>CM053161.1:79032121-79612121 GCA_028571685.1 Heterohyrax brucei
AGGAAAAAGTCAACACGGCCAAGACCTTGACTTGGACTTGAAGCCGCTAAAACTGTGTTACAGTCAAGTTCTGGAAAACCACCCCCTTATGGCTCTTCCATTACAGCAGCACTTGAAGACAAGACACTGATTGTCCCAAAGAGCCCATGATAGCTCAGTCTCTACAAAATTGAAGGCATGCAATGCGGGGTATTTATTTTCTATCAAACGTGAAAGTAGACAGTCCATAAACATGGTCCTCCAAAGATGTCACCTCGAGGACCTGCGCCCAGCCTGTGGTTTCTGTGCATGCTGTTTCTGGAACACTTCTCTTGGCATAGCTTTCAGACCAGCTTTTTAGCCTCACAAAGAAACCCATATATTATTTTATAGTCAAATCTTGTGTTAGATCAATCACGGCATCACCAGTCTGAATATCCAAAGCTGCACATGACAGTTCTTCTCAAATTCAATGCAAAAAAGAAAAAACATCGTAGACACGCGTTGTGTGCCAGTTGGAATGCTTTGAACCACAAATAGTACAAAAGCCGTCTCACAGGTAGCAAGCCAGGCAGGCACAGTGGTTCTGGAACCAGGTACTTGAGATGCTTAGCAGGACTATTAAGGACCAAGTCTTTTCCACCTCAATATTCTGCCTCCTCTGCCTGCCAGTGTGAGTCCCTTGGTGTTCCCAGTATAACCATTTCTACTCCAGGCACCAGTTTGTCACACAGCACTGGTAGGGGGCAGACAAGGAGAGGTATTTCATCCACAGAATTCTTTTTAAGAGCCAAGAGGCATTTTCCAGATGTCCCCCACCTGCCTGCCCTCCTTTGTGTCTCACTGTCCAGATATCCCTCTCATGCCCTTGCTGAGCCTGCCACTACAAAGAGAGCAGAATCAGCCTGGTTTTCTGAGATTAGTGATGTTTATTCCATGGAACTAAGGAAATGGTCCTTCTCCAGTTAAAACAGACACCCAGATAAAGCTGCACATGACACCAGTAAGGTCTGTTATATGGGACACTGGGAGGCTGACCAAGATTCCAGAAACCTTTTGAAAGTTGACACAAACTTTTGAAGGAGATGTCTTTGGGATTTAAGTTCCGGGGAGTTTGTTAAGAACCAGCCAAATGGCTTTCTGGTTCCAGCACAGTGAATTCCCAGCAATCGTCAAAACGAGAGACAGTACCTCGGTCAGCACTACCTGCCTGTGAAGGGGAGAAACTGACTCCACTCAGTTTAAGCAGAAACAAAAGACAATTGACACTAAGGACTTGGTGAAGCTCACAAGACTGAAACTAAAAATTCAGGATCCGGAGAGCACAAGCAGCAGGGCGGTCTACGGGATCCTGTGGCTAGTTGTTGGGTTGCCGTTGTGTTCCGTCCGACTGACAGCAACCCCACCGGACAGAAAAGCCCTTCCCCAGAAGTCTCCTCCCAGGCTGTCCTCCGTGTGGAAGCACACGGCCGCGTCTCTCGCCCCCGGAGCCGCCGGTGGGAGTCAGCCGCCGACCCTTTCGGTAGCAGCTGAGCACTCAACCACGGCACCACCGGGACTCCTTGACAGCCCTACCCGTGCCAGCTAAAAGACTGAGGAGAAAACCACCGTTTCAGTGTTTTCTGGGTGGGCTTCTCAGAGAGGAAATTCCCCCCAAAGAAAAGTGAATGCTGTTAGCAAACGGAGGAGACCCGAAGGCCAGCACGCTGAGACCCCGTGCAAGTGCCACCCGGCACAGATGCCAATGACTGCGCATCCGGTCTCGGGCCTGGGGAAGCCGCGGTGTCAGGACCACACCTCCGCCCAGCACCGGGAGGACAACCGTCAGTCTTCTGGAAGCCTTGTGAGGACAGGCTGTTGGCCCTCAGCACCCCCCTTGTCAAGCCAGCACACCTGTCCCACGATGCCCCTCACTGCTGTGGCCTTCTGTGGAGAACTGCTGTGTCCAGTGGGATTTAGCTGCCCTGGAACGTCCTGAGGGGTTGCCCCGTCCCAGGCACACTCGTTCCCATTCTCTTGGAAGCAAAACACAGGACACAGTTGCCCCAGGGAAGGAGAAAGTAACAGTCTAGCCTTTTCTCTAAGAATCAATGAGGTAAACAAAGTATCTACTACCCTGTAGAACTGTTTCCATATTCCAGAGAACAGGAAGGAGACTAAAAGCTAACATTTGGACCTATTTGCCCCAATTGAAGGGAATAATCAAGTGACCACCACATCAGGAGCAGCCCAGAAGCCTTTATGCACAACTACCCTGGTAACCATAGCAACCTGTACGCATCTCACACCAACTTGGACTGAGCGGTTGTTAGAATAACCATTATTTAAAGGGAATCATGGGGCACTCTTTAACATCCGGAAACAAACAGGACTGTCTCAACATAGAAAATATGCGAGTTTAAGAAAGGATATAAGGAACCGGCAGAACTTTCGAGAGGCTCACCTCAGCGGCACACAAGTGGACAGCATGTTACCTGAAGCCTGACTCCAACATCTTGAAGGAGCAAGGAATTCTAAGTACCTGCTGGAAAAAAAAAAAATGAGTGTGTTAAACATCCTGAGAAACTCTACTTTCCCTCTTCTGGGTAATAATCCAACCATTTTGGCATCAGAAAAAGAAACATCTTGAGTTAGCCTCTTGGCGCATTCAAGGTATTAATTTTCCAGAGAAAAAACCCTTGCCAAGCCTCTGGCAGCAGTGATGAAGGAGTCTGTTGTTTCAGCTGGAATGGCTCCGTGGAAGTTGGATGTCGCGGGCTGAGCCGATGGAGGGAGCGGGCACCAGGCTGTCATCGGCCGGGGAACGAAGGCAGCGTGGCCCCACTGCTCCCTTCACACCAGACCAGGCCCCTTCGTCCCCCACGGTGGCTCACGAGGCCGGGAATAAATGATGCCCCCTTAACTGCCATGCCAAGGAGAGAGAATGCAGCACATCCCCTTACCATTTGTCATCAAAGCACGGTCCCCTCCAGGGATAATGCCAGAGAACAACGAGGAACTACTGTTTCCAGTTAATCAGAGCCAGGATTACTCACGCAAGAAATGAAAGGGAAAATTTAATATTTGGGAATTGAGGGAAAGCCGTAGCCAAGTCTAATTAAAACGCACTTTCTGCTTTGAACTTCCGTGACAGGCTCCACTCTATAGTCCCCTTAAAATCCTGCTGCCTTTCTCTGGCCTCCCATGGCCACCCCAGGTACACTCCCCGGAGTTCCCACTGGAAGACAGAGTTCTTCCTAGCACCATCCCAGGAAGCCCGGACGCAGGACGGGTCAGAGACCACCAGGAGTGGGGAGGGTCTGCCGACCACGAGCCACGGGGTCTTTCTTCTGTGATTTTAGTGTGGCCTTGAGTCCTTTCTCCTTGCCCTAGATGACACCCTGGTACCTGTGTGTATCAAACCCTATTCTGTATTCCCCAAAGCAGCAGCAGCTAGACCTCTGAGTGGCCAGAACACAACTCTGTTACTAGCGAATCTGGGGCCCGAAACAGGCTTCCACAAATACACCAGTCCTCTGGCTTTCTTTGTGCCGGGGCTGGAGCAGACCCCCGGGGCCCTGAGGGCTGCAGCGTGTCATGTCACAGCCCAGTGGCTGCTACTAAGAGGCAAACCAACATCCAGTGCAGCGTGTCAAGCCAACTAAGCACAGGCAGGATTTGCTGTGGCAAATTTGGTTTTATTAGTTCGTGAAAGAAAAGCCCCGGTCGCTGGTTTTCAGAGAAAGTGCTACAATGGCAATGGGGTGGCATCCGTGAAGGAGACGTTCTCCGATGCCAGGTGACGGCTGAGCCCGCCTGTCTCTGCTGCGGCTCACGCCCTGCTCAGGCAAGGCTCCGGCTGGGGGAAGACCTGTGAGCTCCCAGAGTTGCCTAATCGCCCCATGTGGGCCTGGCTGGAGGGTCAAATACCCACGGTGGGTGACACACACATTCGTCTGCCTCTTCATCTCCCTGTGACTTCACAGAAGATATCTCAGAGGGACAAATATTCTATTTTATTTCATTTTCAAAGACCTAGATCAGATGTCGAGAGCCTCGCAGCATGGTGAATGTCCATTCACGTGTATAAGCAGAAGACTGAGGCTCTGGGCAGTGCGCAGGACACTGAGGCAGCCAGAGAGAGGCCAGATGCTGTCAGGAGGGGGCCATCTCCACGGCGACCCATGAGGGTTCTGTGCTTTTTGAACACTCGAAGGTCAAGCCATGACAGAAGACAAGAAAGCAGGGGCTGCCCTTTAGTGCTGAACAAACTCAGACACTGAAAAAATACCCCAACTACAGACACTTGGAATGGAAACTCTGGTGGCCTAGTGGTTAAGCATCATGGCTGCTCACCAAAAGGTCAGCAATGTGACTCTACCAGACACTCCTTGGAAACCCTGTGGGGCAGCTCTACCCTGTCCTGTAGGGTCGCTGTGAGTTGCAATCAGTTTGACGGCAATGGAATGGTCCGCAGGTACGCGGAGTTCTTTTGGCAGTGGTGATTCGCCACCAAGCCAGCTCTGGCTTGTGACAACCTCACGTGCAAGAGAAGGAAAAGCTGCCCATGCCACCGGCTTTGTCATTGTGGGTGCGTTTGAATCTACGATTGCGGATGTTACAGATCAGTTTCCACTGGCTGACTTAGGGGAGCAGATCTCCCTAGTCTGCCCTTCGAAGCTCGGCCAGAGCCTGTCTACCATGGGTGACCCAGCTGACGTGGGAAACAGCGGTGGCATGGCTTCCAGCAACACACAGGCCACCACAGCACAGCAGGACAAACTGACAGACGGGTGCATAAATTTAAATAGCTAGTTAAAGATCCCTCCTTTTTTTAGCTTTCTGCTGATGCCTTCGGCATCATTTAGTCTTCATCTCCGCTGTCTTCTCCCGTCACAACTGGGAAGAGACAGAAGACAGCTTCGGACACCTAAATCCAGCGTGGCTATACATCCGGGCCCATCCTCTTTACATAACTGTGTGGACACTCTTCTCGACTGAGTTACCACGGCTGCTGCCAGAAATACTGCACTAAGGACACCTGCATCTGAGAATACACAGGCCGCATCAGAAGCAGCACCGGCCGCAACTTAAAATGAGTCACTGTCCCATATTTCTCCCGGAATCTTGGAAGGGGCTCCTTTTCTCTTCATTCTGACTCCAACCTGACCTCGCTCCACCTCTGGCTTTTATCCCAGAACTGTTCTCTGCCTTCCTGACATCATGAACATCCTTGACCACAGACAGACAGAACTGGCCTGGCAGATGTCATGGACTGAATCCCCCCAGATGTGTGTCAGCTTCACCAGGCCATGACTCCCTGTATTATATGATTGTCCTCCACTTTGTGATCTGAAGTGACTGTGCCACGTGTTGTAAATCCTAACCACCATGATGCAAACGAGGGGAGATTAGAGTCAGTTATGCTCATGAGGCGGGATTAGAGGCAGTTATGCTAATGAGGCGGGATTACAGGCAGTTATGTTAATGAGGCAGGACACAATCTACAGATTCGGTTGTCTTATGAATCAATCTGTTGTGACGTAAGAGAAAAAAGCAAGCAGAGAGAAGAGAGGAATCTCTTACCGTCGACAAAAAAGGCCAAGAGTGGAGCATGTCTCTTGGACCCAGAGTCCCTACGCGAGGAAGCTCCTAGACACAGGGGAGGATTTATGACAAGGACCTCTCCCTAGGACTGCTGTCCTGAATTCAGACTTCCCACCTCCTGAAGTGAGAGAATCAATCTTTCTTTGTTACAGCCACCCACTGGTGGTGTTTCTGTTACAGCAGCACCCAGAGACTAATACAGCAGCAAAGGCCAGTCAGGAGCCTAACAGGAGAGGGACACTGATCACCCCCAGAAAGGGCTGCGTCAACTGAAAAAGGAGAGACAGGGACACTGAACCCCATGTCTTCACATAGGGACCAAAGGACACAGCTTCGCCCATCCTCACTGTACCTTGTCTTCTCAGGCCAGAAGCAACTACCTGTCACCCCTTTGTGACCAGACACACCTCTTCCGGCACAAGACTGCTCAGGCTTCTGTGTTGTACACCCAAGGCCTTGGACCTGACACTCTCCCAGAGCAAAAGCTTAACAGATTCTTTGCACTCCCTGCCCCTCCCTGCTGGCCTCAGGTGGCTGTTTTTTCCTGATGTCATGGTATTGTAGCCGGTACAGCCTTTTTTCTCTGCCTACAGAGATTTCGGCAGAGACGTGACCTTATCAGGGTGTGCCTTCAAGGTGCACAGCCCTGGGGACCGAGCCTGGGGATCACTTCACCCACAGTCCTCTCTGCTCCAAGGGGCCTAGAGAGGCAGAGCAGACCAGAGATACCAGAAAGTGCTCTCGCACGCATCTCAGAAACTTCTTGCTGGAGAACACTTCCTAGAGGGGAAAATGGGAAAGGAAAGGCTCACAGATGGAATTTTTTAAATCTGACTGTGATGGCTAAGATGACTTGTCACCCTGGCTGGGCCACGATTCTCAGTGTTTTTGTTTGATACTCTGGTCACCCTCATGATGGAATTTGCTGAGCAGTACCGTGGGGTGGGCTTGTGCTGGCTCACCACCCCTCAACCTTCTGTTCTCCACTCTCTGCTACCTTTACTTTCCTGCTCATCTTGCCGAGGTTTTTGGCTAGTTGTGGATCCAGAGTAGCTGCCTGTCTCTTTCCTTCTGACCGCCAGTGCTTGGGACTTCAGCTAGCAGCTTGCGTGTGGATCCTGGGATTCATCAATCTTCACAGCCTTTAAGTAAGAGTCTTGTTCCCTGACCTGCTGACTCCACAACCCCTGAAGACTCAGGAAAAACCCTGTGGTCTCACTTGCCATCTGGGGACTCACCAGCCTCCACAACCTTCAAGCTAGACTCTTGCCCTCCGACCTGCTGACCTCCAGTTCACCAGCTTCTGCAGCTGCATGAATTGGGAGCCATCTCTGTCCTGATCCAAAACTCGGGACACTTCAGCCTCTACAATGGTATGAGCTGTTTCCATGATATTTCTCTCTATATATATTTTGAAAACCCTGGTGACACAGAGATTAAGTGCTACATCTACTAACCAAAAGGTCAACAGTTCAAATCCATCAGTTGCTCCTTGCAAGTTCTGTGGAGCAGTTTTACCCTGTCCTGTAGGATTGCTATGAGTCAGAATTGACTCTACAACATTGGGTTATGTATGTATATATGGTTATACGTGTGTGTGTATATATGTATGTATATATACGTGTGTATGTACATATGTGTGTGTATATATATGTAGATGTGTGTATATATATATGCTTCTCCAGAGAATCCAGCCTAAGACACTGACTGTGGAGAAGAATTTGGGGCCAGTCCGTTAACTCTGTTGACAGCACCGTGTCCATGACCCTTGCTACCCCAGGGCAGTGACATCACTCTTCCTAACCTCTGAAGTGGTTAAGAGCTCAGCTGCTAACCAAAGGTCTGCAGTTTGAGCCCCCCAGCCACTCCTGAGAAACCCAATGGGCAGTGTTACTCTGTCCTGTAGGGTCCCTGTGAGGGGGGATCAACGCAATGGTAATGGGTTTGGGTTTTAACCTTTTGAGCAGCAACCCCTCAGTTCTCCTCAAAGACTCTGTAAGGCTGATTTCAAACTCAGAGCAGCCTGGAGCACGTGTCTGTCAGCCGTGCTGTCCGAGCCGTCAGTCCTGGAGCAGGCGGATGGCCCACACTGCCCATCCTCCCCCGGAAGCATCCCACCCTGCAAGATCCCACCCACCCCTGTCACGCCAAGGTGGCCGAGAGCTCCCCTGGTGGCTTGCTTTACGCCAAAATCACGGCTTTCTTCACGCTCTCTCGATAATAGCATTTGAGTTCCTTTCAGTAGCTTGAACTTCCCAGGCAGCCTGCCTATAAATCAGACGGCACACGGAGGAGAGGAACCTGTTTCTGAAGCTGAGATGAAATTCCATCCGTGGACTCCCCTGTGTTTACACATCGGTGCCCCCAGCAGACTGCCCAGGCCACAGCACAGCATCCATTGGGCTCAGCGGGCCGGTGTCCACTCTGTGGGCAACCCAAATCCCAGGGCTTGCCTTTGCAGGCCCCCAGCTCCCCCTGGACACTGCTCCCAGATGCAGGACTTCAGAGAGGCGTGCTTCTACCAGCTGCCACTGCCCAGAATAAATTCAGTCCCCTTGCTTGGCCACTTCCCTCCTCCTGAAAGCAGGTTGGATCTCTTGGGCTGAGGAGCGTGGTTGCCCATGCCAACCCTGGGGCCCCTTCTCAGGTCGCTCACACCTTCAGACCCTTCTGTGATCACTTTGGTGCTTCTGTTGTCCTGTCACTCGGACGTCTCTGGGTCTGGCCTGTGCAGCACGGTGTGCGGAGAAACGCCAGGCAGAGCCAGCAGAGCCATGGAGCCATCAGGGAAGCCGCGCCGAACTGCGGTATGAGGCCTGGGAAGTACTGGGGGCAGCCACACACACACACACACAGAACCACACACTATGCACATGCAGTCACACACATTTACACAAATATGCATCACACAAATATATAGAAACCAATGTGCACACATAAACACACGCACACACATACACAACTTCTATTAAATCCCTGAGAAATTTTGCTTTTGTGTTAAGGATACGATAATTCTTCCCTGGATCTTTCTATAAGAAGTCCTTGTCTGTCCCGGGCATCAACGTGGAACCCATTTTTAACCAAGTAGGTAGGAGAACGGTAAGCCTTCCTCGTCCGTGATCTGCATCAGTTCACCTGTGTGTCTTGTAAGCCGTCTCTTTTCCTTCATTCCCAATCAGAAGCTCTTGTATTCTTTAATTTAAATTTTAAAATACATTTAAAAATAAAACTACCCGAAATCCTCGATCAATGAAAAATAGATGTGCTCCTTTTTCTCTGGGTTTTTGCTTAGAGGGGCTGCCCTCCCCTCACGGGTCCCCTAAGGAACAGGGGCCGATCGCCTTCATGCTCAGGGCCCTCGGGGCCACCGCCCACTGCCATGACTGACGACAAGGATCATGGAGACCCTGTAAGGAAGAGCCTCCGAGGGCCAGCTCCCGCCACACAAAAGAATTCCGGGACAAACGGTTTCTTGCTCTGCAGTGCTGCTCCTGAAATCGACAGACAAGTGGCCCTGTTTCCTCAGGTCAGCCAAGCCAGGCCCAGGGTTACGGAGGACAGTGTCGGGTGGGAGAGGTCAGGGGGCGTAAGATAGTGTGCAACGCAGCCATTGAAATTGGGGGGTGGGGACTAGAGCCCTAAGTTCTTCCCCCCGCCAGCTTCAACATGCACTCAGTGAATACTCCTACTGAACAGCAGCCGTTTGCCAGGCTGATCTGAGCTTTGGCAATAAAGCGGGAAACAACACAGAGAAGATGCCTCGTGCAGTGAGGTCTGGGAACGCGGAACAAGGTACAGACAACAAGTAGGCAAGTAGATGAGACCTTTCCAGATGGTCACAGGCACTAGGAAGATAATTAAGAGGGCAACATGAGGGGAGGAGGGGGCTAGTTTAGAGCAGGCCCCAGGGAAGGCCTCTCTGTGTTAAAGCCCAGACAGAGAAAAGGGACCCAGCTTTGGGAAGGAAGAAGGCTCCAAGCAGAAGAAGGGGTAAGTGTACAAATCCTAAGGCAGGAACATTTGGCAATTATCAGTGGTTTTACCAACCGCATTCAGCCTGAAGGCCACCCTGTTGAAGTTGACCAGAGATGCTACTCGTTGCATCCTCTGAGTCCTCTGAGGCCTGAGAGTGGCCAGGCCTCTCTGGTAGCCCAGATTACACACCTGCCTGTTGTCTCCCTTCCCTCCCCTAAATGACAGGGACATTTTCTTCAGCTGTAGCTCTACTGCGTCACCAAGGAAGAAGCTGAACATGTCCCAGCTGTTCAGCAGGGTTTACTGAGTGACTAGACCAACGAATTAATGAAGGAGTGGAGAACACTGGACTAGAGTGACACATTTGTCCCTTATTTGTTGATTATGATCATTTTACCTTTCAGGCACCCTCCCATTTTGGGGTTAATTTGGAGGAATATTTCTTCATATTAGTTGACTGTGAAGTAAAAATTAACTTCAGGGGATTTCACTGTATGTTTTTCAGATGAAGAGACATAGACTGCTTGGCATCTTGAGACCAAGGCTGGTCTCCTTGAGCTGAATTGTCAGGCTCTCTGGTGCCATAGAGACACAGTCCCAGCATGGCCAGAGAGGTCTCACAATTCCAACAGCAGAAGAGATGACAGAAATCAGGGAAGGTGGAGGACTATCGCCCTCCAGAAATACATCATTCGAGAAAAGCAAGGAAACAACTTGCCAGAATCAACTTTCTCAGAACTCTAAAGTAACTGAAGGCTTGCAGCAACCTGCAGCTAAATCTTGGTGAGAACAGTGGGCTTTTTGATACTTTAACTTACCCTTGTCCCATCCCCGTTCCCCAGTTCAGCAAAGGTCTTGAAAACAACATGCTGCCCTCCCAGTACCAAAAGGAACAGAAAGAACCTCATTCCTCAAGAACTGTCATGACTTAATCTGCTTGGTAGCTCCCTGGAAGACCTCACTTGGAAGGGTTGTCTTTGTGGTGGGAGGGGTAGTGTTTGCTGACAACATTTACCAGCAAGTGTTTTAACAGCACGGCTACCTGAGGCCAAATGTAGCCACTGGGGCAAACAATAAACTGACCGAAAAGCTCAATAAGAGAATCTGCAGAAGGAGGTATCAATCCAGGTGTTGGAAATCTTCAGTACATTCCTGGGAATCTGGAGAGTGCCTTGTGTCTGTAGGGCAGTGCTTATACTAAGCAAAGCTCAGAGGAGGCCCTAAGCCCCTACTCTGACTGATCTTGAGGTTTTGTAGAGCAGAAAGTAAAGACCAGGGCAGTGTTGTAAGCTTTCTGGCTCCATATGGAAGACAGGACCCAACATACACACAGAGCCCCTTGGTAAAGACTGGAAGATTTTATCAATTCCAAATGTTTAAGGGAATCTATGTCCAATCACTAGCTAACAACTAAGTTAACAGACTACTACCTATCAGTTTGTTGTACTATGGTCGTGTGCATCTTCCTGTGATACTGGAAGCAATGCTGTGTGCTTTTCAAATACCAGCAGAGTCATCTACGGTGGACAGGCTGTAGCAGAACTTCCAGAGTAAACCACACTAGGATGAAAGGCCTGGCCATCGACTTCCAAAAACTAACTGATGAAAACTTCATACGCCACAACAGAAAACTGTTCAACTTGCTGCTTTGAATGAGTCATCAGGAGAGATCAGTTGCTGGTGGAGGACATCAAGTTTGGTGAAGCACAGAGCCAGTGGGGACGCAAGACACTCTCAGTGCAACGACAGACACAACAGCCACAATCACAAACCTTGAGCATGTAGGCATTTGTGAGGACGCCGCAGGCAGTATCAGGAAACATTTTCTGTTGTACGTAAGGTCATTGTGAGCCAGAGTTGGCTCAAGGACAGCTAACAACAAGAAAAAGTTAATGAAACTATGACTTCAATGGTCAGCTAGGACTATCCAGGATTAGTCCAGAAGAGTCACTAAACAAACAACAGTAACCATATCCAAGGAACAGAGAAAATCTGCTTTCCAGAGTTGACACATTATCTTCCTTATTATGTCCCATTTCTAACAAAAAATTGTGAGACATACAAAACAACAGGACAGTATAATCTGTACACAGGGAGCAAAAAGCAATCAGTAGAAACTGTCTCTGGAAAAGCCCAAACATTAGATACCAGGCAAAGACTTAAAGTCAGCTATTTTAAATATATTCAAGGGGCTAAAGGAAATTATGAGAACAGTCTCTCACCAACTAGTGAATATCGATAAACAGGTAGCGATCACAAAAAGGAAACGAGTAGATATTCTGCAGCTAAAAGCTGAAATAACAAAATTTAAAAATTCACAAGAGGAACTCAACACCAGGTTGCAACAAGCAGTGAACTAGAAGGTAGCTCAGTTGAGATTATCCAGTCTGGGGAACAAACAGAAAAAAGAATGAAGAAAAATGAACAGAACTGCAGAGACCTGTGGGACAAAACAAAGCACGCGGAGTTTCATTTTGAGGTAACAAAAATGTGCTGGAACTGGACGGTGGGGAAAATCGTGCATCTCTGTGCACACAAGTAGTCCCTGAATTACAAAGGTGTCCCACCCCAGGGCCTCCATCATACGTCAGTGCTGACCTAAGGGGAATCTCTTTCTTTTTGGAGGTTTTATTATTATTGCCTTTAATTATCAGTATCTTTATAAAACCATTCTTTGTCTTTCAGGGGTTGGAAACGTTACATACAAACTTACAGGTATGACAATATCAGCAAACTATGTGCTGTAACGTTGTGCAGAGTACATATTACTAATTTCAAGGTGCACAAAATAAAAAAGTAAGATCCTGAGTGTGGATCAACATAACTCATATACGTTGTAAGTCAGGGACTAAGGGACTGCCTGTAAACGCAACACCATCAACTTGTACACTTTAAAATGGTGAATTGTTGTATGTTGGCTGTATCTCAATAAAAAAGTAATTAAAGTAACAAAAGCAATAGTATGATTTCACGGTACCTGAAAATGCTGAAATACATTTTAGTAAATACTCCCTTCCTCCCCTGACAAGTTTCCTGGTGTGTGTATACAGCTTCTTAATGTGGTTATTTTTTCAATCTATTTTTCCTTTTTCAGGATAAAGGTGACAAAAATGTGAAAGGAAGTTTACAGAAATAATGGTAATTGTTTCCGTTGATGTAGCACTTGGCGGTTACATGGTCCTTCATCTTTATTAATCAGCTTGCTCCTCCCTTTGAATGTCCAACAGCTCAAGTCAGTGGAAGCAATGAGGTAAAAGAGCTGAACCCAAGATTTCACAGAGCACCTCGAGCAGACAGAGTGCAAGTATTACATTGTAAAGTATTACAATGAATTGTGCAAAGACTCAGAATTAGAGAGCCAAAGAGAAGAACGCACTCTGGGTTTCTCAAGTTGAAAGAACTGAAGAGAACATTCAAGCCTCAAGTGGCAATTTTGAGGAATTCTACAGGGAAAATGCCAAACACCACAGAAGGCAGCAAAAGAAGACCGAAGAAGTTCGAAGAGTCACTGTCCCCAGAAGAACTGACGGATGCTCAGCCATGTCAGGAGGCGTTTATTCTCACACTCCCCACTTTAATAAGGTGGAGAGAAGAGGATGTTTTTCAGCGTGTAATAGTTCATGCCAGGAACGCTGTTTCTAAAATTGGAGGCAATTTAGAGACGCGTTCAAACTGGAGGAAAAGCAGACAGGGTACAGTTTGTGCCACAGGAGACAGGTTGGCCTCCCAAAGAGAGGAGCCTGCATTTGAAACGGGACTTCCCTTGGCTTACAGGGTTGTACTGTCAGTCATGTGGGTGACCTCAGTCACCAGAGCTCTCCCCCGGCGCAAATCCTTCTTTAATGCGAAGCTGGAGTGGCCTACTGTTAGCCAGAGTATGAAGGTGACTTGGTAGTCACCCCAGCCTTCACAGCAGTCGGTTCCTAAGGTTTACTGGGGGACAGGTGAGTGTGTCCTTAGTCACGTGGCTATTACAGCAGCGTTGGAGTCCTTGTGATGCAGTGACTCAGGGCTCAGCTGCTCGCCAAGAGGTTGGCAGTCCAAATCCACGACCTACTTCCTGGAAACCATATGAGAAAGTTCTATTCTTCCCTGTAGGGTCACCATGAACAAAAATAGGCTTCACAGCAACAGATTTTTGGTTTTTTTACTCTCGCTTTTCCAGAAGAGAGTTTTCCAGTCCCACCTGCCCCTAGAAACTAATGTGAGCACCCTACCGAGTCTTAGGGTTGAAGTGAGTCCCTCCGCAGCCGTATGCAGAGAAATGTTGTCCTAGAACCCACAGACTCTGGCTGGCCTCAGAAGACACGGCCACTCTCTTCTAGGTCTGGGGTGAACACAGTCCTTCCCGGTGGAAAATCATTTCAACAGCAGCAAAGTGCTGCCTAGCGTGCTAAGACACAGCGGCCGTGCCAACCCCAGGAAGGGAAGAGGATCTCCGGCTCCTCGCCCAAACCCAACCCCAGGAAGGGAAGAGGATCTCCGGCTCCTCGCCCCAACCCGAGCCGCGGCCGCAGACCAATCAGCGCGGTGCCACAGCGCCATCTAGCGGGAAGAAGAGGAACCCCGCCCGGCCCGGGAAGGTGGTTCCCAGCCCTGAACCGGGGTGCGAACCCGCGGAGGACCGTCAGCCCGTTTACCGGCCCGACTCGGATTGTGTCCAGGCACACGGCGCAGGGACACCCTGGTGCCCTGGTGGTTAAATGCCACGGCTGCTAACCAAAAGGTCAGCAGCTTGAATCCACCAGGCGCTCCCGAGAAACCCTGTGGATTCCTCTCTGTCCCCACGATCACGAAGAGTCAGAATGGACTTGACGGCGGTGGATTTCTTTGGGTTTTTTTTTTACACGGCGCGAATGTCCACATTTTAACCGTTTGTTTTTCATATCACTCAGTCTGTTTTCCTTGTCTCGGGGGCTCCGTTCCTGCATCCCCTGTGGAATGCCGTTTCCTCCCGTCTTTTGATAGACGACCGTTTTCGTCACTCAGATGTCAGCAGAAAGGTCACCTCCTCTGAAAACTCTTCTGTATTCATAACTTTCTCCCTCTGAAGTTACCTTACTTGTTTACTTCTTGCCAGCCTTCCCCACACCCGAGTGTCCTGGAGGGAACGTCTGTGACAGCGGGAACTCCTCCCTCTTCTTCAATGTCGGACCAGCCACCTGGACCGTGCCTGGGTTGCAGGAGCCACCGACATAGCACATGCTTCTTGGGGGGAGGGGGGAGGGGGATGGATGGATAGGGGGTGGAAGATGGATGGGTGGGGGAGAAGGGGGGCTCCGTGGGTGGATGGGTGTGTGGGTGGACGGGTGCGTGGGTGGATGGATGGGTGGGTGGATGGATAGATGGGTGGACAGATGGATGATGGACGAGTGGATGGAGGGAAGGATGGATGGGTAGATGATGGACGGATGGATGGATGGAGCATGAATGGCTGGGTGGATGGGTGGACGAATAGATGGATAGATGCGTGGATGGAGAGTGGATGCACGGATGCATAACAGATGGATGCAGAGACGGACAGACAAGGGAGCAAAACTACCAGTGTTCTGTATTGGAGGCCCACGGAATGCTGTCTGTATTAGCAATCCAACAGCCAGCACTTGGGTTCTTCTTTCTTTTTCCTAAAGTCCAGCGTCTTTGAATACAAGCATAGCAGATATCACCCATTCTTATTCAGAGAACACCTGCAATCAGTTAATTCGGCTTTAAGAAAAGCCACTCCAATCTTCTATCAGGTGTGGAATTATCCCAGGTATTGTATACAGGCTGTGCTTTCCTTTAAGCTCCCTCTCTGCTCATAAAGCTGCTATTGACACAGGAAAACTTAAATGAGTCCTTCCTCTGTAAATGGAGAGCACTTCTGCTGAGATACAGAGGCTCTCTGGCATCAGAAAAAGGATGCCTGTTTGCCTGCTGAATACGGCAATTTCCTCAAACCAAAGGCCTCCATCACAGCCGTTTACTCGTGTTTTCTATCCACGAGTTGAGCTCGCAGATGTGGGTTTGTCAATGTACCCTACTAACAATGGGCATCCACTTAGGTAAAATCAAAATCTGCAGGCAACCTTGCCAGAGCTGGCGATTTGCGGGGGCCTCTTCTCTCCAGGAGAACTCAAATTAAGTTACTGTTGCTGTTGAATTATGTTCTCATTCTCATATAAATAGCTTTGGTGGGTCACAGTGGAGGTGACATTGCCGAGGAACTCTGCAGTGCCTTCTTGAATTGTCATGCCACTATCTTAAAAAGCAGGCAGGTAGTCTATCGCAGTTGTGCAGAAACCCTCAAGCTTCTACTTAGATCCTCTGCTGGCGCTTTGGATAATTAGATTTGAAAATTTGCCCTCTGACAGATAAAGATGACGGCGTTTTCTGGGAAGGAATTGCATGGTAAATCCAGGTGAAAGCTCCCTTCCAAAGTGGCTGGTAACTAAAAGGAAAATCATTTAGACACTTGGCTACCACACAGGGTTTTCAGGAAACATTTGGGAAAAGCCATGCAGACCTGCCAAGATGGTCCTTATAGCCCCCTAGCTGGAGAGGTCCTTTGTATCTAGGGACAACCCTCTAGCTTCACTGTGAGCATTTGTGAATTGCTTTTTAACTTACACACAAAACTGTAGTGTCTGCCTCTTCACACCCTCACACACACAATCGATCAGTCAGTTGATGTGAGAAGCAGATACATGGCACCTTCGTGTCTCCCATCCCTGCTGCTGTTGCTGGGTGCCGGCAGGTTGGTTCCAACCCACGGTGACCCACGCACAACAGAACAAAACGCTGTCCCATCCTGCCCCACGCCCGCAGGAATGTTTATGTTTCAGGCCACTGTCGCAGCCGCTGTGTCAGTCTCTCTTGCTGAGGTTCTCCCTCTTCTTTGCTGACCCTCCACCCCACCAAGTAGGAACGAATCCCTTCTGATAACATAACATGCCCAAAATATGTGAGACACAACCTAGCCGCCCTTGCTTCTAAGGAACAACTGTGGCGATACAGCACAGAACAGCATCTGTGGCTGTGAAGGTGGCGAGCACAGGCCCGACCAGGAACGAGGGCAGGCGCGTCCGGGGGATGAACCAGCGCTCCTTTGGGGGGCGTGGTGCGGCGCAAGTCTGTTAATCACGACCATCAGAAGAGTCACACCCAGCACGTACGCCAAATGCAGACCCTGACGATAGCCCCTGTTTATTAAATATCTATGCTGGCTCCAGTGCCGTGTGAAGTCACCCAGATGCATGATTTCATCTGATCTTCAGAACAACTGTAAGAAGAAAGTACCACTGTTATTCCCATGTTACAGAAGAAGACACTGAGGCCTTGGAAACTTCTTTATCTTGTCCAAGTTCACGAAGTGAGCTGAGTGTGGAGCCAGAACTTACACTAAGGCCTGGGTGACCTGCGTCTACTTCCCTCCACGATGCAGACCCGTCCTCTTCAAATACCAAGGCTGACACGCGGCTCTGCCCGTTAACCACCGAATGCCAACTCACTTGCCAGCTGGCCACCTGCACCGTGAGCACTAGGCCACTTTGAAAAGATCCTGGAATCTAAAATCAGACAAGCAACAGCAAGGTCCCCCTGCCACAGAAAGACAGCACTGGTCTTCCCAGTAAGCAAAATTAAAAAAAAAAGAAAATGACTGTCATGTCAGCTCCGACTCACAGTGACCCCATGGGTATCAGAGTGGAGCTATGCTCTATAGCTTTTTCCGTGGCTGATTTTTCAGAAGGGGATTGCCAGGCCTTTCTTCTCACTTGTTTCTGAGTGGACTTGAACTGCCAACCTTTCAGCTAACCATTTGTACCCCCACGGTTACTGGGATAAAGTTCTGACATAGTAACTGAGGCTTTTTCCCACAGAACTTCAGTGTATCCTTTCCTTTTCCTGTTTCATACCATGAGCTCACTTCCTGTCTGCCTGAGGGCAAGGACCACAAGAGGAATGAGGGGTAGAGGCAAGTTCTGTCAGTGCACCCCTCTGGCCTGCCCTGTCCCGTGCACCCCTGCCCCAAGCCAACTTTTACAGCTGCATTTCTTCCCCTGGGAATTTTCTCTTCCCAGGCCCAGGGAGGCCAGAAGTGCCAGCAAAAATGACAGATTCTGGGAGTCACTCTCACCAACAACTAACTCGAGCTGGTGGAGCCACAGCCCAGCCCCCTAAGCCCGCGGACGGGAAGGCTCGCAGCCTGCCCGCCCACCAGGCCGGCCCCCGGAGCTCGCCGCAGCACGAAGCTCCAGCTTGTGGTGGTTACGGGCTTGATGTCTGCTCTTGTTGTGGGTAGGGTACCATCCAGTCAGGTCTGACTCACAGCGACCCCGCACACAACGGAACAAAACACGGCCTGGTCCCGCGTCATCTCCGCAGTCGTCGGATGCAGGCCCGCTGCAACCGTTGGATCAGTCCACCTCATTGAGGGTCTACTACTTTGCTGACCTTCTGCTTTAAGCCGAGCATGACGGCCTTCTCCAGGAACTGGTCCTCCCTGATGTGTCCAAACTGAGATGTCGTCTCACCACCCTGGCTTCTAAGGAGCACTCTGACTGCACTTCTGAGACAGATTGGTTCGTTGTCTTGGCAGTTCGTGCTGTATTCAACCTTTTTCCCCAGTATTATTCATGATGTACCCAATGTTAGCTGCCTTGTGTCTCTGTCTGGGGTTCCCAGTTCTCTACCAGTGCCTCCTGGGCCCATTTCCCAGAAAAGCTGCTTGAGTCCCTGTCCAGGGTCTGCTTCTAGAAGCAAGCCGGTCTTTCATTTATCAGGGCTTCATTCATGGATCTTGAAGTAAAGCCTACAAGAATGCGAGGTGCAGAAACTAGCCAGAGGGCCAGGCTGTCCCCCTAGAGCTGGAACAGATCCTTGATTTGAAGAAAGCCAGCCGGGGCCGCCCGAACCCTGAGCGTCCGAGGAGGCAGTGCTGCTGTCTGTTACCACTTCTGCCTCCTGCCCTGATTCAAGTGGAGAGACCGCACAAGGGGCTCTGAGTTTTCCTGGGCCCGGACTCTTTCCCTGGTGACAACCAGGGCCGCCTCCCAATGCTGGAAAGGAAACACAGCCACCCGGGATGTCTGGGCAACCACGCCAGGCAGTGTGATAGAGCTCTACTGAGTGCAGTGACTACAAGCCCAGAAGCAAAGCACCCACTGGCCCAGCAGGGAGAAAGGGCAGCTGGTGTTGCCCACCACCCCAGATGGCAAGACGTGGCACAGGGCCCCGAGACAGAGGACCAACATGGCAGGCATGTCTTGTGTGTTCAGTAGCATGCCTCGTGGGCCCCCCTCTTGACTTTACCCCTGATCTTTGTGGCTGCCGGAGTGGTTTCGCCCACTTGACCGTCTTGCTCAGCTCTATGTTGTACTTGATTAACTTTCTGGACCCGGTCGCTTTCCAGCACCACCAGGACAGGGTGGCCAGAGGGAGAGCCCACTTGCATGAATGTGGGGCAGCCTAAGAGGACAAAGGAGACATCGTCTTCTGTCCCCAGACAAGCCCCAACCAGTGCACAAGTGGTCCATCCTCAGAAGGATGACTCTGAGAGGCTGTCTCCCAGTCCTCTAGGGGCCCAGGGGCTCAAGCACCAGCTGCTCACAGAGTGACTGGCTCCATCACACACCTGACTTTGGATCCTTTCCCGTGGCACCCACCACCATGGTCAGCTCCCAAACCTGCCACCTGCACACACAGTCCCTCTGGCCCACTACCTAGGGAGGTCCAGGCTGAGAACCACACTCAGGACAGGCCTGTATGGACGGCAAGGACGGTGAAGACCCTCACACCATAGAAACTCCTCAGAGCAGGCTCAGTCCCTCTGGAAGGGCACAAACTCTACCAGCCTGAAATATCCATCACCCACAGGAAGGGGGCTCACAAAGGAAAGTAAGTTTGGTTATTAAACTTTAAAAAAAGATGAAGTTGTATTTCTTGTACACAAATGTTTGTGAACTGAAGAAAGAAGGAAAAACTTACCTGCAACTTGAGGATGAAACGAGCGAGATGGATCCCAAGGTGACCATGCCGTGCTGACCAGGCTGACCGTCGGGCTCCAGTGACGACTGAGTGCCCACCAGCCTGCCAGTCCTGGGTCACAGACAATCATGGCCACAGTGAACTGGGCAGCCTGGCAGTCCACAAAGAGGACATGAGGGGACATTTTCCAGGTGACTGTGGGTGGAAGAGATTTTGGTAATGCAGGTAGGTCAGGGTCCTGCTGCACCCATAAGGTGACAAGCTGGTCAGGTCTTCCTCTCCACCCTCGCCCAGCACCCACAAGATGGATGGGCCACCGTGAACTCCACCCCCACATGGCGAGGGGGCCCGGGTCCCAGCGCGCCCTCTGGCTCTGCCTTGGCTGACGCCGTAGGGTACAGAACACCGGCAGCCCCAGGACCCTGTCAGCTGTGGTTTTCCTGCGTTTCTGTGTAGAAAATGCTGTGAGAAAGTCGGAGGAGAGGAGGAGCGAGTGGTCCCTGAGATTCAAGCGGAATCTCAGATGATGATGCCAAAGGGAGGAGAAAAGGTCTCTAAATGTACGCTGACAGGAGAATGTGCTGCGGTCCCTCTTCTGTTACACTCATCCTTAGTCCTGGAGACAGGGACAGGTCGTGCAGGCGCTGATGGTCCCTCCCAGTGACAGGACCCCTGATTGCTCCTTGACAGAATCCTGAATTTGCTCGGGTGTATGGCATCCCCATCCTGGGGAGGGAAACACAGCACATCCCAGCCCAGCAGCTGAGTTTTGATTGGTGACAGCCAATGTAACTGCATCATTCAGCTTTCTACTGCTAAGCCAGAGCACAGTTACATGCCCACCTCTAAGCCAATGACACGCGGGTACATAATCCAGGTCCCTCTAATGAAATGTGAGCAGAAAAGCTCAAGCTCACTTCCCAGGAAAGTTTTCTTTTCAGATTCCAACCCGCAGTGACCTTAAGGACAGAATAGAACTGCCCCATAGATTTTCCAAGGAGCTGCTAGTGGATTCAAACCACTGACCTTTTGTTAACAGCTGTGTGTGCAACCAGGGCTCCTAAGATGCAAAAAGGGGCATGAAAGAGTCTCTCCTTTGCCACCGGCAATTGTGTGTCTATTTCTGATGCCTGGTGCAGCAGTAGTCATCTTGTGTCCATGAGGAAACAAGTCCTCAGAATGAGCCACATGCCTTTGAGGATGGAGCAGAAAGAAGAGTCTGTACCCTTGAGGTCGTTCTGGAGCCACTGAATTAAGACTGTAACTACTGCATCTTTCCTGCGAGGTCCAGACAATAAAAACGGCATTGTTTGAAAGTGTTTTAATTGAAGGTTAAGGGTTGGAATTGACTCAAAGGCACAGAAGTCTTCTTTAGTTTCATTTTTTTAAGTGTTAAAGATAGAAGAGGATTCCATGATGAAATAAGTCTGGGATATGGCGGGTGACGGGAAACGGAACAGTTGCTGACTATGTGACCTCTTAGAGCATAAGTGCTCCGTGAACTTCCAAGAAGGGAAAACTTCATAGAAATCCAGTCACCTCCTATGTTCCAGCCTGGAATGGTGCTGGGTGACTGAATTTCCTAGACCAGTGGAAGTTACTGTATTGATTTCCCAAGACACGTTGGTTTCACAATTACAGTTAAAAAAAGAAAAATCTACACTTTAGAATTAAACAAATTCTCATTTTTCACGGAAAGCTCTCTATATTGCAGTAATCGTAATGTAAATTATAATACTTATTTTAAAAGTTTGGTTCATTTAACATAAAAAACATTTTACTAGAGCAGTGGGTCACTCAGGAACGTTAACTCCACAGCTACAGCCGTAGTTAGAGGGCTGTCCCTGGCCCACCCTCAGCCCCAGGCCGTGGTCAGGACGGCTGTTTTCAACAGCCCAGTGGGTGCAGGGGAAGCTGTAGACGACCACCCGTCTCTGGCTCTGGCTCTATCATCGCTGTCTGGGTGATGGTTACCTCTCTGAGACGCAGGACCCCCTCCTGTACCATACCCAGCATGGAGGCCCCGACGGTACTGACCTCGGGCTCCTGCAGAGGAAGGAGACTGAGCTGCAGGGGAGACGCACGGTGCTCACTTGGCATCGTGTCCGGCACTCAGTGGCCTCACCATCCGTATCTGGTGTGGTCGTTTCTTCTGCCTCTGTCTCTCTGCTCTTCCTCTCCAGGCCACCATCTGTGGCCCCAGTTGCCATCCCTTTCTTCCTCTCTGAGCCCACAGCGCTCTTTGCAGACCACCTCCTTACTTACATCTAACGCAGCTCCAATGGTTTCTGGGTCTTTCCTGCACTCAGGTTTCAGCTCTAACAGTTAATAGAATCCCTCCTTGCCGTGCCACCCAACCCTGAACCCCAGAGACCCCCATCCCCTGTGCTGGGGGCAGCTGAGGCTGCTGCTGGAATTCTCCCTTGAGTCTCCTCTGAGTGGATGGCAAATGTAGGTGAGGTCGTGGAAAGACGCTCGTTTTTCTCTGATTGGGTCCACGCAGCCTCTAGGTATTGTTGAGTCAACTTAGACTCATAGTGTCCTATGTGAAGGATTAAGACGGCACCACAAGGTTTCTTGGCTGTGATCTTCATAGATTCAGACTGCCGGGTCTCCTCCGCTACTGAGCTGCTGGGTGGGTTCAAACTGCCAACCTTCCATTTAGCTGCCAACTTACAAGTGTAGCGAGACTTCACCTGCACATGAAGATAGCACAGCCTTGCTTGTTGAAAGGGAAGAGCACCAGAAAGATTTAGTGATGATCCAAGTTCCCAGCCTTGATCATGGGAGAACAAACAGGGACAATTCTGGGAGCCCCAAGAGACAGCATAAACACAGTACAAAACATTCCCAATGATACACAAACTCCAGAAGAGAAATGAAGAGACTGAGAACTCCTAAAAATGAAACATCTCTGCTCATCCAGTGATTTTGCCAAAGGAGTAAGAAGACTACCCACAGACTAGATGGAAAACTGGCTACCATGAATCTGATCAGTATCTAAGCTCTATGATCTAGAAGATATTAAAAAACCTGAAAAAGAAAAAGAAAAAGAACCCAATTAAAACATGAGCAAGGGATACAAACAGGTACTTCACCAAAGAAAACAGCCAGGGAAGCTAACAGACATATGAGGAAATGTTTACTATCACCAGCCATTAGATAAATCCAAATCAGAACTACAAGGAGATAACCACTTCACCCCAACACGGCTGGTATTAGTCACAAAAAACACAAAACAATAAATGCTGGAGATGTTGTGTAGAGACGAACTCTTCTACATTGCCAATAGGAATGAAAAAGGTATAACCACTTAGGAAATCAATTTGGGGGTTCTTAAAAAGTGAGAAATAAAAATGTCATGTGACCCATCAGTACCACTGCTTGGAATGCACTGTAAAGAAATGAGGGCTGTCACACAAACAGACACACGCACACCAATGTTGATTGTGACACTGCCCACAATAGCAGAAAGATGGAATCAACCTAGGTGCCCATCAACAGAAGAATGGATAAGCAAGTGAGGTAAATTCACACGGTGGAATACTGTGCAAAGATAAACAACCACCATGATCTTTGGAAACATAATATGGAGTCATCAGGGAGACAAATACTCTGAGTGAGATTAGTCGCAAAAGGACAAACATTGGATGAGACCACTGTTCAAAGGACTCAAGAAAAGGTTTAAGCATTGAAGAAAATAATCTTTGATGGTTTCAGGGGGAGGGAGGGAGGGAGAGGGGTGTTTATAGATTTGATAGTAGACAGGAATTGGGTTCGATGCAGGGAGTGACAGCCTGCAGTAGAGGGGAGGTCAGCCCAGCTGGACTATATCAAAAGCTAAGAGTCTTCCTAAATACAACTCAACAGTTTGAAGGACAGAGTAGCAGGGACAAGGGCCTGGGGACCCTGGTTTCAGGGGACATCTAGGTCAACTGGCACAACTAAGTTTGTCTTTAAGAAAATGTCCTGCATCCCACTTTGGTGACAGGCATCTAGGATCTTAAAAGCTAGCAAGCAACCCCCTAAGGAGCATCAGTTGGTCCTAGTCCACCTGAAGCAGAGGAGAATGAAGGACATCACAGACATGAGGAAATATGAGCCCAGTAGACAGAGGGGCCAAATGATAGAGACTTCATCAGCATGAAACTTGGAAGAACTAGATGGTGCTTGGCCACTGCCAACGGCTGCCCTGAGAGAGCACACAAGGTAAAGTCCCTCATGTAGCCAGAGAAAAACAAGTGTGCAGAACTAGAGCTCTGTTTAAAGAGCAGACTTGACGGTCCGACAGACTGGAGTGTCCCCTAAGGACACGGCCCCTGGACTCTCTGTTAGCCCGAAGGTGAAGCCAGTACCCAAGCCAACTCTTCAGACCAAGATTGGACTGCATTGTAAGATGTACTCTGATCCTGTGAAGACAGTGTGTGCTTCTTGGCTTAAATATGTACATGAGGCTGTTGGAGCAATTCCTGTCCAGAGGCGAGACGAGAGGGTGGAGGGGGTCGGGAGTTGGTTGAGCAGACATGGGCAGGACAAGATAGAGAGGAGGAGTGTGCTGTCACAGTGTGGGGAAAGCAGCTACAAAGCTGCATAATGGTGTGTGGCAAATTGATTTGGATTGTCATTTTCACTTAAAGCACAATGAAATATTTAAAAATAATGAAAGACCACAGCCTTCAGTGTGGATTACATCTCAACATAAAGAAAACTAAAGTTCAGACAACTGGACCAATAAGCAACATCATGATAAACGGAGAAAAGATTGAGGTTGTCCAGGATTTCATTTTACGTGGATCCACAATCAACATCCATGGCAGCAGCAGTCAAGAAATCAAGACCCATTGCTGCAGAAGACCCTTTTAAAGCGCTAAAAAAGCAAAGATGTCACCTGGAAGACTAAGGGACGTCTGACCCAGGAATGGTGTTTTCAATTGTTTCACATGTGTGTAAAGGCTGGACAGTGAATAAGGAGGACAGGAGAACTGACGCCTGCCAACTGTGATGTTGGCAAAGAAGACTGATTATACCATGGATTGCCAAAAGAACAAACACATCTGTCTTGGAAGAATCACAGCCAGAGTGCTCCTGAGAAGTGAAGATACTCTGGACATGTTACCAAGAAAGATCAGTGCATGGAGAAGTCCATCGTGTTTGGTAGAGTCAGCGAAAAAGACAACCCTGAGTGAGATGGATTGACACAGTGTCTGTGACAATGAGCTCAAGCATAACAATTGTGAGGATGGCAGGACGAGCCAGCACTTTGTCCTTTGTACATCGGGTTGCTGTGAGTCAGAACAGACTCAACAGCACCTAACAACCTGAGATTAATTACAGTGTCAGCTCCGGCAGATTTCGGAATGAGTAGTGGCTTCTGAGAAATCCTTTCTTATGATCCCACACCAACAGTAACATCCCCTCCGGCTCCATTTGCTGACTCTTAGTTCTAAGCCCATAATGACTGCCACTGAAGAAGGTCCCTAAACACTTTCCCAGGGACCCTGGCGCCCTGGGCATAAGCAGGAGGCTGAAGCTGACTCGTCCTCCCGCACTGCAAGGCAGCCTGCCACAGCGCTGCTAGTACCCAGTGCCTTCCCAGAGCAGAACTCCAGGAGACAGGCAGAGGGTGCTCAGGCCTCTGGGTGTTCAGCCACTGGCTTTATTCTTCACCCAGCATGGTAACAGCACTTAGATTTCTCTCTGGGAGCCATGTCCCTGCTTCTTTCCCTGTGAATGGGCTCTCCCTGATGTAGCCATTTCTGAACCAGGCCAGTGAGACAGAATGCAGGGGCTCTGAGGCCCTGCTGACACAGTGGTTAAAGTGACCAACTGCTGACCAAAAGGTCAGTAGTTTGAAGCCACCAGCAGCTGTGTAATAACAAGGCAGTCTGCTTCCGCAGAAATTCACCACCCGGGGAACCTTGCAACGTCACCGTGAGGCAGAGTCAGCTCAGTGGGGATGGGTTTGTTTTTGTTTTGTTTTGTTTGGGCTTTTTAGTTCTCAGAAACACTGTGTGCCCATAAGCTGGCCCAGTGTGGGAGAGGCTGCTTGTGAGCACAGCAGAACAGAGGACACAGAGAGGGGGATAGGAACAGGACATGTGGGAGTCCCCAATCCCTTTCAAGCCTGGCTCTGACCGGCCTCCATTCCCATGGACTTGGCTTCTGTGTTTCTTCAGTGTTTCCAAAATGTTTCTAAGACCGTTTCAGAGGGCTTCCTCAGACCTGCCAACTTAGAGTCAGAACAGCAAAAGTCCCAAAGGAGTTGATAGAAACTCCAGCTAATAACAGTTCATTAAGAAATCTCCTTTTCTTTCTGAAAGTCATCTTCTGTGCACAGCGTCATTTCACCCTGGAAGGAGCAGGACAGGAGTTAGAGACCTACTTTGTTCCAGGGTCTACCCTCTGAGCCTAAAGGGGCAGCCAGCTGCCCGAAGCCCCTGAGGGGGGATTGCAGAGCCAGGCCCACCACCAAGCTGCCTATACCGGGTCATGCTCACTTCTAACTCTCTCACCTCCAAGCTTTAGAAGGTCAGGATGCATTTGTTCCTTATCAGGAACCCGACTTAAAGCATCCTGTCTGTGTTACAGCAGCTGCGTAATAAAGCACAGCAGCAGTCGTCACAAGCCAGGTTCACTGGCCAACATGCCACTGTCACACCCGTGAGTGCTCAGCTATGCTTAGCTCGTGATTTCATGAACTCATTGGGAGAATAAGAGGATTAGTGGGAGATTAGTTTAGACATCTTGAATCTCTACAGAAAAAAATGTAACAGTCACTCTTTCATCTCCCAAAGATTCAGCTGCTGAAAAGAAGAGAGGGGTCAGAGACAGGCTACAGCGATGTTTCAGAACCTTTCTTGGCTTTACACTTGCAAAAGGAAAAGGTTTTACGACTCTTTAGTTAATTGCTAATGTGTTTTGAACTGTGAAGTTCAAAACTAGCTTCCAGAGAATTATATTTTTTCTCAGTGGTGACATTTCTGGGGTTCAGCAACTCTGAGAATAAGGAAAGAGTCTCACCGATGATGTGGGTTATGACGTCATTGTCATCACATACACTGTGCTGGTTAGGATGGGCTCGGTTTTGCTGCAGGGACAGTGCTGTTCAGGGTCTCCTTCCATGCAGGAGACCTGGATTGAACTCCCAGCCGCTGCGTCTCGTGCTCGACCATCAGCCGTCTGTCCGGGGAGGCCATGGGTTGCTATGACACTGAACAGGTGTCAGTGGAGTTTCCAGACCAAGAAAGACTAGGAAGAAACATCTGGTGACCAGCTGCTGAAAATCGGCCTATGAAAGCAAACCCTGTGATCACTGGGGTGTGATCCACAATGACCTTAGGACCAGCGAAGGGCCAGGCAGCTTTTGTTCCACTGTGCATAAGGTTGCTCTGAACTGCAGGCCAGTAACGGCAACAATAGGTTTTGCTGAAATAACAAACAACCCTGAATTTTCAGGGTTTGCAAAGGTTAAGACTGTGTGTCAGCTTGGCAGAGTCATGAGGCTCAGTGGATTGGCAGTGTGGCTTGGCACCTATGTGGTGATGTAATCACTGCCATGATGAGACCTGTTAGGAGCAGCCAATCAGCTGAAAACCAAACCAAACCAAAACCACTGCCGCTGAGTCAATTCTGACTCAAAACAAGCCGAGGGGACAGAATAGAACTGCTCCATAGAGTTTCTGAGAAGCACCTGGTGGACTCAAATTGTGAACCTTTCGGTTAGCAGCCGTAGCACTTAACCACTAGGCAACCAGAGCTCCCAAATCAGCTGAAAGGGAGTGTAATTAGAGGTGGGACCTGCATACCATCTAGGTGGACTTTTTTGAAAAGCTTGCTGGATTTTGCTCATTCTGGATCCCACATCTGGCTCCGGTTCTTCTGACCTTCATTTCTTGGGACTTGAGCTGGTAGCTTACCTGCCAATCTTAGGATCCATCAACCTCCACGGACTGTGAGCAAGAGGCCTTCTGTCTGACCTGCTGATCTCAGGTTCACCAGAAGCCTTCAGCCTCCCCCGCAGACTTGAGACTTTTCAGCCTCTACGACCACTGGAGCTATTTGCTGGATAGAAATCTACTTGTCTGTCTGTCTATCATCTATGCTTCACTGTTTTTGCTTCCCTAGGAATCCCAGCCTAAGATGGCACTTAGCATCATAAATCTTTCTTATCTATCCTTCATGACCATTTGGCTAGGTCAGGATGTCTGCCTATCGTGGTCACTCCTGGACCCCAGGATGACCAGAAGTGAAATTTGGCATGTGCTTCCATAATCACTACTGCAGTGGGGAAAACAAGAAATAATAATCATAATAACATTGTGACTTGTTTGCTGATTCTTTAAATTCCCACCAGGAACCGACACACATCACTTCTGCTGATTTATCATCGCCTAGAGAATGCCATGTCCACACTGAACCTCAAAACCAGAAGGGAAGTTAACCCTACCACGGGCCTGTAGGGAGGCGAGGAAGGCATACACGTGGCTTAGTTTCTCAAACCACACTGACTGCCTCATGGAGCCTCACAACTGCCTACTAGAAAAATTAGAGATGGCTGCTGCCCTTTGAGATGGAGAAGCCAACAACAGAGGCTGTAAGTCGCAGGCAGAGAAAATCAGGTGCCCTGGCTGACTCCCACTTTTCTTTCCTCCCTATCAGGGGCTCCTTATCCTCAGAAATCAGGGGTGCCAATGTCTTGGAAGAAGTACAACCAGACTGCTCCTTGGAAGGAAGGATGGCAAGACTACATCTTCACATATTTTGGACACGTTATCAGCAGACACTAGATGTCATGGATTATGTCCCCCCAAAAATGTTTAGCAATTTGGCTGAGCCATGATTCCCAGCGTGTGGTTGTCCTCCTTTTTATGGTTTTGTAAACCCTAGTCTCTGCCTGTGATTAATAGGGCAAGACTGGATTATGCTAAAGAAGATCAGGGTGGGATTGTAACACCCTTATTCAGGTCCCCTCCCTGATCTAATGTACAGGGAGTTTCCCTGGGGTGCGGCTTTTACCATCTTTTATCCTACGGAGATAAAAGGAATTAGAAGCAAGCCGAGAGTTGGGGACCTCCTACCATTAAGAAAGCAGTGCTGGAGCAGAGGGTACCCTTTGGACCTGAGGTTCCTGCTCAGAGAAGTTCCTAGACCATGTGGAGATTAAAGACAAGGACCTTCCTCCGGAGCTGCAGAGAAAGCTGTCTCCTGCAGCTAACACCCTGAATCTGGACTTCCAGCCTACTAAACTGCAAGAAAATACATTTCTCTTCGTGAAAGCCATCCACTTGTGGTTTTCCTGTTACAGCCGCCCTGGATAACTGAGACGCTGGAGAGGGCCATCGTGCTTGATAAAGTAGAGGCTCAGTGAAAAAAGCAGCTGGGCTTCAACGGGACAGAGAGACACGGTGGCTGCAATGACTGGCTTAAGTGCAACATTGACTGGGAGGCTGGAGCAGGACCAGGCGGCATTCTGTTCTGTCACGTGTGGGGTCACTGCATGAGCTAGAATCGACTCGGTGGCACCCAACAACAATCAGGATTGGCCACTTGCGGACAAGTGATGAGAGGCGCGTGAAAGTTAGGTTCAGAGTAAATCCCATAGAATTCGCAGTCAGCATAACTGACGGACTCTCCAAGCCGGACGGGGCGGTGGGAGCACTATAGAAACCACCAGTCCAGACAATGGCTAAGTGTTTCCTGAGGGCGCATCAAAAATGTGCCACTGAGGGGACAGGAAAGTTGGACGAATGGAAATGGGGAACCCAAGGTCGAGAAGTGGGGTTGACACGTCGTGGGGTTGGAGATAAATGTCACAAAACAACTTGTGTATTGATGGTTTAGTGAGAAACTAATTTGTTCAGTAAACCTTTACCTAAAGCATGAGGAGAAAAGCTTTCATCAGTCAAAATCAATGCCAACCAGTTTTTGGAAATGCTGGTGCCATCGTGGTTAAGTGCTACAGCTGCCAGCCAAAATGTTGGCAGTTTGAATCCACCAGGTGCTCCCTGGAAGCTCTAAGAGGCAGTTCTACTGTGTCCCATAGGGTCGCTACGAGTCAGAATAGCCTGCGTGACAATGGGTCCGGTTTGGTTTGGGTAGCAACGTAAGGTAGCTTCATATAAAACAGTTACGCACTCGGCTGCAGACCCGCAGGCTGGCAGTCGGCACCCGTCCGAAGATGCCGCTGGAGAAACAGCCTGGCGATCGGCCCCCAGGCAGACTGTGGCCTGACAGGGGTGTCCTCTGTCACAGGGGGTGCTCCAGGTTGTGGCCTTTTAGGGGTTCTCTCCATCACAGGAGGGTTCTCTGGGTTGAAAATCACCCCAACAGCACCCAACAACAACAGCACAAGAAACCTGTTGTGTGTTTGGACAAGCAGCAAGTGGCAATTTCCATTTATAAGACAGTTTGTGGCCGTGGAAGGAAAGGATGCTGTGGTTGTTAAAATAAACTGTTTTAAATGTGAAAAGGAAGTGAAATTTTTTAAAAAAAAATTTGTCTAGAAACATTATTTTGAGAAGAATGTGCTGTGTAGGCTATGAGGGAAGGGTGGCTTGGGTACCGCCCCCCGAGCACTGCCCCCCGAGCACCGCCCAGGGAGCTGCGCTTCTGCAGGGTCCTACCCTGTGTTTCAGCACAAGATTAGCTGGAAACAAACCTTTTTCATGCTAACTGCACAAAATGGAAACCGCTGGTTCCAATCCAAGTGCTCCATTTTGCAGATGGAAACAATGAATCTGAAAAAAAAAGAGGAGGCTCCCCAAGGAGTATTGGGGCAGGAACATCTGAGCTCCAACATGTGGCTTACTGGCTATGTCTCCGCCACAGCGCAGGCCCTTAGCCCCTCGGAACCCGCTTCCTTGTTTGCAAAATGAACATAGAAGCGTCCGTCCTGGCCCAAGTAACTAGGACACAAACGTGGAGAAATGGTCAACTTCCAAATACTGGAAATACAAATAAGCATATTAGTGAAACATCACTTTTCCACTATTAAATTAGCAATTTGAAAAAAAATCACAATACCTGATTCCACCAAGTGTGTGGAGAACTGGTACATACATACCAATACACACACTGCTCACAGCCCTTTTGGAGAACAATCTGATTATATAAATCAGAAGCTGTTAGAAATATCCATGTTCTTTGTCCTAGTAATTCTGCTTCCAGAAATTCAGCCTTGGGGAAGTTGGGGGGTTCTTAAATCCCCAAGAATGTACGCACTAAAATGTTCCTCTAAGTATTATTTAAAATAGCAGAAAATTGAAAATGAATCAAAAATGGGAAAAATATGGTAAACCTGCCAGAAACTATGATTATTCAAAGAATACGAAAATTTGGGCAAATTCTTATGGTGTGATATTAAATAAAAAAATAAGATTTGAATTGATTACAACTATATATGAACAAAAGGATACATTTCTCAAAACCAGGAGAAAGTAATGGGCTATTGTTCTGTGTTCTTTTGTTCTCTTTTCTCTATTTCCCAAATTTTCTGATATGCGAATACATTAATTTTACAATAAAAGATAAACAATGAATACTCCAAGTATGTGCCCCGCTTTGAAGGTGACTGGCAGGAATGAATTATGTAGTTGATGTGAGAGGACTCTGTTCCCTTGGCAATGTGGTCTGTGGACTGGGGATCACTGTGACCAATGCTAAACGATGTTTGGTTCCACCCTGTTCTCTTTCCAACACTGCAGTCTCATTTTTTAATCTCTGGAATTAAACTGAAAGCAGAAGAGGGCAGTTTCTCATCCAATTCCATACTTAACAAAGCTTTTAGGATACATTTTTCTTGCGTAGGTTTGATAATCTGAAATTCACTAGAGGCTTTTCCTTCCACGAAACAAAATACAGGAGATAATTCTTCATGGCTACAATGTCTGTGATTTGTAGGATCTGAGTGGGTACATATGCATTCACAGCGTCAAAAAGAAGCTCCTTCCAGGGTTTCCCAGCAAAGAACGGACGTAGGTCGCAAATGGATGTTAAGCAGTCATTTCCTGGCATTCAAATGGAATCCGAAATACTCAGAACGGCCTCCCCATCACAGGGACAAACACTAGGTTAGCAGAGCGGTCATGGAAACCTGCCACGAACCAGTGGAGAGCCATTTACCTGTCACCTGAGACTCATCAACTCAGACACGCATTTGGGGTCCCTCAGTACCAATCCCCCTTCTTTTTTGCCTCCAGGCATCTGAACAGGTTTATTTCTGTTTCTCATAATGGTTTCACTTTCACACAGATGGTATCTGTCCAAAAATTGTCTAAATATTTAAGTTTCCCCACAAGAGCAGGTGAGCCCAGAAACGAGGCAGCGCACCAACTGGTGCCTCCTTGACGTTTGCTCCATGATCTAGTTCACGCTGTTTCAGATAATTTACACCAAACCCCGTACGGAACATGATGTCATGAGGCTCATGGTGCATCTGCATAGGTACCCTACGAAAGCGGGAGCGGGTCACACCCCAGCGTGGAAGTCAGCTATCCAGCCAACAAAAGCACACCAAGCAACGTGCCAGGTACCGTGCCTGCTACTGCGTAGGCTACAAAAGAGGGAAGATCTGTGATCTTCACCAATTAAGGGTTTGTAGTTTAGTGAAAAGCAAGTGACGCATGTCAAATAAAGAGAAGGTGCGACAGGATTTCAGCCACACAACAGGGCCCTGAGGAAAAGTCAGCATAGTGGAGAAGCCTGGAGCGAGAGAAGAACAGGTGAAGATGGAGTCATCCCGGAACTTTCTAGAGGAAGGGGAGTGAGGGTGGGCACAGAGCAATGGGGAGGTCTGGCTGAACAGAGAGGACAGGAAAGCCCACAGGACCAGCTGAGGCACAGGAGGTGGATACGAGCCAGGCTGGGGTGTGTCCTCATAGGGGCCATGGAGAAGGGTTGGCATTGCTAGCTGCGTAGAGTTGGTTCTCACGGTGACACTACAGCAACTGTAGAACTGTCCCCTAGGGTTTCCAAGGACCAGCCGGTGACTTTGAAGGCTCACCTTTTGGTGGGCAGCGCGCCTCTGAACTGCTGTGTCACTGTTGCTCCTTGGAGGGACAGCAGGTGAAAATGAGGAAGTTCGGGGGACAGGCCACAGGCAGAAATGAGACCAAAACACGCCTGGAAAGTCCTCTGGATAAAATCCTGGACCTCAGCGGGCTTCTGATGACAGAGGAGGACCGAGTACACCACAGAGGCAGACAGCTGAAGCAGTCCAGCCTAGGAAGCCACAAGGCAAGGGACACCCGGACAAGGGAAACGCCAGGACTACCAGGCTGGCAGGCCCCCTGCTTCCGTCTTGATAGTGCCATTAAGTCAGCCAAACGTGCAGTGACCACATACACAGCAGGACAAAATGTGGCCCAGTCCTGCGCCGTTTTCACCATCACTGGTGTCATGGATCGAGTTGTGTCACCCGCCAGCTACCTGTTAACTTGGGTACGTCTCGATTCCCAGTTGTGTATGATGGGCTACAATTTTGTTTTCTGATGTGATTTCCCTGTGTTGTAAATCCTATCACCGCTCTGTCACAAGCTAGACTGTGTTGCTGCTGCTGATGATGCTGTTAGGTGCCTTTGAGTCAGTTCCATCTGAGAGCAACCCTAGAGGTGTAATAGAACACAGTGCTGCCTCAGGGCCACAACTGTTGTTATCCTTGAGCCCATTGCTGCAGCCACTGGGCCAACCCATCCCCTTAAGGGTCGTCTGCTTTCTCACAGACCCTTGACCAAGCATGATGTCCTTCTCTTCAGGGACTAATCCCTCCTGACAGCATGAACAAAGTATGTAAGACACATTCTTGCCGTCCTTGCCTCTAAGAAGTACTCTAGTTATACTTCCTCCAAAACAGATCTGTTTGTTCTTTTCGCAATCCACGGCACATTCGATATTTTCCTCCAGCACAACAATTCAAAGGCATCAATCCTTCTTCTGTCTGCCTTATTCATCATCCAACTTTCACACACATATGATGCAACTGAAAATACCAGGGCTTGGGTCAAGCGCACCTTAGTCTTCAAGGTGACATCTTTGCTTTTCAACCCATTAGAGAGGTCTTTGGCAGCAGACTTTCCCAACGCAATGTGACTTTTCATTTCTGGACTGCTGTTTCTGTGGTTGTTGACTGTGGATCCAAGTAAAATGAAATCCTTGGCAACCTCAGTCTCTTCTCCATTTATCATGATGCTGCTCACTGGTCCAGCTGTGAGGATTTTTGTTTTCTTGATGTGGAGGGGCAATCCCTGCGGAAGGCTGTGGTTTCTGATCTTCCTCAGTGAATGCTTCAAACCCTCTTCACTTTCACCAAGCAGGGTGGTGTCACCTGCATAGCACAGGTTGTCAGTGAGTCTTCCTCTGACCCTCAGGTGGAGTAGTGGCAGTTACACTGATGAGATCTATGAGATTAGGCAGTGTCTTCAGCCAATCCCTTTTGAGAGATAAAAGGGAGAACTGAGCACAGACATGGGGACTTCGTACCACCAGTAAAGCAGTGCTGGAGGCAGAGCACTGCCTTTGGACCTGAGTCCCTGTGCTGAGACGCTTCCTAAACCAAAGGAAGGCCAGTGACAAGGATTTTTCTCCAGAGCCAACAGAATTAGGCTTCCCCTGGAGCCCATGCCCTGAATTCAGACTTGTAGGTTACAGGACTGTGAGAGAACAAACATCTCATTGTTAAAGCCCCCTGCTTGTGGTATTTCTGTAACAGTGGCTCTAGACGACCAAAGTAATTGGTCCACTTGAGTCCACTGGGACAGCTACTGTGTATTTTGAGGGCCCTTCTGCCTGAGGCTGGTGTGTCTTCCAGCAAGCACAGTGTCCGACCACAGTCTGCTGTGACCCATAGGGTTTCACTGGATAAACTTCAGAAGTACATTGCCAGGCCTTTCATCCTTGTCTTAGTCTAGAAGACCCTCTGAAAACTGCTGCTGGTGTATGACTCTGCTGGGCTTGGCAACGCTGGCGGCTTAGCTTTCAGCATCATGGCAACATGGAGCACCACCGTACAATAAACCGACAGACAGCTGATGGTCCTTCATCAGAGCTCGGTCCTGAAACTGCACCCTCCATCCTGCCAGTCTTTCTGCCTGCGGAGGGAATACGCACCGCTTGCAGCCCTGGCTATTCTCACCCTTTCACCCTCCAAATGAAGGAATGCTCCCCCAGACCCAGCAGCACCAGGGAAACCAGCATAGGGACATCTCTGAGCCGAGGATGGCCCTTTGACCCAGATGAAGAGTGAACAGCATCAAACATAAGCCGGGATCAGGAGGTTTCATCTAAAAAAAAATGTCACAGGAGTGTTGTGGACTGCATCTCGCATTCAACTCGTTCTCCTAATCGTCTTCACTTCAATCTACACTGCCAGAGAAAATCCACTGATTTCCCCAGTGATGTCCAAGAGACCCTGAAAGAAGAAAAATGGCTCAGATAAGCATTTAGAGAGAATTTCTCAACTGTGGTTTAAATAGTACAAGCTAAGGCTGAGTTGTCTGGACCTCCAGAAGCCCGGAAAGTCTGCTCTCATATTTGACACTGAGTGTGAGCCTGCAATCACTTTGTGGGGACCTGCCCAGGGGTGAATGGAGTGATTCACAGTAATAGGAGGAGACACAGGAACTATCTGGACACCTATGTCTCTTTCTAGGTGCATCGGTTAGAGTCCCAGAAGGAAATAGCCAAGTGCCGTGGAGTCGGAAATAATTGATCCTAAATGTTTCAGGGCAGAGGCCAGAGCTCAGAACTTGTTCCAACACATGCAGAGAAATTTGCAGCTCTAACAAGTTCCTAGCCAGATGTTAGAAGTGCAAATTTCTCAGCAAGTGTTCAAACTCCACGCAGCTTATGCAAAGGGCGTACCTAGAGATGTGGAAAGGGTAAGGAGACTAGCCAGGAATATTGTTGAGACACCCAGAAATTAGGAAGAGCAGGGAGCTGTTAGTGCCCTGGGGGCTGAGGCCAGATGTGGCCTGGTCAGGAGCCCTGGGGGAGGAGCTGACCAGAGGACGCTGTAGGCTTGGATGAGGTGACGCAGCTGGTGGCAGAGCACAGGGCACGGGGCAAGCTGAGCAAGGGAGGAGCAGAGATGATGCACTTTCTCCCTCTCTTTTCCTCTGATCCCCTGCTAGAATCTTCCACCAGCCAAATCTAACCTGAAGCCAAAGGACAGTGGATCCCAGGTGATGAAATGGGCTGGGGTCAGCCCCGCCAGGACATACAGCAGGGCACAGACCTGGGAGAATCAATCTGGGAGTGAGGACGAAGAAAAATCATAATACTGCCTATCAAGCGCACCATTTCAGCTGAGACCTACCACAGAATGTCATCTGTATCACAAGGAGTGATACACAGAAAAGCTCTCCTCTGTGATCCAGAAGTGGAAAGCAGGGACAAAACAGCTCTAGGGTTGGCTGCACAGACAGACAGGCTAGGACCTGAAGAGTGTCTCAGAGGAAAGGAGAAGCTGTGCCCCGGGCAGTGGGCAGTGCCTGGCAGGAAGCTACCCAGGAGGAGAAGCAATCTTCCTGGGGAGCCCAGTCGGTAAGCTTTATGCTTAAAGTTACCTCTCAGCAAGACCTTGTATCCCAAATATCGAACACAGTGCCTTGTCCTTCATAGAGACTCAACAATCAAGCAACACACGGGGATAATCTGGCGAATGCCTCCAGACCCTGCAAGCAACAACAGTGTAACAGCATGGTGCAGACCACATGGGCCCAGATGGGCAAAGGGGCTACACAGAAGGAGAAGGTCCAGACCTGGAAAAGGCAAGAAAAGGTCAACTTGGACCAGAAAGGTAGTGACGAAATTTGACCGATTCCGTAACATATTGTCTTGTGGTCATGAGCCCATTCTTCTTTCTTAAACCAAAATCTTAGTTTTTATTTGGGGAACCAACACTTCCCACTGTCTCTCCATGAGGTTCCAAAGGTGGTGACCAACACACAGAGAGGCTATACACACAACACACACACGAGTGTGTGACCAGGAATCAGTCGAGGAGAGCCATTGTGATCGGTGCTGGAGCAGGCAGACGAGCAGCAGAGACTACAGTGATGGAATCCAGCCCCCAAAGTTACTAGGAGTACTGGGGAAGACGGAGGCTCCCTACCCAAGGGTTACTAACCTTGGCGGGGGTGAGGTGGGGGTGCGGGGAGGGTTAGTCCGGAGCTCTGGAAGCCATCGTGACCCTTTGTGAGGGGGTCCTACCAGTCTAAGCCCCAGGGACTTGGGTTGGACATCTTGATCTACTCATACCTGAGGTCATACGTACCTGCAGGCTTTGCTCTACATAAGACACTGAATTACCTTTTTTTTTTTAAGTCCATTTGAGATGGTATTTCACCAACTGCAAACCAAACATGATTTACCAGTAAACTTAATGAGAAGGAATTGAATATTTACATAAGAAATCATTAGCTTAATAACATTCTCAATGGAACACAGATTGAAACATACATCAGACAGTTCTTGAAACAGTTTTCTTCCAAATCTAATGTCTTTGTGAACACCTGAGGACCGATAGCAGCAGGGATTCCAGACTAACGCAGACTAGGAAAGAAAGCCTGTTGACCTATTTCCAAAATTAGCCAGTAGAACCCGATGGATCACCAGAGACTATTCTCTAACACAGTGCCGGCAGAGGAGCCCCCTAGGCTGGAAGGCACTCACAGACACAACGGCCACAGCAGTAGACTTGAGGATGCTGATGCTTGTGAAGGTGACGTGTGGCTAGGCACGGACAGTACGTGGATTACCATGTGGATTGCACGTGGGTTACCACGAGTCACAGCCAGCTCAACAGCAGCTAACACCAACAACTGAACCTACCCAGATGGGGCGCCACAGAGGGGTGCCAAGTTCCTCTTCAGGAAAGAACCTGCTGACCAGCTGGGAAGAGAGCACTCAGCTGGCTATCTCCAGCCACAGCGCCTTTTGGAATCTGTTGTATGTTTAAGCCAAGGCAGCCCCTGCCAGCGCTGTCAGCACAGCCAGGGCTCCAAGCCGCTGTCATTTCTGCCAATCTGGGACGCTCTCTTACGCTATCCTGCGACAAGTCTCCCGCTGGGCTGGCTGAGGCTTTCTATGAGCAGCCCTGAGGTCTGTGGCTCTTCCTCCCCACGGCCCCGCCCTCCCTACCCGCCCTCCGCCACGCCCTCCGCCACGCCCTCCGGCCCTCCGCCACGCCCTCCGGCCCTCCGCCACGCCCTCCGCCCTCAAGCCCCGCCCTCTGCCCTCAAGCCCCGCCCTCCGCTCCGCCCTCCGCCCCACCCTCCCGCCCCGCCCTCCGTCCTTCCGCCCCGCCCTCCACCCTCCCGCCCCGCCCCCTGCCCTCGCGGCCCGCGCCCCGCCCTCCGCCCCTCTGCCAAACCCTGGGGCCCTCCGTCCCGCCCTTGGCCCCGCCCATCGTCCCTCCACCCCGCCCTCCGCCCCTCCGCCCTGCCCCCACCCTCCCGCCCCGCCCTCCGACCCTCTGCCCCGCCCCACCCTCCGGCCCTCAGCCCCGCCCTCTGGCCCTCCGCCCCGCCCCCAGCCCTCTGCCACGCCCTCCAGCCCTCCGCCCCGCCCTCCGCCCCGCCCTCCACCCTTCCTCCTACCTTTCACAAATGTCCAACTCGCATTCCAGTCTGAAGTTGGCCCTGCCTGTTCTGTTTTGTCGTGTGCTTGCCAGAGGACCCAGTGACACCCCAGTGAAGACGATAGCTAAAGTTACCCAGTTCGTGGTGACCCATTAGAACAGTCCTAGGGAATAACACAGATGGCAGCCAACTCGGAAAGGAACGGGTCTGAAGACTCAGAAAGAGGCCGTTTCAAAGGCAAGCAATGGGTGGACAGCGCACTGGGTTTCAACATAGAAAGAGGAGGTCACCCAACAAGGGGAGAATTGGGGGAGAACTACATAGCCTATAAGTTGTGGCTGTGAAGCCAGCTCTGACTCACAGTGACCCTCGAAGGCAGGATAGAAATGCCCCATAGGGCTTTGTTTGGCAGTCATAGCTTGTAATCATGGGCCCCCAGGGCTCTGATAACTATATAGAAAGGTTTTTAAAAAATGAAGAACAAAAGTATTAATTATAGAAAAGGCAAAAAGTTATGTACAAAGAAAAAGTAATCAAGACTCAGCTGTGAGTAACACTTAACAGTTACAGTAACATCAACCTTAGATATTCATGTAGGAAAATTTTAACTCCATGTTAGGCAAACGGAAAGGTGACAATACAAGTATATGGTGGTAGCAACGGAACGTGGGAAAGAAAAAGACATCCTCGTCTTCAGTGGCAAGGATCAAATGGGTCACAGACAGCTGAGAAATCAACATGAGCTTGTTATTCAGAAACACAGAGTTGAACACTCACAGAGGCCGTGAAAAGAGTTGATGGGGCTTCATCTGAGAAACAGAAATGGAAGCGGGGAGCCTGAGGCCTGCTGGGTTTTCTGTTAGTTTTTCATCCCAAGCCCTGTGGACGTGTGGCTCACACAGGTTGCCTTCAAGGCTCTCCAGATCCCAAGTGACCCCTGGAGCACTGGGATGAGAACTACTCCCTGCCTCGGGGGAACTGACCACACCACGGGCACTGCCATTGTCCTGATCAGTCTGTACACACAAGAGACATACACGCTGTGGTGGTGAAAGGCACTTTAGTGACTCACAGATGACAGCAAACAACAGGGAACATTCCATCACAAGCGTCTTCCCTAGCTTAAAAGCCAACCATCAGGAGAGCAAACTTCTGCACACGCCCCTCTCTTTGTGTCACGGACAAAGGTCACCAAGGATTTTCCCCAACGGGCATCTCTAGTCCAGGGCTTGCACACCTCACTGCACAGAGGGCAGTGCACACCCTTCCACCTCATCACCCCAAAAGGCGGTGGTCAGAGCGGGGCCACCAGCCCAGACTTGTATCTCATTAACCCCGCTGCTTATTCAGATGAATTAGCAGCTTCTGAGGGGAAGTGCAATGGTTTGTCCCAAAGCCCAGAGGTACCAGCCAAGAGGCGAGAGAATCGAGAGGAACTCCAGCTGTTTGGTCGGCCAAAGGAGTACCTCCTCTCACTAGAACTATCTGACCCATTAAACACAGTACAGGTACGACTTTGATAAAAATTAAGGCTAATCTAAAAAAAAGGAAAAAAAGTATAAGGAAATAATCAGACAAGCCCAAACTGAGAGACATTCTGTAGAACAACTGACCTAGAGGCTCCAAAAACGTCAAAAATAAAAATCAAAGAAAGACTGAGAAGCTATTCTGGATGAGAGTAGGCTGAAGAAACAGGGCAGCAAAAGGCAGTGAGGGACCCTGGATCAGGGCCGTGCTCAACTTTCTGAATTTGAAAGTCAGACATGAATTCAGGCAAAGAATACTCTTGCTTTTTAGAAAATACACGCGAAAGTATTTAGGGTAAAGAGTAATGTGATTGGAAATTTACTCTCAAATGGTGCAGGAAAAACACACAGTCCGTGTTAGACACTACCCTGCACATTCTCGGCATTGTCTCATTCAACTGACAGGCACTGTATCAGAGAGGTTCCACGGCCACCTCTAGTTCCCAGAGGAAAGCGAAGCCCGGAAAGCCCATATATCAAGCAGACGGCAGAGCTAAGACTAGAATGCAAATCTGTTGAACTTCACTGTCCGTTTTCTTTGTAAAAGAATTTCAGTAGGCTTTAGTTTTAGAACCATTTTAGATTTACATAAAAATTGAGAAGATAATACAGGTAGTTCCCTATATCCAGGAACTATTATTAACATCTGAAATTATCATCCTACATTTGTTACAATAATGAACCAATATTGATTCATTATTATTATTGTTTTTTTTAAAAAAAAAAAAGAAAGAAAGAAAGAAAAATCTGGTTGCCCTTGAGTTCTTTCCCACTCGTGGTGACCCAGTGATCTGTGTCAGAGCAGAACTGTGCTTGTAGAGTTTCCATGGCTGTGATTGCCCAGAATTAGATCAGGTGACCTTTCTTCTCAGGTGCCTCTGGGTGGACTCGAACCTTCAGCTTTTCTGTTAGCGGCCAGAACATTGACCGCTTGCACTGCAAGGACTTGGTTAAGTAAAGCTCATGCTTTTTTTGGATTCCCTTGGTCTTTACCTGGTGTCCTTTGGCTGCTTTTGACGACGCTGTCAGTTTAGAAGGGTACTGGTCAGATACTTCATAATAATGGCCTCTCTTGAAATTTGTCTGATATCTGTCTCATGATAGACTGGAGTTTGGGATCTGTCAGGGAAGACCACAAAGTGTTGCTTTCATTTCATTATGTTAAAGGTAGGTCTTATCAACACCGTGGAGCCCTGGTGGTGCAGTGATTAAGAGCTCAGCTGCTAACCCAAAGGTTGGCAGTTCGAATCCACCAGTCACTCTGGAAACCTTATGGAGTGTATCATGGGCTTCAGAGGGGGAGGTGCAATTCCACTCTGTCCTGTGGGGCCACTAGGAGTTGGAATTGACTCAACAGCAATAAGCTGGTAAGAGAGGTCAGTCAGCATGGTTTATCGCTATGGATGCTGACACTGATCTCGTGACCAAGGCAGAATTTGCTAGGTTTCTCCACTGTAAAGTTACTCCCTTTCCCCCTCTTTCCAGCAACTTAGAAGGAAGTTGCAATTCACCTGACAGAGGGTCACCAAAAGAGAGGAAGACCCTCAACAACGGACTGACACCATGGCTACAACAGTGGTTTGAAACACAGCAGCAGGCACGAGGGTGTCACAGGGCCGAGCAGGGCTTTCCTCTGCTGGGTGCGGGGCTGCCATGAGCTGGGACGGAGCTGACGTGCCCAACAGCAGTGGCGGGCCGCCTCGAAGGCAGAAAGTCAGCCTAAACCCCTCGGCATCTTCCTGCATGGACGACTTGTCTCTTCTCTGCCTGTTGTTTATTCAGTCACTTATTTATGTCAGTATGGGCTCAGGGATATTTATTTAACACTTGAGATCATAATCGTAGCTGTGCTGCTCAAAGTGTTCCAGGAAGTTCTTTCACTTGGCCCCTGAGTCCCTGGGGTATCCACCATTACTGTGGGCTTGGAGTCATTTGTATTTTCCTCTAGCACATCTTTAATTGTTGCATCCCACGGTGCTCTGTGTTCATCTGTATATTTTCTGCCCTGCTTCTAGAATGAATGATTTCTTCAGGGAACCCTGGTGTCTCTCACTGAGGGACGGATGATGTGCAAACCCAAGATCTGGGTGCTAGGTGCACTCATTGCTACCAGGGTGCCATTTCTTATACTCCTTCCTGGTGGGAAGAGCAAGGAAATCCATGAGCGCATACTGACTCATGTCTCTACAAGTATCTCTAACATCAAGCCTGTATACACACCTCTAATGTGCAGACCCGTGCCTGTATATGTATCTCTAGCATACTGATCATGTCTCTACACATACCTGTAGCATACTGACTCATGTCTCTATATACATCTCTAACATACTCAGTCTGTATATACATCAGCAACATACTCACGTCCCTATGCATATCTCTAACATACTGATCATGTCTCTATATGTATCTCTAGCACACTGATCATGCCTGTATATATAGCTATAAATACATCCTTATGTGACATCTGTATCTGCATTAAGCTAACCGTGAGGTTGTTGTACTGGTGGCCTCAACTCTAACCCATCCGTCTGGCCTTTTTGCATGCTTATCTGTAAATTCTCGCCCCAACAGTGACAAACCTCGCTCACACCATCTTGCACCCACTTACACAGTTATCTGATTCCAGTGCACCTGTATAGCAGGATCAGAATCTCTACACCATGTCATCCCAGCTAACAATTTCATCAACCTAGAGTACACGCTTCTGTGCCACTCTTTTCTGTTTGTCTTGCATTCTCCACTCGTTTCCTAAGTTACTGAAGCACATTTTCCCTTTGTTTATCTAGTCTCATACATTTCTAATACAGTCAGAATCTCTTGTGACGTCTGCATTCGTTTCTCTGATCCCCAACCACCTAAAAGATTTTTTTAATGAAGATTCTCTGTTGGTGTTGCAAGTTCTATGGGTTTTGACAAATGTATAATGTCACTTATGCACCATGACCGTATCACACAGGATCGCTTCGTGACTGTGAAAAAATCATCTGTGTGTCACCTATTCAACTTTTCTCCTTAATACTGAAACTCTAGAAACCTTTTTGTCTTTCTAGTTTTGCATTTCCCAGAATGTCATAGAATTATATAGTATAGGGTCATTTCAGACTAGACTCGACGGCACTTGGCTGGCTGGCTTTCTGTCACTAAGCAATGTTTGCTTAAAGTTTGTCCATGTCTTTTTGTGGCTTGGTAGCATCTCTTCTCATCACTGAGTAATATTCCAGTGTATGGATGTCCACTTCCTCTACCGAAGAACTCTCCTAGTGAAGACTATCTTGGTAACTTCTTGGTTTTAAAGATTGTGAGTACAGCTGCAGGTTTCTGTGTAGACATAAGCTTTTAAGTCAGTTGGATACATTATTTAGGAGTAAGACTGTTGAGTCATTTGGTTGGACTATATAAGCTTGTGAAGAAACTGCCATACTTTTTCCAAAATGGCTATACTGTTTTTGCACTTGTCCTCCCACAACAAAAAGAGAGGTCCCGTAGCTCTACATCCTCTCCAGCCTTTGGTGTCTGTTTTAGTCAGCTAGGCTGCTCTAACAGAAATACCACAGAGTGGATGGCTTTAACAAAGAAAGATTTATTCTTACACAGTCCGGTAGGCTTCAAGTCCATATTCAGGGTGTCCACTCCAAGGAAAGACTTTCCCCTTGTCGGCTCTGGAGGAAAGTCCGGTATTGCATCAGTCTTTGTCCAGAGAGCGCCCTCACGCAAGAACCTCTGGTCTGAAGGACGCGCTCTGCTCCCGGTGCTGCTTGCTTGATGGTAGCGAGGTTCTCAAATTGTCCTTTGTTTCTTTTTCCTTTTATTCCTTGCAAGCTAAAAGCATTAGGGGTGGGGCAAGCCATACTCCAGGGAAACTCCCCCCACAGCAGGAATTCACAGCCCCACCCTAATCCTTTAACATACAGGTTAGCAAAACCACACAATGGAGGACATTTCCAAGATACTGGGAACCATATCCCAGCCACGTGGCTGCACACATTTTTGGGGAGACACAATTCCAACCATGACAGTGTCTTTTTGGTTTGTTTTGTTTTTAGCTGTTCTAATAACTGTAGTCATATCTTACTGTTGTTTTAATTTGCAATTCCCAAATGACAAGTGGTGTTGAACAATGTTTCATGTTATTATTTGCCATCTATGTACTTTCATTGATGAAGTGTATTTTGTCTACTTTGTAACTGAATTCTTACAGAGTTTTAAAGAGTTCTCTGTACAACTCAAAAAAAGAAAACAAAATAAAAAATGAGCAAATTAAGGGCAGTCTTCATGAAAATTTCAAAAGCTTTCTTTGCAAGAATGGAAAAGCCAATCCTTAAATTTGTGTGGAATTGCAAGTGCCCCCGAGTAGCCAAAGCAATCTTGAAAAAGAACACAGTAGGAGGGCTCACTTCTTGATTAAAAGCAAAGTAGGAAGACTCACTTTCTGATTTTAAAGCATTCAATGAAGCTATAATAATCAAAACAGTCTGGTACTGATAAGAAGACATATAGATCAGTAGGCAGAACTGAAAATCCAGAAGTAAATGCACATATCAGTGCCAACTGATTTTTGACAGTTGTGCTAAGTCCATTCAGCAAGGAAGCACAGTCCTTTTAATATAGGTACTGGGACAACTCGATTTCCACACGCAGAAAGTGAAGCTGAACCCATACCTCACATCGTATATGAAAGTTAACTAGAAATACTATTATCAGACAAAATAGACTTCAAGTCAAAAATCACTCCAAAAGATCAAGAAGAATATTATGTATTGATGAAAGGCCCATTGTATCAAGAATGTATAAGAATTTCAATATGCCTGCTCAAGCATATACACATGAAACAGAACCTCTGTTGTAGACTCAATTGTGCCCCCCGCCAAAATATGTGCCAACTTGGCTAGGCCATGATTCCCAGTATTGTGTGATTACCCACCATGCTGTCATCTGATGTGATTTTCTATATGCTGTGAACCCTACCTCTATGACATGAATGAGGCAGGACTTAATCTGCAAGACTAAGTCGTATCTTAAGTCAATCATTTTTGAGACACAAAAGAGAGAAGCAGAGACATATGACTAAGCAAGAAGATCCAGAAACACATGTCCTTTGGACCCAGGGCCTCTGCCATGAAAAGCTCCTAGACCAAGGGAAGATAGATGGCAAAAACATTCTTCCAGATCTGACAGAGAGAGAGAAAGCCGTCCCCCAGAGCTGGCACACTGAATTTGGACTTCTAGCCTCACGGGCTGCGACAGAATGAATTTCTCTTTGTTAAAGCCACCTACCTGTGATATTTCTGTTGCTGTAGCAGTCGATGACTACGTCTGTTGTGCGTAGGGTCGCTCTGAGTTGGAATTGACTCAGCAGCACCTAACAACAACAACATGAGTCCCTGCGTCTCTCCGCTTACTTCTCTTTTTCATATCTCAAAAGAGTTTGGTTTTAGATATTATCCAATCTTGTAGACCTCATCAGTATAACTGCTGTTAATTCATCTTATTAAATCACAGTGATAGAATTTACAACACATAAGAAAATCCCATCAAATGACAAAATGGGGAACCACTATATAAACTAGGAATAACGGCCCAGACACACTGATACAAACATTTTGAGGGGGGCATAATTCAATCCATGGCAACCAGTAATCGATAAAACTTTTGGCAAAGAAAGTTAATTAAAAGCAACCTAAGTTTAGAAACTCTGGTGGTTTGGTGGTTAAGTGCTGTGGCTGCTAACCAAGTATGTGCAGCTGGATTCCAGTTCTTCCAGAAACTCTACGGGGCATTCTACTCTGTTCTGTAGGCTGCTGAGTAGTAATGGGCTCAGTGGCAGTGGGTTTGGTTTTTTGTTTGTTTTTTATGTAACTGGAAAGACATCCTGTGTTCACAGGTGGAAGACTTAGTATTATTAATATGGTAATAGTCTCCAAAATGAGCAACAGATTCTATGCAATCCCTACCAGAATTTCAACTACCTTTTCACAGAAATGGACACACAGATCCTAAAACTCATGTAGAACTTTAACAGTTTTCAAACAGCCAAAACAATCTTGTAAAAGAAGAATAAAATTGGAGAACTCACACTTCCCAATTTCAAAACATAATATAAAGCTATAGTAATCAAAACACTTGGTACTGGTGTATGGATAGACGTATATATCAATAGGCTACAATACAGAGTACAGAGATAAACATATATGGCTAATTGATTCTCAACAAGGATGCCAAGACCACTCATTGAGGAAAAGACTGTCTTCTCAACAAATCATGCTGGACAGGTGGACAATCATGGGCAAAAGAACACTGTAGTCCCTGATCTCACGTCATATACAAAAATTAACAGAAAATGGATCCAAACTCTAAATAAATCACTAAAGCTATAAACCTCTTAGAAGAATAAATACCAAACCCACTGCCATCAAGTTGAGTACAACTCATAATGACCCTAGAGGTCAGAGTAGAACTGCCCCATAGAGTTTCCAAGGACCACCTGGCAGATTTGAACTGCCGATCTTTTGGTTAGCAGACATAGCACCTAACCCACTAGGCCACCAGGGTTTCCCTTAGAAGAGAATACACAGGTATAAATCTTCAAGCTCTTCAATTTGGCAAAAACATGAACAACAAAGGAAAATATAAATAAACGAGATTTCATCAAAATTAAAAAAAAAAACTAATGCATCAAGAAACACTCTCAAGAAAGTGAAAAGACACAAAAAGGGAGAAAAAAATCCCAAAACATCTATCAGATATGGTCTAGTAACCAGAATAGATAAAGAACTCTTGAAACTCAACAACAACAACAAAAAAGACAATCCATTAGAAAACGTGAAAAGAACTTGAATAGAAATTTTCTCCAAAAAAGACAAAGGAATGTCCCACAGCCATGAAAAGATGTTCAACACCATTCATCATTGAGGAAACGAAAACCAAAACCACGATAAGGTACCACTTCACACTCACTAGATGGTCAGAATCAAAGAGTCCGATAACACCGAGTGCTGGGGAGGAGGTAGAGAAACTGGAACACTCATGCGTTGCTGGTAGGAAGGTAAAACAGCACAGTTGCTGAACAGAGTTTCTAGAGCTTTACCAAGTTAGGTACAGAGTTACTATATGATCCAGCAATTCTACTCCTAGGAGTGTGTGTGTGTGTGTGCGTGCGTGCGTGTGCGTGTGTGTGTGTGTGTGTGTGTGTGTGTATCTAAGAGTAGACATATTCATGAGAACTGAAAACATACATAAAAGCATAATACAAGTGTTCGTAGTAGCATAATCATAATACCCAAAAAGTGGAAGCATTCCAAACGCCCATCAACAGATGGATAAAGAAAATGGGGAAAAGCCAAACAATGGAATCTGATTTAGCCATAACAACAAATGAAGTATTGACACATCCTACAACACGGAGGAAACTTGAAAATATTATACTAAGTGAAAGAGGCCAGACATACAAGGCCAAATATCATATGGCTGATAGGAAATGACCAGAAAAGGGAAATTCATAGAGACATAGAACAGATTAGTGCTTGCCAGGGCCTGGAAGAAAGGAGGAAAAAGAAGGATTGCGCAGTGGGTACCAGGCTGGGTTTACCCAGTGAGACGCTGAAAAGGGTGTGGATTTACACAGTAGCGATTGGATGCACACATTTCAAACATACTAAAAGTTACATAGTTGCACACTTTAAAATTGTCACAGTAGTGAATTCTAGGTTATGTGACTTATACCCCAACTAAAAAAAAGAAAGACACAATTACCATACAAGGTCTCCTGCCTTTACAAACTTGCCTCTCTTCAGAGTGCAGTCCCCAACAGTTTTGGGAGATGACCAGACACTTAACTCTTACACATTGCGACTCACTTCTCTTCCCAGTAAACTGTTCTTTTCTTCTTATTTGCTAAGGAATTCATCAGAGGACTCTGCTCCTGGCAGCCAATCACACCTGAATCTCCCATCAATGTTGTAATAATATCTTTGCCAATGAGATTAGAGGTCAAGCACCCACCAGCTCTGCAGCAGCTCCAGGGAGTGCCTGTGACTACCATCCTTCCCCTTCCACATAAACATTTCTTGACTTTTTCATTGTTTGAACAAATGACTACAAGTCAAGCACTCCTGAAAGGTTGCTTATTAAAGCACCCTTTATTGTTAAAAACATAATTAAACAATGCTTGGATTTATTGGTTTCTTTGAGGAGATGGGGCACTAAAAGATATTAGAATCTCAAATGACACAGCCAGAAAGTCATTCAGTTAATAATACTTTTTAATTATCACAGCTAGCCAGCACTGCCACGACGACGGCAAGGTTTCATTTTATTTACAGAAATTAAACTGCAAATCAAGTTTGCTACACTCTCTCCTCTTAAGAGTTGTCCAAAGACTATTAAACAAAGTAGAATTTTCAAACAGCACTGAGTTATAAATAGCCTGCTGGTTGGTATAGCTTGTCAATCTGTTCCCACCTCTGTATTGCCTCTAACAGCGCTCTAATTAGCACTCACTTTGGATACGACTGCTCCTAAAATGTTTACGTGGGAAGTTACAAATTACTGTCTAATTATACTGGCTACTTTGTTTTGCATAAAGTATAAATAAAATCTCATTCATGCTATAAAAAATCTCTGCTGTCATCATTTTTTCTATAGATGACTACTTACAGTTGCCAGTTTTACACTGGATATCAGCAACGAGCAACTTAATTAAATTTGGTAGTCTAAGAATGCATGACTTTACTTCCTTTAAGAGTGAATCACAAGTATGAAAAGTTTACATAAATGGAGTCAAAAGATACAATTCCAGTAGAATCGCAAACTCAGCACCTGACATGCAAGCTTCAGGAGGAAAAAAAAATCCAAACATTTTCGGCTCCCCATCGGTTGCTGTACAGTGGGGCCCTTGGGATATGTGCACAAATACGGCATGGTGAAACCATGACATCAACGCCGGAAGGGAGATGTGAGTGTCAGGACAAGACAGAAACTTCTTGATCAGCCAAGAAAATTAGAACAATTTTCTCAGTAAAACTCACTCATTGGCAGATCCACTGAAGTTCTTCATTTTCCTTATAGTTCCCCTGAAAAATGAGCCAACTCATTCATCAAAATCATTCTGCCTTCCGGAATTGTTCATGCAAGCTCTCCTGTGGTTTACACTGAAGTAGAGTGTGTTATTGGATCAAAATAGTCACTGCTTCTCCTACCAGAGAAGGAATTAGAGAGGGATTGCATGGCTCCCTCCAATGACACCGGGTTTGCCCCTTGGCGTGGCCACTGCTGGACAGAGCTTCCAGAGCCAGCAGGTCTCATGCACAGTCCACTCCTGCCTTGGTCCTGGAGTGAAGATGATGTGGGACGCAGCCACAGTCAACCCATGATGGACAGGAGCATACAGTGAACTGAAATTAGGGACCCATTGCTACCGCTCCCTGACAGCCTGCGTGAACAGGCGGCCTCAGAGCTCAGCCCATCTCAGAGGCACCTGTTCTGGCTTGTCCTCCTGTACACAGCAAAATAGACTGTGCCTTCAGAAACCGTCCTTGACGAGATAACTACAGAACAGCCAGAGCTTGCCTGAACCAGTTTTAGCAGGTTTTCTATGCCATCTTAACAAATTAGTGACCTATAAGCTCCATCAGGGTAAAACACGTATAAGCACCCCAACTCTGGGTAGAGCCTTAACATGCCAACAGAGAAAAATGAACCTCTTCCTCCATTCCTGGAAATCCAACCCTTGTCTAAAGAAAATGCTTAGTCATCCCCACATTCTGGGTGCCTTCATGAAGACTGATCCTGAACATTCCTGATAAACTTGCATTTCCTTGGGGGCTGTCTATAAAACCTGCCTCTCCAAGTCTTAGAGAAGGCAGCCCTAACTCTTTCCTTTCCTTGCACAATGACAAAATAAAGGCATTCTTCTACTCTTCCACCTTCACCTCTTGTTTTGGCTGCTACACGTGGAGCCAAGGAGAACCTGAGGTCTTCACCTGGCGCCATAAACAGACTGCTATGTGCCAAGTAGTATTTAGTAACTTGCCAACAACTATGATTCAGGATGGCCAGTACCAGTCTGTTTCAGCTCACTAATGCCTAGAATAACAGTGGTTGTCCATTCCATTTCATTTCTGACGATTTCTAATTTTCCTAATTTCAGACTTCGTACATTCCACATTCTCAGTATTAATGGATGTCTGCAGCTGTTTCCTGTCACTTAGGTCATGCCACATCAGCAAATGAAGGTCCCAAAAGCTTGACTCTATCAGTGTCATTAAGGTCAACTCTACTTTGAAAATGCAGCTCTTCCCCAATCACCTTTTGAGTGCCTTCCAGCTGGGGGGGAAGGAGGTTAATCTCTGCGCACCATCTCAGACCAAGTTCCACTGCTATGGATAAGGTTCTTGCTGGCTGCTTTTCAGAAGCAGATTGCCCGCTCCTTCTTCCTAGTCTGTCTTAGTCTAGAAGCTTGTCGGAAACATCTTGACCATGGATGGCACCTTCTGGTATTTGAAGGCCAGTAGCATAGCTTTCAGCATCATACCAACACACAAGTCCCTAGAGTACAGCAAATCATTGTTCCATCGAGTGGATTCCAACTCTTAGTGAACCTATAGGACAGAGCAGAACTGCTCCATAGAGTTTCCAAGGAGTGTCTGGCAGATTTGAACTGCTGACCTTCTAGCTAGCAGACGTAGCCCTTAACCACCAAGCCACCTGGGTTTCTAACATAAAGGCCTCTAAATTCACATGGCCACAGAAGCTGGAGAACCCAAAGTTGGTAGGTCAGAGAGCAGGATTCCTGCTCAAAGGTTGTGAAAGTTGGTGAATTACAAGATGGCAGGCAAGACCCCAAGGCTTCTCGTAGCTGTGAAAGCTGCCAAATGTGAGATAGGCTGATCAGGGAAGAGGACTGTTACCGCAAGGCCATGAGGACGGACAAATCCCAAGATTGACAGCTACACTGCCAGCTCAAGCCCCAAGGAGCGGAAGCCAGAAGAAGACAAGAGAGAGGCAGCTGCTGGGTCCACAACAAGCCCAAAACCTTGGCAAGGTGGGCAGGAAGGAAGGAAGTGGCGGAAGGTGAAGCGATGAAAGCCGAGGGGGCAGGGAGCCACGACAGGTCCTGCCGCACTAGTACCACTCAGCAGATTCCATCACGGGGGTGATGGCAACATTATACAACTACCCAAACCCTGGGAATCATTGCCCAGCCAAGTTGGTATGCTACCTTAACTTTCACAGTATTATAATCACGCGTGAAAATAGCTAGTGACAGCAAACCAAAAAGGAAGAACAAGATCAACATTTCCCATGCTGAAAGAACTCAATAAAGAACTCCAGCCTCGAGTTGCAATACTGAAAGATTCTACAGGAAAAATACTAAATCAGGCAGGAAGAACCGAAAGAAGATATAAAGACTACAGAGTCATTAATACTGAAAAGAATTGGTCAACATTCAGCCATGTAAGAGGTAGCAGACGACGAGAAAGTGCCGGCACTGAAGGAAGAAGCCCAGGCTGTGCCGAAGGTATTGGCAAAAAAAGACTCCAGGAACTGAATATCAATTGAGATATTTCACCAAATGGACGCAGTACTGAAAGTGCTTACTCAACTATGCTGAGAAGTTTGGAGGAGAGCTGCCTGGCAAGTGAATGGAAGAGATCTGTATTCATGCCTATTCCCAAGGAGGTTATCCAGCCAAATGCAGAAATTATCAAACAATATCATTCACATCACATGCAAGCAAAATTTTGCTGAATATCATGCAAACGCAGCTGCACCCCTGTATCTACAGGGAACCGCCAGGAATTCGGGCTGGGTTCAGGGAGATCACAGAATTGGGGCTGTCACTGCTGGTGTCAGATGGACCCTGGCTGAAAGCAGAGAACACCAGAAAGATGTTTATCTGTGTTTCATTGACTATGTAAAGGCATTCTACTGTGTGGATCATAACAAATTATGGATAACACTATGGAGAACAGGAATTCTAGGACACTTGATTGTGCTCATGAGGAATGTAAACATGGATCTAGTCGGACTCTTCTGAACAGAACGAGTGAATGATGCATGGTTTAAAATTAGGAAAAGTTTGTGTCAACGTTGTATCTTTTCACCATACCATTCCAATCTGTGTGCTGAGCAAATAATCCAAAAAGCTGCACTATATGAGGAAGAAGACAGCAGGATTGGAGGAAGATTCATTAACAGCCTGTGTTATACAGATGGCACAGCCCTATTTGCTGAAAGTACAGTGGACTTGAAACATTTGCTGACAAAGATCAAAGACCACTGCCTACAGTATGGATTACACCTCAACATCAAGAAGTTTATCCTTACAGATAAGTCAATAGGAAGCATCATGATAAACAGAGAAAAGATCGAGGTTATTAAGAATTTCATTCTACTAGGTTCAACAGTCAACACCCCCGGAAGTAGTTAAGAAATCAAAAGACACATTGTATGTGGGAAAATATGCTGCAAAAGACCTCTTCAAAGCACTGGAAAGCAAAGACGTCACCTTGAAGACTAAGGTGCACCTGACCTAAGCCATGGTATTTTCAGTCACATCTTATGCATATGAAAGCTGGACAATAAATAGGGAAGACAGAAGAAGAACTGGTGCCCTTGAATTGCGGTGCTGAAGAAGAATACTGAGCATACTTCCAAAAGACTGAACAGATCTGTTCTGGAAGGAAATACAACCAAAGTGTTCCTTAGAAACAAGGATGGTGAGACAACTTCTTACATACTTTGGACATGTTGTCAAGAGGACTAGTCCCTGGAGAAGGACATCATGTTTGGTAAAGTAGAGGGTCAGACAAAAACAGGAAGACCCTCAATGAGATGAACTGGCACAGCAGCTACAACAGTGGGCTCAAGCATGACAATGACTTTGGGTCAAGCGCTGTTTCATTCTACTCTCCAAAGGGTCACAATGAGTCGGGATCAACTTGATGGCAGCTGACAACAACAGCAATAACAATAACTAGCCAACAAATATTTAATGGATGGATGAAGGCTATAGACACTTACCCGTAGATTCTATCTGCACATTTCAGTGCAGCTCATCCTTATAACAGGAGCCTTGGAGGTATCATGGTTAAAGTGACAGATTGCCAACCCAAAAGTCAGCAGTTCAAAACCATCTGCAGTTCTGGGAGGGAAAGACACAGCAATTCTGCTTCCATAAAGATTTACAGCCTTGTGGGTGGGGAGGAGGGAACAGGAGACTCTTGGGAGGATAGGACATGTATGGAGCAGAGAGGAGGGGTGTGCCATCACCGGGCAGGGAGAGCAGTGGGAGCTGCATATAGATGAGCATGTGAATTTATATGAGAATATACATTTTTGTTCAATAATAATAAATAAATAAAAAGATTCACAGCCTTGGAAACCGTACGAGGTCACTGGGATTTGAAATTGACTAGATGGCAACAAGTCTGGTTTTGGTTGGTCCTTATAACAGGAAACTGCTTTACATTATATTGTCACCAGCTGTATTTTCTGAGTCCAGGGCCCAAACATCTACCTATTAACCAAAATACCCAAGTCTATCAACACTCTATGTATTTTCTAGGTACTAGAAGTTGTAGAGCATGGCCATCTTGCTGGTTTCCTTTGTAACTGGGTTGGTGGTGGTCGTCCTCGCCCACCCCTGTCCAGGCTCGTATGATAAATTCCCAACACAGTGTCTACTATTCCTTCAATATATTTCACAAACTCTTTTATGATGGACCGTGAGCCAAGCAGCAGTTCCAATGCCTCTGCACAGTGAGGGGCATTCAAGTTCAGAAAACCATCAGGGCACAATCCGGGACATCCCAGCCTATCTGCATGAGCAATCTGCTGCTTCAGCCTCAACACACGCAATTTTGGACTTGCTCGTATGTTAATTATCAGCTGTTCTTGTAAGTACATAAAATATTAACACTCCATATAAAACCTCAAATTGCACTGTCTCTAGCAATCTTTATTAAGGACCACATGTTGTGGAAATTACTCTTTCTGGTCTGCGTATGGCGGCCACCCTAACTAGCTGGAAGAGTGTTGTTGAAAGATCAACTTCAGAGCTGATATTATCTCACATACCCTAACTCCTCCACGCAAACCATAATGAAGACCAACTTCTCATGAGTGCCAAAGCCCTGAGCAATGCAAAACATTCATCAACATTGTTTCTGGCTGGAGTTTCATTTGGCCTTCTATGCCCCAGTGGGCCTGGAACACTGTAAAATGAGGAGACTGTTAGTGCTAGTTGCGAGGTGGACAGACAGGACCTGAGACTCTCTGTATTCCCCTCAACACAAAAATCTTCAGTATTTAACAGAAAAGAAACCCTGGTGGTGTAATGGATTAAGTGCTACTTCTGCTAACCAAAGTGTCAGCAGCTTAAATCTGCCAGGCGCTCCTTGGAAACTTTACGGGGCAGTTGTGCTCTGACCTCTAGGGTTGCTACAAGTCAGAACCAACTTGACAACAGTGGGTTTGTTGTTTTTGTTTTTGTTTTTTGGTCTTTCACAGAAAAGGCTATCATTTTTCCCATCCAAAATGTTCAGTTTTACTTCCGATACTCCTTTGCTTATAAAACACAGCCAGCTGTGAAGGAGGGAAGACTAGCCAATAGAAACATGAAGACCAAGGTCTCTACGAGTATGGACAAAGTGGAACTTGAGGTATCTATACTCTGGTGGCATAGTCATTAAGTGCTGCTGCTACTAACCAAAAGATCAGCAGTCTGAATCTACCAGGCACTCTTTGGAAACTCTACAGAGCAGTTCTATTCTGTCCTATATGGTTGCTATGAGTTGGAATCAACTCAATTGCCGTGAGTTAGTTAGCTTTATTAAATATTTGAGCAGTCAAATCGCCCCCATGGGAGAAACTAAACTTCCCTTCACCACTTTCCTGAGCTTCTTCTGTGATACACAGGACTGTGCTTGGCGCTGAAGGTGGCGTGAGGAGCAAAGTGACATGATCCCTGGCCTCGTGGACCTCAAAGGTGAGAAAGAGCAAGAGGCCAGTGAAGAAACATTTATAATGAATAGTAATCAGTGCTGTAATAGCAAAATCACAGCATGCATCAGAAGTAAAAAGAGCGGCTGCTGCCCGAGGCTGTCGTGTGTATCAGGAGAGAAAGGTCTCTGTGAGGAATGATGGTTAAGCTTAAGATGTGCAAGTGAGTCCCTCAGGGGCCTATAGGGTGGCCAGGTGACAAGTAAGTTGGTAGGAAGCCTCCAGGAATAAGGCCGAGTGGCAAGGCCTGGAGACCAGAATGCAGACAGGGGCTGGGGAACTGGAAGAAGGCTGACTCGTGGAGCACCAGGTTGAAAGGGGGAATGGAGGGAGACAAGGCCGGAGAACATCACCTGTCAAACAGAACCTTGAGCAAAGATGGGACTTTGGGATTTGTCATGAGGGAAACGAGAAGCTATCGAAGGAGTGTAACCGACGATCAGATTTACAAACCGTTCACATCAGTCTGGGTGCAGCATGCAGCCCAGTGCGGGAAGCTGAGTCTGGAGGCTGCATTAGGTACCTATCGCTATGGAACAAATAACTCCAGAACTTACTGGTGTCAAACAACATCTAACGTCTCATGGTGGCTGCGGATCAGCAATTTGAGAGCAATTTCGCCAAGCTCTCTGGCTCACAGTCACTCCCAAAGCTGCAATCAAAATGGTGACTGGGACTGAAGTCATCCGAAGGCTCAGCTGGGAAAGACCTGTTTCTACAATCACTTGTGTGGTTGTTGGTGGGATTTGGCTCCTCACTAGCTGTGGACCCGGGGGCCTTAAAGTCTCCCTGGCTGCTGGCCCAAGTCCTGTGGCAAGCTTCCAACATGTCAGCTGGCTTCATCACAGCAGGCAGTCCAGAAGAGCCAGAGACGGAGTGAACATGTGAGACAGTGGTCATACTCTTTTACAACCTAGTCTTAGAAGTGACATCTTGTTGCTTCTGCCATATTCTACCCATTAGAAATAAATCACTATGTCCAGCCCTCAAAGGGAGGCTATCACACAAGTGCATTAATACCAGGAGGCAGGATCAAAGCAAGCCAGCATAGGCACTGCCTACCATGAGAGCTATTGCAATAATCCAGGTGAGAGATGCTAGCGGGCAGAATTAGGGTAGAGCCAGGAAACGCAGAGAGAAATGGACAGATGTGATGAATAGTTAGAAGGCACATCTACCAAGATTTGAACACTGGAAATGGGAAGTGGTAGAAGAGAACAATGAGTCTCAGTTTCTAGGCTGAGAGGATAGAGATGTTACTTGCTGAGATGAAAACACTCACAGAAAAGTGAGAATTTTAGAGTCGAATTTCATGAGTTTTGATCTCTACCTGTTGAGTTTGGGGTGCCCCTGAAACACCCAAGCAGAGTTGTTGAATAAATTGTTGTTTTTCCAGGTCTGAGCTACAACAAGAGTTCTGGGGCCCTCTCTCAAAAGTCCAACTTCGGGAGATTTTTTTATGGACATATGTATTAATCTTGATTCTATCTACTTGTTAACCTGATAGCACAAAGCCAAGGAGGGGTAGATAGATAGACACATGGACGTATGCGTGTAAGAATGCATACGTATGTGCATGGATAGTTGGATGGAACGATTCATTGGATGGATGATACTTCTGGGGTGAATGTGGAAAGAAGGCGCAACTAACAGTTGACTTGAATAAATAACCATTTGGCAAAAATGTGGAGAATCTCAATAAAATTATTCATTTTTGTCTGGTTATAATGTATTAGGACTGCACTAACCTCTCTATCTCTACGTTGAATATAACAACAGAGTTATCACCTGATACTCAAACAAAATTTTGAATTCTCAAGAGCCATCAAGCACCTGAAACGCAAAGCACTTATGCAGCAGAAGTTTCTGTTTTCAGATGTATCTCACTGATGGCAGGAAGCAGGGAAGGCTCTGGGGAGCAGCACTGCGAAAGCAGAGGCCATCTCCCGGCAGGCGGGTGACATCTCCACAGGGATCTTGCGCAATGAATCAGCTCTGGAATGTGCAGTTGGTACTCGCTAAGAAAATGCAAGAGCATGGCAAAAATCAGTGAACTGTGTTCTAGTTTTATTGTTCAATAATATCTCTTTATTATAGCCTCTCCTGAAACATTCATGAGTTATGACTATGTCATATTTTATGACAAAGACAAAAGATGGCAAAGCTTGGCAGAAAAGTCTCCTGAGAAAACAGGTAGAATTATCTTGAACGTATAAATCAGAGCTAGACAATCCAAGCTTTATTCAGAGGGATGATGAAGAAATAAAGGGAAAATACAGGGTATTGGAAATCAATGTCACTCCACTAGCCCACTCACGAGCCAAAATCTTAGAGGCTATCAGTTCCGTGATGGTGTTAAGAGGCAAGATGGCATGTTGCTTCCTTTTTGAGGAGCTTTAGAAAAGATGTCACCTTCTTTTATTCCTGTGGGTGACACCAAATCAATGGCCTCCTTTTGTTTCTGCATTTCAAAGATGTCTACAAGTCTTTGCTGAAGAGAATTCTAGGAAAATAGCCAACCAAGGGTCAGCATAAAAATGCAACAATTTCTTCAATCCATTTGTTAGGGAAATTCTTCTAGCCAAGACACGATGACTGCTAATAATTCCAGAATTTGGCTAAGCACAAGCAAAAGTCATAACAAGAAGGTATCATACCTGCTGACAGTCTGATTAAACCCAAAAACAAACCGAGTGCCAGTGAGACGATTCTGACTCACAGCAACCCTATGAATCTGATTAGAGACTTTTAGTTTGATTAGACACACAAAAATCAGGTGCTGGTATTCTGTAACTGGCATTAATTGATGGCACTGGATTTAGTTTTGTGGTTTAGTATTCTGAAAAGATAAGCATGACATTAAATATTTATTGAGTACTTACTACGTGCTGGGCGTGGTTGTAAGTGGTGTTCACTGACCTTCACGACAAGCCCAAGAAGTGGATACTCTGCATGAGAAAGCCGGTGCAGCAAAGGATACAGTAGCTTGTCCAAGGTCATACAACAGGCAAAGCTTAGATTTATTTGGGATGTGGAATCTCTGAATTCAGAGAATTGTGCTATGACTTTATGTTCATTACAAAATTCAGTCCACTCAACAGCTCTCTGAGGCAAGCATTAGAAACAAGCCCATTTTATAGATGTGAAACTCGTCCTCTGAGAAAAGAAACAACTTGCTTAAGTTATACCACTGGTAAAGATTGCAGTAGGACTGGAACCCAAGCCTGAATAAGTTACAGCCCTACACAAAGGTCAGACTGTCTGTTTTCCAACATGCAAACCAAAAAACCAAACCTGCTGCCATCAAGTCAATTCTGACTCATAGCAACCGTATAGGACAGAGTAGAACTGCCCCATAGAGTTTCCAACGAGTACCTGGTATATCTGAACTACCAACCTTTTGGTTAGCAGCTGTAGCTCTTAACCCCTGCACAAGAAGGTTAAGTTCTCTATAAGGAGCATTTAACTTATTCTGCTATAAGTCAGCTGCACAAATATAGCAAGCAACATGAAAGTTGAAGCCATGACTTGTGACTTCAGCATCTCAGCAGCTTTCCAAGGACAAAAACACCACTCAGTGTGAGCAGCCCATCACCAGCATAGTCAGGCCAAGGTCAATGATACACTGAGGCTGCTGAAGAAGGGTTTCACAATTCAAGAAGAAATTCAACGCAGAAGCTCCAAGGTCCTCTCCAATCCCAGGACTCTGTATCTATATGGCTGAAACCCTGTTCCTTTGGTTCCTGGGACCCTTGTTTTCTGCACTCTGCAAGACACAGTGTAGATATGCAATGCAAGACTAATTTTAAGATTTAATTATATTTCTGTTTCAATCTCTAACAGAAACAGAATTCAGGCCAGATGATCTGAAAAATATAAGGAGCTAATCTTCATGCTTTGGCTTTCCAAGGTGTGACATTAGTCTAAAGTTAGTAAGAGGTACTTTTGAATTCAACAGGGAGATTTCATTTCACAGTTGCCAGTGAGGTAATCCACACCACTGGGACAGACACATTGACCAATGAGGTGATCCACACCACTGGGAGACACATTAACCAGTGAGCAGCGTGAGTAGATGGATTAAAGAAGATCTGATGTGTTTGGCTCGGGCTTTAAGTCTGGTATCTACTTTAGGTGAAATTTTTGAAAGAATTTTCCAAATACGAGTCAAGGAGACTGTGCTTCCTCCAGTAAGAATTCTCTGACGAGACCTTGGGTGCTAGACACCTAACTTACAGCTCCTGATGCACAGTGAAAATATCCCAAGTGCCATCAGCCCACTCGGTCCCATGACATGACCATACCATACTTGGAGCACTAAGCCTCTTTCCTTTCATCCAGAGCAAGTGTCTTTGCTCCAAATAGATCTACCAAATGCATGAGGAGGCATTTTTTTTCCCCAATGAATTATAAAAGCTGAGAAGAAGAGCTGACAATTTGCATGTGTCCAGCTCAGTGCCTCTCTCGCTTACCCTCAGCAGGCTAAACTTCAGTCCTTCCAAACAAGTGGGCCTAGTAGAAATAACACTGGACTGCAGAGAGAAGTGTATTTCTCAGATAACTCTCTCGTCTGCCCTCTAAAGAATCTATAATCTCTACTGAATTGTTATGGATTGAATTGTGTCCCCTAAAAGTATGTGTTAACTTAGCGTTATCTGGTTGTTTACCATTTTGTGATCTGATATAATTATCCTATGTGTTGTAAATCCTAACCCCTATCATGCTAATCGGGCAGGATTGTTGTTGTTAGGTGCTGTTGAGGCAGTTCTGACTCGTATCGACCCCACACACAAGAGAATGAAACACTGTTTGGTCTTGCGCCGTGTCCACAATCGTTTTTGTGCTTAAGCCCTTCATTGCCACCACTGTGTCAGTCCATCTTGCCCAGGGTCTTGCTCTTTTGCACTGACCTTCCACTCTACCAAGCATGATGGCCTTCTCTAGGGACTGACCCCTTCCGACAATATATCCAAAGTATGTAAGACACAGTCTTGCCATCTTTGCTTCCAAGGAGCATTCTGGTTGTACTTCTTCCAGAACAGGTATGTTTGTTCTTTCAGCAGTCCATGGTACATTCAACATTCTTCTCCAACACCACAATTCAAAGGCATCAATTCTTCTCTCTTCTTTGTTCATTGTCCAGCTTTCGCACGCACATGAAGTGATTGAAACTACCCTGGCTTAGGTCAGGCACACTTTAGTCTTCAAGGTGACATCTTTACTTTTCAGTACTTTAAAGAGATCCTTTGCAGCAGATTTTCCCAATGCAATGTATCTTCTGATTTCTTGACTGCTGCTTCCATGGCCACGTTGATCATAGACCCAAGGGAAATGAAATCCTTGACAACCTCAATCCTTTCTCTGTTTATAATGATGTTGCTTACCAGCCTAGTTGTGAGGATTTTTGTTTTCTTGATGTTGAGGTGCAATCCATACTGAAGACTGTGGTCCTTGATTGTCATCAGTAAGTGTTTCAAATCTTCTTCACTTCCAGCAAGTAAGGTGATGTCATCTGCATAATGCAATTTGTTGATGAGTCATCTTCTAATCCTGATGCCTCATTCTCCTTTGTATAATTCAGCTTCTCAGATTATTTGCTTGGCATACAGATTGAAAAGGTATGGTGAAAGGACACAACCCTGACTCACACCTTTCCTGACTTCAAAGCATGCAGTGTCCCCTAGTTCTGTTCACATGACTGCTTCTTGATCCATATACAGATTCCTTAATACATGACTTGTGTATTCCTTCCATCTTCTTTTGATGCTCCACAAGTCATTTAATATTTTCCCTGTAGAATCCTTCACTATTGTAATTTGAGGCTTGAATTTTTTCTTCAGTTCTTTCAGCTTGAGAAATGCAGAATGTGTTCTTCCCTTCTGGTTTTCCATTTCCAGCTCTTTGCACATGTCATTGTAATACTTTCTTTTGTTTTCTTGGGCTGCCCTTTGAAATCTCCTGCTTAGGTCTTTTACTATGCCATTACTTCATCTTACTTTAGCTGCTCCATGTTCAAGAGCAAGTTTCAGAGTGTCTTCAGACACCCAGTTTGGTCTTTTCTATCTTTCCTGTCTTTCTAATGACCTCTTGGTCCCTTCACAGATGATGTCTTTGATGTCATTCTGCAATTCATCTGGTGTTTGGTCATTAGTGGTCAACACATCAGATCTGTTCTTGAGATGGTCTTTAACACAGCAGGGATATATTTAAGGTTGTACTTTGGCTCTTGTGGACTTGTTTTAATTTTCTTCAGTTTCAATTTATATTTGTGTATGAGCAATTGATGATCTGTGCCACAATGAGCACCTGGTCTTGTTCTGATTGCTGATATGGAACTTTTCCATCACCTTTTTCCACAGATGTAGTTGATTTAGTTCCTGTGTATTCCAGCTGGTGAGATCTGTGTGTACGGTCAGCATTTGTGTTGGTCAAAAAAGATATTTGCAGTGAGAAACTCACTAGTCTTGCAAAATCCTATCATGCATTCTCCAGCATTATTTCTATCACCAAGGCTATAGTTTCCAACTATCAATCCTTCTTTGTTTCCAACTTTTGCATTCCAGTTACGAGTAATGATCAATGCATCCTGATTGCATGTTTGATCAATTTTGGACTGCAGAAGCTGGTAAAAATCTTCAATCTCTTTACGTTTGGCCTTAGTGGTTGGTGCATAAATTTGAATAATAGTTGTATTAACTAGCCTTCCTTGTAGTAGTATGGATATTATCCTCTGACAGTACTGTATTATCACTGACAGTACTGTACTTCAGGACAGATCTTGAAATGTTCTGTTTGATGATGAACACAACACCTTTCCTCTTCAAGCTTTCATTCCCAGCATAGTTGACCATATGATTGTCAGATTCAAAATGGCCAGTACTGGTCCATTTCAGCTCACTAATGCCTAGGACATCAATATTTATGCATTCCATTTCATTTTTTAAGATTTCCAATTTTCCTAGATTGATACTCATACATTCCATGTTTCAATTATTAGTGCATGTTTGCATCTATTTCTTCTCATTCTGAGTCATGCCATGCCAGCAAATGAAGATCCTAAAGGCTTTACTTCATCCACAATGTCAAGGTCAGCTCTACTTTGAGAAGGCAGCTCTTCCTTGGTCATCTTCTGACTGCCTTCCAACCCGGGGGACTTATTTTCTGACGCTACATCTGACAGTGTTCCACTGCTATTCATAAGGTTCTGCCTGACTAATTCTTTTCAATAGTAGACTGCCAGGTCCTTCCTCCTAGTCTGACTGAGGCAGGAAGCTCAGCTGAAACCTGTTTACCATACATGATCCTGCTGGTACCTAAATACTTATGGCACAGCTTCCCGCATCACAGCAACAAGCAAGCCTCCACTGACAGACAAGTGAGGACTGCTTACTCTATGTTTGCTCCTTCTGTCAGCTAAGACACTCAATTAACATAATCTGCCTGACACCCTGCAGGACAGGATTTAAAAACAAAAACAAAAACAAAAAAACAACTAAATGCAGTGCTGTTGAGTCATTTCCAACTCATAGCCACCCTATAGGATAGAGCTTCCAAGGAGCGCCTGGCGGATTCAAACTGTTGACTTTTTGGTTAGCAGATGTAGCACTTAACCACTACACCACCAGGGTTTCCAGGAGGACAGAATTAGAAACAGTTAAATTAACAATGCTGGGCACAATCTACAGGATTGAGTTATATCTTGAGTCATCTCAACCCCATAGCACCAAGAGACAAGATCCAGGAAAACAGCAATTCCTTCGAGCCCAGGACCCCTGTGCTGAGAAGTTCCTAGACTAGGGGAAGACTGATGACAAGGACCTTCCCCCAGAGCCAAAGGAGAAAGAAAGCCTTTCCCTAGAGTCGGTGCCCTGAGTTCAGACTTCTAGATTCCCAAGCTGAGAGAATCAATTTATCTCTGTTAAAGCCATCCACTCGTGGTACTTCTATTACAAGCAGCACTAAATAACTAAGACATCCTTCTGATGCCTCTCCTTTTCCGCCTTCTCACAAATGAAGAAGAGGTCATCCCCAAGCATGTGAAAGGCCCCTCCTGTGACTGCGGTGCGGACCTCAGCCCCTTTGTCCTTCTGGTGGCCCCCACACTGGTGTCTCTGCCCTCCTGCAAGCCCTTCTTTGTACATAGCCCACAACCACTAAAAAATACTCAAGTCTCGCCTATCTTAAATTAAAAGATGAAAGACCCTCCTTACACATATGTTTTGGATTGAATTGTGCCCCTAAAAATGTGTGTGATAAATTCTAACCTCTAGGCCTGTGGTTATAATTCCATTTGAGAATGGGTAGTTTTTGTTGTGTTAATGAGGCAGGATTCATGTGGGATATGTTTGAGCCGATCTCTTTTGAGACATAAAAGAGATTAAAAAAAGAGATTGAAACAAACCAGCAGAGACAGGGGAAGAGACATCCCAAGCCACAGGAAGATCTCCCAGAAGCAAAAAGTCAGAAGAGACAAAGACCTTTCCCTGGAGCCAACAGAGGCAGAAAGCCTTCCTGTAGAGCTGTACCCTGAAATGGGACTTCACACCTCCTAAAGAATGAGAAAATAAATGCTTGGAAAGCCACCCGCCTGCGGTGCTTCTATTACAGCAGCACGAGACAGCTAGGACACGCGTCCCTCTTCAGCACCTGAGCGATCTCTCCCTCTCCATAGCCGCTCTTCGCAGAAGACATGGGTTGTCTGTGTGTGCTCTCTCCGTGTGTGCCCACTTCCGAATTGTCTGTGTGTGCTCTCTCCACGTGTGCCCACTTCCTCCTCTCCCCTCAACTCGCCTGAGCTTCCCCTTCATGGCTTCACTACCAGAGCTCTTGCCAAGGGCACTAGGGTCCACTGTACTCCTAAATAGAGCCAGTACACTTTAATCTCTATTTTATATGGCCTTCAAATGCTTTTTTTTTTTCCTTGAAATGCTGTTTTGTTCTGGCTTCTGTGACCGTAACCTCTCAGTCTCTTTCTATCTGGAACACCATCCACTCACCCACTTTACATATGAAGAGTCTCCAGGGTTGGTCCCTGGCTCATTGTCTTTTCTCACTCCCCTGGAGATCTCTCACCCTCAAGGTGTCAACACCACCCAGGTGGAGTACTCACATCTGTCTGGTTCACAGTTCCTCAGCACCCGTAGTAGCACCCCACCTACATATAATCCTTTATTTTCTTAATTTTCTAATGCTGCTGTAAGACAAATACCACAAGTGGGTGGCTTCAAAGAACAAAACTTTATTTTCTCAGGGTTCTGGAGACTAGAAATCCCAATCTGTCTCTCAGCTGGTCAATTTCCTTCTGATACATAGTCCCAGACACTCCTGGGAAACTTGGATTGTAGATAATCCTCACTTAGGTCTGCCTCCCCCATACCTTCATGTCTCTGTGCCTCTTCTGGTCTTTTACAACTCCTAATTAGGTTTAGGACCCATCAAACACTGACATGACCTCAGCTTACCCACTGATTGTATCACATTAGATTGCACTGCGAAAGGTAATTACATGACATTACATCAAGTTAGGGGAGGTACTCTACCTCAGATCTCCTGCTGATTGGTCTACGACCAATTTGGCCAAACCACTGGGAACCATACATAGCCTTGCCATAGCCTTGACCCATAAAATTAACCACCACAATGATCTTGGCTGAATCAATCAACTTAGAAGCCAGAAGTTCCAGGTTCATTGTAGAGAATAGCAAAGGATGGAACAGGGAATAAAATATAAAGGTTGAAGGGTTAAAGTATAAGCTTTGGATTCATATTCAGGTTCATGGAACCAACCCCTACTTGTAAGTGTTGTGACACTGGACTAGTTACTTAGTATCTGATTCTTTTTTCTTATCTCTAAAATAGGGCTAATACAGCAGTGCCCTGAGAATTAACAACGCACTTGAATGAACTCTAACTAAGGATAATAATTACTAAACACAGTCTTTTCACAATTTTTCCAAGCAACAGCAACGGAGAGGTATATACTGTGTTATATACATGGCATCCATATCCCTTCTTTGGACAACTCAGTTCTGAGTTTCCCTCTAGGAAACAACCTCTCCCTGCTCTCGATATCTGAATGTGAGGAGGGATTGGCCACACTTGGCTGCAGGGGAGAGTGTCAAAGTTGAGGCTGCACCGTCAGAGCACAGAGCACAAAGCCCAAAGCCCTTTAGCCGTGACAATTGATTCAAGACCAAACACATGGCCAATGAGAGGCAATGAGACTTCAGTGGACCATTCTGGGAGAGAGGTGTGATCTGCTTTCCACCAGACACAGCCCTGAAAAGGTGAGAGCTTTGAGCCACTGGCAACCATTTTGCCACTAGTGGGGTCTGAGAATGTAGCCAGCGTGGGCGAGAAGAATCAAGAAAGGGAAAGGAATTGAATCCCAGCGACGTCATCTGAGCCTCTGGATCAAGAGCTCATCGGACGCATGTGACTCAATAAGTCCCTCTTCAGCCCCAGCCAGGCCGAGTCTGAGATGTTTGGATTGGAAGGAACGGAAAAATTGTACTGACACACCTGTGTATCATATTTTTATGCAAATGATACACGTGTTTACCAATCACCCACTCCTCTGGAGATGTTTTCATAATCACATGATGCTGATGGTTTTTACAGCAACACATTTTTAAAAAATGGCATAGCAGGAGGACATAGTTGGCCAAAAAAAGAAGTAGATGGCATCAGTCATTTGCATAAAAATACAGTGGTCTATCCTTCTCCGTTCCATGCTTAAACCCTGCCACCTAAACAAGTGGAACAGGTGGCTTGGGATGAAACATCATCAGGAAACCATCATTCATTCCAAAACCACGGCACAAAAAAACATCTCATTGGAGACTCCGTGTTTGGAAGAGGCCAAATGCAGGATGTGGAAAGATGGAATTCCAGAATTTTAAAGCCTGATGTGAGCCTGGAGAAGACCACACACTTAGAGAGTCATAAATCCAACCGTGTGCTGAGATGGGGGGCAACACGTAGGAGAGAAGGGGGCAGGCGTGAGAAAAGTAACAGTGCAGGTACAGGGAAAAATGGCAGCCCCAACGCTTGGCTCAGGGCTCAGGACAGGAGTGAGAGCTGGGCACAGGGCTACCCCAGAGGGACAGAACCTGCCTAAATAAGCCAGTCACTTCTCAGCCTCAGTCATGCAGGAAGTGGGGTTCAAGATGATATGTGATATCTTTCTACTTTTGCGTATTGGCAAATTATTCACTTCTTAATAAAGTGTGTCACTGAAATGTAACATATACTCAGACCACACTCATCCAGTGATCTGTCACAATATGCACTGTACATAATGAGAGGGGATGTGGTGGTGAGCAAACCAAATCCAGACACGGGCAGCGTCTCATCCAATGCCACCCAGCCACCACCAAGAGGTAGACACTAAACTCCTAGTCCCCTGATCTATTCCCCTGCTCCGAACAGGCTGAAGATCACACTTGAATAAAAGTAGCCCAGCACACCTGGAGACCAATGCTAGTTTATGCAGCATTCTCATATATGGTAAGATTTAATCCCTACATTAACCTCTGGGAGGTAGGCATTATTACCATTCCCGCTATAACTGGGACAATAACTGGTGTTCCTAGAGGTTAAGTGACCAAGTGGTTGACTAGACGAGCTAGAACTCATATTCCCAAGACATAGCTCATCATCTTTCTTCCGAATCTGCTTTTGCTCCTGGGTCCCAGACCTTGGTGAAAGGCGTCACCATCCACCCAGAACTTCAAGGCATGCACACCTATCTGATCCTGGTTCCTAAAGTTCTCTGTGCTCTCTGCTTTCTCTCCAGCTCTTCTGCCAGTCACCACCGTCATCCTCTCACACCTGGGTCACTTCTTCTGCAGTCCAGTCTCCACCCCACAGTGAAAGGCTCCTTCCAAAGCTGCATCCTCACCTTCTCCTTGCACTGTCTGGCCTGGTATCCTGCTTTCCCAGCACCACCATATTGTGTTGTACTTGACCTTGCACTTGCCTGTCTCTCCCTGCTGAACTGAGAAGTCCTACAAAGAAAGGACATATTGCTGTATTCCTAGTACCTAGCCCCTAGGTTGGAGTAGAGGCCTAGCAGATGTGGAGGGAGGGAGAAGAGAGGAAGACAAGGAGGAAAAGGTGAAGCTCCCACGCTCTCAGGGCCAGCGAAGCTAAAGACCATGCAGTTCACCTTCCCATTTTGCAGATAGGAAATGAGTTCTGAAAGGGAGAGTGTTTTTTGTGAGGCCTTCGCTGGCCATGACTTGAGGAGCTGGGATCAAACAGATACTCTGAAGGCTCCCTGCACACTGTTAAAAAAAAACATGCATCTGAATGAAAAACTTCACTTCACTGACATCAGTCATAATTTACAGCTGTTCCTAAATAAAGCCGTTTAAAGACTCAAAACACACAGTGGCCACAACAATGGACTGGAGCATAGTGACAATCATGAAGATGGCACAGGACAGAACAGCGATTCTTTGTGCTGTACACAAAGCCAACTTGATGGTAACTAGCAACAAGAACAATCCTCATTTCAAAGGCCTCACCCCACCCGGCGTAAAAACGAGAACATCAGCCTTAGAGAAAACACATGCTAATTTCCCTCTGATTTTAAAAGCAGCACCACAACGTTTGTGCAACAAACTGTTGTCTTCACAGACAAACGTAATGACTTTGGTTATGTTCACGTTGCTCTTCCCAGGAGCTCAGCCCTCTAATTAACTTTTAACTGGTCATTGTTCAGCCAGGAAAACTTCCAGAAGCATCTTCTTTGTGTTCATTAAATCATCCAGTTTAAGTAAGCACCCAGAACAGAGTTTTACTCTCCTGCAAGGTCCATGCATGCCCAGTGAGGGATTTGTTTTCACTACGAAACATGACTTTTTACTTGGTCCTAGTTCTCTGACACAAATGATCATTTGGATGCATCGTGTACTGAATATTTTTGTTGCAGATGGTTATATAATAGCATTGGAGCCTGGTGCATAATTGGTCATGAATAATTGTGTCTAGCTCATGAAATAAAAATCAGCTCCCCTTGAAAGTCTGGCCAGATACAGCTATTAGAGTCCCAGGCATTGCAACCTGGGGAGCTGCTCAAGAGTTGGTGAAAAGAAAAAGGCAAGGAGATAAAAAGGATGATATCCTCCCCCTTAGAGGTACTCTGGCTTCTCTTACCTCTTGGAATATTCACAGCTGCTGTAAAGAGAAGCCGAGTCAGGACCCTTTTTGGAAATGAGGATGGCAAGACTTTCTCTCATGTGCTCTGGCCACGTTATCAGGAGGGACCAGTCATGGAGAAAGATGTCATGCTTGGTAAAACAGAGAGTCAGAGAAAAAGAGGAAGACTCTCAGCAAGGTTTGCTGACATGCTGGCTGCCCAGCAGGCTCAGATACAACAGACGTGAGGGTGACAAAACAGGACTCAGCAGCATTTCATTCTGTTGTACGCAGTATGAGCAGAAGTAACTGAACAACACATAACAACAACAACAATCTTTAAAGAAATAAAAAAGTACATTAACAGGAAGCCGAAGATGGCAGACTAGCCTCGCACATAGTTAAGGGAAGCCTTCTGTCAGAGTGCACTGACATTGGGATCTAATTCTCTCAGGCACAGATGCCCTTGGTTTTCACTCTGCATGCTTTCAAGAGAAGATGAATTTATATGCGGAAAAATCAGAGTGGTAGACTAAGCACTGGTATTTCAACCCAGGACCCCGGGTTCAAGGCTTGGCCCCATCCATGACAAGTAAGTAACTCATTCTTATTGGGTTTTAAGGAATCCAGTAAGGTTTGTATGTGAAGGTTCTAGTCAAATAAACTTGACCCAAAGAAATCCCCTTATTAAATCTATCTCCTCCTGAAACCTTATCACAGTAATCACTGTCTGAGTTTTCAGGGCTTATATTTTACAGATGTCAGCCTCTGCAGCAGATGTTTTCAGTGTCCTGCCCATGCTTCACAGACTATCGGTTTGGGGGCTTGAACAATTTCTGTACATCTGGTTCCAAGAGCTCCTCTTGGTTCCTTTGGAATGCAAGACATGCCAAGGAATAAACAACCTCCAGCAGCAGCTCTCAGCCAATGACACTCCAGAGTTGGTCCATAAACACCACAGCTCCCTCGTCCCTTGGGAAGAACGCTTATTGCCTCTTGGGAGGTACACGTTTTACAGCTTTTCTCAGAGTTTCCAGAGATTGACGTTAGTTGCTTGCTGTGGTACCTGACATAACAACACATCTTTTATTGATCGCTCTCCATGTCACTTCTCCACTTTCCTGCCTGAGTTTCCTGCATTCCCAAGCAAGTTACCTGGACGGGAACCCTGGTCTCAGGATCTGCTTCTGAGGTACCCCGGGCTAAGACAGCCTCTTCCGTAAGACTGTGAGCTTCATAAGGACTACACATGGCTTATCCCCATCCAAAGCCTACATGCTAGTAGGTGTCCAATAAATAGAGGACGAAAGAAGGAAAACATTCATAATTATTATTATTATTATTATCATTCAAGGCAAGACACACTGCTACCCCTCACAAAGCAGAGTCAGCAACATTTCTTCGACTCTTGGACTAGACTAGATTCTGGCAATCCTGTATTTCACTTAGGGAAACAGGAGAAAATCCAAAGAAAGGAAAACCCATGGCAGCCAAGTTGATTCAAATTCATGGCAACGCTATAGGACAGAGCAGAACTGCCTCTCAGGGCTTCCGAGGAGTGGCCTGTGGATTCGCACTGCCAACCTTTGGTGAGCATTGAGCTCTTAACCATTACACCACCAGGGCTCTGGAAAAACGAGAAAAGACTTGGAAATCCAGGCTTTTCCAGGAAAGACTGCCAGGTGAGGAGCAGCCCTTGCCTCATTCTTCTGTCGAAGCCGGGATTCCAAAGCAAGGGATGACTTGCTCTACGGTGGGCAAGCCTCCAGTGCTGTCAGCTCTGTGACAGACACTTAACAAGACCTCAGCAAGCAATGGCCTCAGCCAGCACACGTCTCAAAGAGTTAATTTAGAATTAGAGCCAAATCGACAAACCACTTCTATAATTGAGAGTGAAAGCTGGAGAAGCTGAAGATACAGTTTGCGGCATAAAGGACAGGCATGTCGCCTCTGGAAAAGTATGAGTCAAGTCAGCATGTCACCTCTCACTGCCAGACACACAGAGATTTTAATGAAACATTCTTAGGATTAATCCACACCAAAGGCCTGCTTCACCCAACTCCTGACAGGGGGTAATTTATAGCTTAAAGAGATGCCATTGAGTTTAACAGGCTTCAAATCACACCTTAAAATCACTGACTCCTTACAGGGTCCAGTATTTTAGGACAGCCCCTACCTGCCTGCATTTTTTATTCACTCTGGAATGGGCTTGGAGAGTAAAAGAATCAAAAAGCACTGAGCTTCAGAGCTGGAAAAGACCTTATTAGCCGAGAATCATGTGATCAGGTGTCTCCCGCAGCCAGCAGACAGCATGACTGAGTAAGGTCAGGTACTGTCAGGAACAAGAGAGGTCCTGCTGGGTCCACAGAGGCAATTTCTTCCGTCGTGAGTCATTTTTCCAGGCAGAATTTCAGATCCAGCATATCCAAGTCTTCTTATCTTCTTTTTAATAGAAGCTTAATATCCAGATTTATACATGAAAAATCCTCTGGTCTTAAATATTCACAATTAATTTAATTTTAAAAATAATAAAGGAAAGGAGAAGGTTTTTCATAGATTGTTGATAGGGAGTCTGTTAGGTGAGGGGAGTGACAGCACACGGTAGAAGGCAGGTCAGCATAACCAGATGACACCACAAACTAAATGATTTTCTAAATTCAACCCACCATTTCAAAGGATAGAGTAGGAGGGACTGGGATCTGGGACCATGTTTTCATAGGACACTGAGGTCACTTAGTCTTTTTCCAAGAAAGTCTTCTGCACCTCATGTTGGTGAGTGGCTTCTGGGATCTTAAAAGCTAGCCAGCTGCCATCTAAGGAATATCAATTGGTCCCAACCCACCTAAAACAGACGACAACCAAGAACATCAAAGACACAAGGAAAATGAGCCCAGGAGACAGAAGAAGGCAGATGACTGGGAGACTATATCAGCACGAGACCAGAAGAACAAGATGGTGCCCAGCTACCACCAAAGACTTCCGTGATGGAGGACACAATGTAGAGTCCCTGATGCAGCAGGAGAACAAGAGGTGTGTAGATCTGGAACTCTCTTAAAATACCAGACTTGATGGTCCAGCAACCTGGAGGATCCCCTGAGGACGTGGCCCTGGACTTGCTGTCAGCCCAGACCTGAAACCAGTACCGAAGGCAACACTTCAGACAAAGGATGGACTGGACTTGGGGACACAGAGTGATGCACGTGGTGTGTGTACTCTATGGTTTAATATATGTAGGAGGCTGTCCTACTGGTTTCCATTTAGAGGAGAGAGGAGAAGGTGGAGAAGAGGTGACAAGTGTTGGTTGAGTGGATACTAGAAGAGTGAAAAAGCACAGTGTGCTGTCACAGGGTGAGGAGAGCAGACGGAGTTACAGACAGACAGGTACTTGGGGTTTTATGTGGAAAATTGACTTAGACTGTAAATTTTCACTTAATAACAATAGCCAAGCCAAGCCAAGTGCCATAATAACAATAAAAGGTTAAAATAATAATAATAAAACAATTATACAGGTGAAATTGGTACTTACCAGCTGGTACTCATCAGTTCAGCTGTTGTTAAAATAATGGCATCTTTCCATTTAAATTACACAATCAAACTTAGGTCAAGCCCTCTAGGTTTCCCCTACCACCACCCTGGAGTCCCTGGCCTGACTTAGAACCTCTCAAATTGCTCCATCATCCAATAACAAAAGGGCTTGTCACGAAACTGGCCGAGTCCCACAAGGCCCCTGTTTCAGCACCATGACCAGCATCTGCAGAGCAGGCCTTAGTGCCTGTATGTATTTGTGAAGTATTTTTAACATCAGTGGCCTGTTACCTGACTTGATAGCACTTGGCTTGGCCTGTTTCTCTGGCCTCTAGGGTAACCATGAGTCAGATCCTACTCGACGGCACTTGTCTGGTCTGTGTACATGTCAAACAAAGCATGTATGCCAGGAAAACAGTAAACATGCTAACAAAAATTGAAAAAGTACTAAAAACGTGGAAAGTAGGAGGCAGAATCAGAAGAAAACAGGATGGGAGACCTCTTAAAGATAAAATGAGCAGGATCAGGGATGGCCATCTGTAGGGGAGGTATATAAACTGAGACCTGAAGGAAAGGAGGAGCCATTGCTATAGGATTGAATAAAACTGCCCTATTATGGATTGAATTGTGTCCCCCAAAAACATGTGTAGTAATTTGGCTGGGCCAGGGTTCCCTGTATTCTGTGACTGCCCTCCATTCTGTGATGTTTCTGATGCTGTAAATCCTAACCTCTACTTGTGGCTAATAGATAAGATGAACATGTTAGCAGAGGATTAGGGTGGGACAGCAACATGCTTGTCAAGGAAGTTTTCTTGGAGTGTGGCTTGCACCACCCTTTTATCCTTTCGTCCTGCAGGAGATAAAAAGAGAGGGAAGCAAGCAGAGAGTTAGGAACCTCACACCATGGATAAAGCAGCACCAGGAGAAGAGTGCATTGTTCAGACCTGAGGTTCCTGCTCCAGAAGCTCCCTGGTCAAAGACTGATGCAACACAGGGACTTGCCTCCAGAGCTGACAAGGAGGAAACCCTTCCCCTGGAGCAGAAATCCTGAATGCGGACTTGTGGCCTACCAGACTGTGTAGGAATAAACCTTCCTTTGTTAAAGTCATCCCCTCACGGTATTTCTGTTAGAGCAGCACTAGCTGACTAAAACATGCCCCAGAGTGCTTCCAAGGAGATTCCGGTACATTCAAACCACCAGCCTTTTGGTTAGCAGCTGAGCGCCTTAACCACTGTGTCACTGGGGCTCTGTTATCATTAAGTGGTTTGAACGAGTGATGAGACGGATGGGCTTTTGCTCCTAAATACCATGTTAACACTGGTTCCAAACAGCAGTAAAGCCACCCTTGGAAGACACTTGGAAACAAGCAGGGACATTTTTTGTTGTCATAATGATTTCATGGCACTATCAGCATTTAGAAAGACCAGAGATGCAAAACATGCTGTCCACTGGAAAATCACCCCATACTAAATGCTCTAATGCCCCTGATGAGACTCTCTGAGGGTCTGGCAGCTGTGTGGGACAAGATGGGTAGTCGTGACACCACGGGGATGGAGTATTGTAGCTCCCAGGTGGGAAAAGATGACACCAAGGACTAGACTGTGCCTCACAGACAGTGAGAAAGTGGGAAGCCAGAAGGAGGCACTGTCAGTTACTCACCTATTATTTCCACGTGGCTTAGTGGTTAAGTGCTACAGCTGTAACCCAAAAGGTCTGCACTTAGAAGCTACCAGGAGTTCCTTGGAAACTCTATGGGGCAGTCCTACCTTGTCCTATAGGGTCTCTGTGAGTCAGAGTCAACTTGATGGCATTGGGTTTGGGCTTATTTCTTGTTCGTCTAAGGCACAGTCTTTCTCAACATTAATCCTGGTGGCCACTGGCATTTGTTTGGAGTCACAATTGACAACTACCTCATCTGGGTATCCATTCAGAGATCCCACAGAGATGATGCCTGGGGAAGAAATGGTGAGTCTGGAAAAAGACTTCTGCGTGAGTGGCAGAGGGTCTTGAATGCCCAAATGAGCTTCCTAGATATAAAAACGAAATCTCGTCCTTCTTCCAGGAGATTTTCCCTAGACACCACCAGACTGTCACCTCTTTTACTCTCCCCTACCCTTACCAAAACCTCCCAGCTGTAACTGGTGTTTTCCACAATTCAAAGCAAAGCCCATAAATATTTGCCTATCACTAAGAAAATTAACTGCCATACACAATTAGGCTAATTGAGCATAATATTCTTCCAAAATGAGAACACATTATTAATAACGAAAGCAAACATATGCAGCAGGTATACCTATTCTGCTTAAAGAGTGAGGCTACAGCAAGAACTCTGCAGACGCAGCTCACCTGCTCTTCCTGGAAAAGAAGGTACATGGTTAGGAAAGCCCCAGAATCTCAGACCAGTCCCCACTCAGAATTACCTGTTATGAACTCACAACTCTGTGGGAACATGGACTAGCATTCTCCCCAGTGGAAGGACCCTGACTTGGGCACATTCCAAAAATGATCTCATTCAGAATCAATGATGTTTTTCTCTGCCTCTTGGTCAACACTAATCTGTATCTTCTCATGGGTTGAAAAAGATTGCAGGTGAGGCCTTAGAATGGGGGCAATCAGAGGGACAGAGTCAAGATGGCAGACTAAGCACACTTCTCCCTATATCCCTCTGGAAACCAAGACCTGAGTTGATAATCAAATGGAGCCTTCTGATCACTTAAGCAGCCCCACGACAAAGCACAGGGCTGTGAATTTTGACTTCATACCACTGAGCGAAAAACCTCCTCTCTTTCACTGACTCCAGCTCCTGGCTAGCCCTGGCTCTCACAGACTGAAGGTAAACACACCATTGTGACTTTTTTTTCTCTGTCTTGGCCAGCAGGTGGAGCTGGGTCTTGCCTAGAGGCTAGACTCAGACACGCTGCTGGGGGGATAGGCAGGCAAAATTCCCATATTTTGAGAGCCAGGCTTAGGACTCTGTTCATCTAGCCACTTTGGGCCTGTCTTTTTACCTCTGCCACAGTGGAGTTTGTACGGATTCGCACTGCCAGTGTGCAGGACTCCATACTGGGTATGAAAATTTTAGCGGGACCTAATTCTTAGCCTGGGAGCCAGCGCCTGCAAACAGGACAGTGCTTCTCTGACAGAAAAGCAGTAATTTACACAGTGTCGCCTACGGTGGGGGCCCTGCAACAGAAGCAGAGGAATCACTACTTCTTGGTGCCTTTAGCCCCTCTATTTGCTGCCTGTGTGGAGGGCACCATCTTGGATATGGTGGCTGCAGCTGGACCTAATTCTTAGCTTGGGAGCCAGAGCCTACCCACAGGAGAGCACTTTTCTACCAGGAAAGCAGTACTTTACACAGTGTCACCTAAAGCTGGGCCCTGTCAGCAGAGGCCAACAGGGCAGTAGCATTGCTGTATTCTGAACTAGTTTGTACCATCTGGGGTTGGATATAGAGGTGCTTACTTTGCCAGATGGGAAGAGGGACCTCTACACCTGAAAACCTGACTGACTTGGGAAGTGGTCCAATACCTTTTGCTTTACATTTTAAGACGGTCTGGAGAAACAGCAGTCCATCCTCACAGTATCTCTTCCAGCCTCTACTTACTCACATGGGACCCAAAAGGCAACAGACACTTGTGGCATACAAGAAATCACCCATGGCTTCAGAAGACTCCCAAACAAAGCAACCAAGGAGTTTTCCAGATGAAGAAACTTTTATGAAAGCATCAGAAAATGAATACAAAATGATTATATACAGACCCCTTCTAGACGTTATACAAAATGCAGCAGAACAAAAGGAGAAATTAAACAAGCTGTTCGATCTGATGGAACACCAGTACTCTGAAATCTAACAGATCGAAAACAAAATCAAAGACATAGAAACTTGAATGCAAAGCCAAGAAAACAGAATGGAACAAATGGAAAAAAGAATTTCTGACTTGGAAGACAGAGCTACTGAGCTGCTCACAGAAAACTTCCCAGAAATCACAAAGGAAGAGAATATAGGCTTCTCAGATGCATACCATACGCCACCCAAAACCACTAATTTATATTTTAGAACGACACACTACTCAAAACTCTACTCAGTTAGGGAAGGCTCCAAAGTGAATCACAGCTTTGATATGGAAAGAAGCAATCCAGTGATCGTCATGAAAATTTGGTGCCATCATATTAAAAAGAGGGATGTACTACAGTCATTATAGTCCTTCCAGATGGAGAGGAAGATGATAAGACTGGTCATAATTAAAATTGGGTTTATATATAGTTTATTAAGGGGGATCACAGGGGCAGCTGTAAAGCACAACAAAGATGTATCATACCATTTCAAGAAACGTAACACAGGAGTCTCAACAACTACAAAATCAGCTCTGAAAAAGGTGAAAAATCAACTCACAAAAAAGAATGTCACAGAACAGACTAATAAGAACAACAGAGAAAACATCAACACAAAAATAAACATATCACAATGGCAGCACTGAACATACCTATCAATAATTACATTGAATGTGAATGGACTGAATGTTCCAGTAAAGAGACATAGAGTGACATCTTAGATCAAAAGACATGACCCATCCATATGTTGTCTACAAGAAACTCACTTAAGACCTAAAGATAGGAACAAACTGAAAATTAAAGGATGGAAGAATATGTATCAAGCTAACAATGAACAAAGAAGAGCAGGTATAGCAATTCTAATCTCAGACAAAATCAATTTTAATTTAAAATCCACCATCGTGGACAAAGATGGACACTATTTATTGCTGAAAGGTTCAGTACACAGGCAAGACTTAACTATATTAAATATTTATGCACCTAATATCAAAGCACCTAAGTACATCAAAGAACACTGACTACACTCAAAAAAGTTAGATGACTCCACAATAATAGTGGGAGACTTCAACACTCCACTCTCAATACTGGACAGATCATCTAGAAAAAACCTCAATAAAGATACAGAAGACCTCATTGCCACAATTAACCAACTAAATCTCATTGATATATACAGAACTTTCCACGCATCAGCAGACAACTACATCTTCTTCTCCTGTGCACATGGAACATTCTTCAGAATTGACCATGTGTTAGGACATAATGCAATTCTCAACAAAATCCATACCACTGAATTACTGCAAAGCATCTTCTCAGATCATAAAAGTTGAAATCAATAGCAGAAAAAACATAGATAGAAAGTGGAACTCTTGGAAACTGAACAACATCTTGCTCAAAAAACATAGGTTATAGAAGAAATCAAGGATGAAATAAAGAAATTCATGGATTCCAATGAGAATGAAAACACTTCCTACCAGAACCTATGGGATACAGCCAGAGTAGTGCTCAGAGGTCTGTTTATCGCCATAAATGCACACATCTGGAAGAAAGAAAGAAACCAAATCAAGGAACTAACCCTACAGCTTGAACAAGTAGAGAGAGACCAACAGAGGAGCCCCTCAGACACCAGAAGAAACCAGATCATAAAGATTAGAGCAGAGCTAAATGAATTAGAGAAAAGAAAAACAACTGAAAAAATTGAAAAGACCAAAAACTGGTTTTTTGAAAAGATCAACAAAATTGACAAACCACTGGCTAAACTTACTAAAGAAAAGCAGGAAAGGAAACAAATAACCCCAATTAGAAATGAGAGGGGAGTTGTCACCACAGATGCAACAGAAATCAAAAATATCATAACAGAATACTATGAAAGACTGTACTCTAACAAATTTGAAAACCTAAAGGAAATGGACAAGTTCCTTGACTCATACCACCTACCCAAATTATCACTACATGAAGCCAAACAACTTAATAAACTCATCACAAAGGAAGAGATTGAAAATGTCATCAAAACACTACCAACCAAAAAAGAAACCTGGGCCTAGATGGCTTCACTGCAGAATTCAACCAAGCATTTAGAGAAGAGTTATCTCCAATACTACTGAGACTATTTCACAGTATAGAAAGAGATGGAGTACTCCCAAACTCATTCTATGAAGCCAGCATAATCCTGATACCAAAGCCAGGGAAAGACCTAACAAAGAAGGAGAACTACAGACAGATATCACTCATGAATCTAGATGCAAAAATCTTCAACAAAATTTTTGCCAATAGAATGCAATGACATATCCAGAAAATAATCCATCATGACCAAGTGGGATTCATACCAGGGACGCAAGACTAGTTCAACATCAGAAAAACAATTAATGTGATTAACACATAAATAACAAAAGACAAGAATCACCTGATTTTGTCCATTGATGCAGAAAAGGCATTTGATAAAGTCCAACACCCATTCATGATAAAAATTCTTAGCAAAATAGGCATAGACGGCAAATTCCTCAACGCAATAAGGGCCATTTATACAAAGCCAACTGCCTACGTCATCCTGAATGGACAGAGACTGAAAGACTTTTTCTTGAGAACAGGAACTAGACAAGGATGCCCACTCTCACCTCTCCTATTCAACGTTGTACGAGAAGTTCTAGCCAGTGCAATTAGACAAGACCAAGAAATAAAGGGCATCTGCATCAGCAAAGAAGTTAAAATCTCCCTGTGTGCAGATGATACGATTGTATATACAGACAATCCTAAAGAATCTGTAAGTAAACTACTCAAACTGACAGAAGAGTTCAGCAAAGTCCCAGGATACAAGATAAACATAAGTAAATCAGTAGGATTCCCACAACGAGACTGTTAATGAAGAAATCATCAAATCAATACCATTTACGATAGCCCCTAAGAAGATAAAGTACGTAAGAATTAATCCAACCAGAAAAATAACAGACCTTTACAAAGAGAACTACAAGCCCTACTACAAGAAACCAGCAGAGACTTAGATGAGTCGAAAAACCTACCCTGCACATGGATAGCAAGACTTAACATTGTGAAAATGTCTATTTTACCCAAAGCAATCTACTTATATAACGCAATCCCAACACAAGTTCCAGCGTCATTTTTTAATGAGATGGAGAAACAAATCACCAATTTTGTTTGGAAAGGGAAGAAGCCCTGGATAAGTAAGGTACTACTAAAGAAAAAGAACACACTGGGAGGCCTCTCATTATCTGACCTTAGAACATACTACCCTGCCACAGTGGTCAAAATAGCCTGGTACTGGTACAAGAACAGACAGATGGATCAATGGAACAGAATTGAGACCTCAGAGATGACTCCATCTGCCTGCGAACAGCTGATATTCGACAAAGGCCCTAACAAATTAAACTGGGGTAAAAACAGTCTCTTCAACAAATAGTGCTGGCAAAGTTGGATATCCACCTGCAATAAACAGAAACAAGATCCATATCTTACACCTTATACAAAAACCAACTCCAACTGGATAAAAGACCTAAATATCAAACCTAAAATGATAAAGCTCATCCAAGAAAAGGTAGGAACAACAATGGAAGTTTTAATACACAATGTGGACAGACTCCAAAATCTGTCAAACGAATCACAATCATCAGAAGAGAAAACAGATAAATGGAAACTATTAAGAATCAAACACTTTTGCTCATCCGAAGACTTTATTAATAGAATTAAAAGAACACCAACAGAATGGGAAAAAATATTTGGCAACTCTATGTCAGACCAACGTCTGATCTCCATAATCTATAAGATATTACAAAATATCAAGAAGAAGAAGATAAATCATCCAATGAAGTGATGGGCAAAGGAGATGGACAGACATTTCACTAAAGAGGAGATCTAGGCAGCCAAAAAACACATGCGGACATGTTCACGATCTTTATTGATTAAAGAAATTCAAATCAAGACTGCAATGAGATACCATCTCACCCCAACAAGGTTGGCCATGATCCAAAAAACACAAAACAACAAATGCTGGAGAGGCTGTAGAGAAAGTGGAACCCTCCTACACTGTTGGTGAGGTTGCAAAATGGTCCAGCCTCTTTGGAAAGCAATCTGGTGCTTCATTAAAAAAATGGATATAGATAGACCATTTGACCCAGTAATTCCACTACTTGGAATATATCCTACAGAATCAAGGCCTTTCACACCAACGGACACGTGCACAAGAATGTTTATCACAGCACAGTCCACGATAGCAAAAAGATGGAATCAACCCAGATGCCCAACAACAGAAGAACGGATAGGTAAACTATGGTACATATACTCAACGGAGCACTATGCAATGATAAAGAATAATGATGATTCCAGGAAACACCTCATAACCTGGTTTCAACTGGAAGACATTATGTTGAGTGAAACTAGTCAGCAACAAAAGGACAAATATTGTATGAGACCTCTACAATAAGATCTCAAAAACAGACTTGTGTATAGAAGAAAAGACTCTTTGACAGCTGCAAGGGAGGGAGGGGGAGGGAGGAGGGTTTAGATTAGATAGCTGATAGAAATTTGGTTGGGTGAAATCGGTGATAGCACACATTAGAAACAAGAACAACATTAAGTGGACTTCAGCATAACTTGAGTACTCCTTTCATCTTAACCCAATATTGCAAAGATGGAGTAGCTGGGCCAGGGGGCAGGGGACCACACTCTTAGGCAAAATTGAGGCCAATTGGCACAACTAGTGTTTTGCTAAGCGGGCTGTCTGCACCCCACATTGATGAGTGGCGTCTGGGGTCTTAAAAGCTACCAAGCTGCCATCCAAGGGCACAGCAAATGGTCCCAACTCAGCAGGAACGGATGCTCACCAAGGACCAAAATGACATGGGGTAAAGACAACTCAGAAGATGGAGAGACCAACATGAGTGGGTGCCTACATCGACTTTGGACAAGAAAACCCAGATGGTGCCCGGCCACCACCAGTGATAGCTGTGATCGAGCTCACTAAGTTGAGTTTCACTGGCAACACAAGAATAAAAAGGGGTGCATCCTGAGATCTCCACTAAAAGACCTCAATTGATAGTCCAGCGGTTTGGGGGTTCCTCTGGGATCAGGCCCCTGACCCTGATGCTGCCCTTGCCCATAAATCATAACGAAGGTCCACTCTTCAGACATGAATGGATTGGACTTGGCAATGCAGAGTGACCACATATTGGATGCACCTTATGGTTCTATGCGTCTATAGGATGTCATCCTGCTGACCTCTGGCTGGAGGAGGGAGGGTCGGTGGAGAGGAGGGGAAGGGAGACTATTGGGAGGATGAGACACGTATGGAGCAGAGAGGAGTAGTGTGCAGTCACCAGACAGGGAGAGCTGTGGAAGCTGCATATAGGTGGGCGTGTAAATTTATACAGGAATGTACATTTTCACTCAGTCATATTGAATGAAATAAACAAATAAATAAAATAACAAAAAAAAAGAATGGGGACTATCAAATGATCCATTTGTGGGGTGGGCATATCTATACTAGGCTCTGTGGGTCCCTCACTGAGACTCCCTGATTCACCAGGTTCTCTACCAGCTGCCACTCTGTCAAACCACGAAGCATCTGCGCACGACAGTGCAGCCTGGAGGCTCTTGAGGCTCTGAGGTGCACACTCACACACAGGGCTGTGCAGAGGCGCTTCCAGGAGTCAAAGAAAGTGTTTAAAATGATCTTTCCTAAAAGCCAAAGTATTGAAGGTGGACTGCAGGGGTGGGCTACAACGGGGAAGCTAGCCAGGCTCTTCTTGCTCGCTCTCTCAATTAGTCTACTAAGGCCAATTTCACTTGGAAACTAAAATGAATTTCCAGAACTTTTTGAACCTTCTTTAGTTAATCAGATCTGTCTTTCATAGTAAATCACCTGAGAAAGTGTGTTCATGAAAGATCAAACATTCAAAAAAAATTTATTAAAGTTGTTCTCATCAAGAAAACTTCTCTGATTATGTTCATTCATTCATAACAGAAGATCAAAACTTGGGATTGTGTGTTAAAGGTGGTCTTTCATGACACCCAACTAGTAAGACATGATCCTGGATGTGTTTCTGAACCAAAGCCAGGGGACAGCAGTCTATGCCTTAGAGATGGGCCCCACACAAGCATCCCTTCACTTCAAGGGAAAAAAAAGCAGTATAGCTGGGCAAACTACTCAAGTCCCTGCATATTTCTGAGTGGTAACTTCACATACCTGGCTAGTATTGGACCTATACCTCACCAGTTCATGTTATCAGTTTATTACCCGTGCCACTATGCCAGCCTGGCTTTTGGAAAGTTATATAAATTGTTTTTCTATTCTAACTGTATTCAGAAACCTGGGTCTTTCTAGACTCTTTTATAAGAGATAATGTTAGATAACAGATAATGTTAGAATAGGCCTTTGGTTCATCTGAGGTCATCTGCTGCTGTGATGACTGGTTCCAAGCAGGAAGACAGCCTTCCGCCTCAGGCATCTGCACCTCAGTTTCTCTGCCCCAGGACTTTCCCGGCAACCTCAGAGTTTACTCCACTAAGTGGGAATTTGTGCTACTCAGTGTCCCCCAGAGAAATAGAACCAATAAAACAGATAAACAGACAGACAGATAGATAGATGGATAGACAGATGACAGGTGCGTAGATACCCGAGATAAACAGAGCAATGGCACATAACAGAAAGAGCGACAATAGGTAGACAATATAGACAGAGAGATTGATATGCAGACAGGTAGATTTAGGAAACTGGCTCATGTGATTGTCCAAACTCCGTGGGTCAGGTGACAGGCTGTACACCAGGCCGTGGGCTGGACTCCAGCGGAGTATCTATATTAGTCTTGAGGTAGAATTTCTTCTCCCCTCAGGAACCTCAGTGCAGTGCTTCAGGTCTTCGGCTGACTGATAAGGTCTACCTGCATCATCATCCTTTGCCGGTTGTTCTTGTTGTTCAGTACCACTGAACCGGTTCCGTCTCGTAGTGACCCTGTGCCCAACAGAGCAAAACACTGCCCAGTCTTGCATCACATCTGCAATCATCTGTATGCTTCAGCCCATTTGTGTGGCCACTGTGTCAGTCCATCTCATTGAGAGTCTTCCTCTCTTTCACTGACCCTCCACTCTACCAAGCATGATGTCCTTATCCAGGGATTGATCCCTGCTGACAACATGTCCAAAGCATTTAAGACATAGTCTCACTGTCCTTGCTTCCAAGGAGAACTCAGGTTGTACTTCTTCCAGGACAGATCTGTTTGTTCTTTGGGCCATCCGTGGTCTGTTTAATATTCTTCTCCAACACCATAATTCAAAGGTGTCAATTCTTCTTCTGTCTCCCTTATCCAGTGTCCAGCTTTCCCATACATACTATGTGATTGAAAACATTATGCTTTGGGTCAGGCTTGCCTTAGTCTTCAAGGTGACAAAAGGCCTTTTGCAACAGATTTTCCCAGAGTCAACTAACTATAAATGTTAATCATACCAGCAAAACATACCACAGCACACCTGGATTCCAGTTTGACCAAAGAATTGGGCACTAGAATCCAGCCAAGTTTACACAACAAATCAACTATCACAAGAATGAAATGGAGCTTCAAGGAGGAGGGGTAGGAGGACACCAAGAGAAATCTTCAACAGTGGGAAGTCAGTGAATAAGTGCCTCAACTTCCCTACCTTCTGGGACAATCCTAGATGTAGCCACAGACTTTCTTAAAAGACCCCAAGCCCCATGGATTCTCAGCTATCCTTTTGTTTCCACACCGTTTCAGGCTGTTCTTCCTTCTCATTCTCACTTTCCCCATTCCTTCACTGATGCCTCTTAAATTCATATCCCAAATAAAATAACAGCACACGATCCCTAACATTGTGCCTGACAGCTAGGCCACAATTCCCAGTATTGTGTGATTATTCTCCACTTTGCAATCTGATACAAGGGGAGTTTCCTTGGGAGACGTGGCTGGCATCCATTCTTTGTGGATGTTCCAGCAAAGCTCACTCCCTCAGAATCCTGCATCCAACTTGTTTTCCTCTGACCTTCAGTTCTTGAGACACAAGCCAGCAGCCTGCTGCCTAACCTGCAAGGTGTGGGATCCACCCGCTCCTACAGCCCTGCAAACTAACAGCCTTCCATCCGATCCACTGATTTTGAGTTTGTCGACCCTGCCACCACAACAGTCTGGAGAAGCCTCCAGCAGGATGACTGACCCGTGGATTTGGGACTTGCTGACCTCCACAAGTGCCTTCGTCATTTCCTTGAAGTAGGTCTTTCTACACACATTTATGTACACGCACTTCACCAATTCTGCTCCTCTAGAGAAGCCCACCCGAGACAAAGCCCCAGTCCTTGGATCGGGATCCACCTCTGGGAGAACCCAAGCTGAGGATATCGTTGTCAAGAAAACAACTGTTCCATAACTGATACCTTTTATGAATGGCACTTTCCTGTATATTTCAGAAATACGTGTGTATTTACTTTTGTGTGCACATATATATTAAACATTTAATAAATGGGATCAAATTATGTGATGAACACAAAGATATACCATCCATTTCTCCTCAAAAAGGGAACTTCTGCCCCGGGTGCTGCACTGCTGTCTGCTCAGCCTGCAGCTGTCAGCCTCTCGGGACTGCTCAGCCGCAGAGCACATCCCGACTTCCAAGCCCTTTCTGGCCAGATGACCCAGGTCCAGTGGCTGGTGGAGGTGGAAGTATAGTATATGGGCCTGGATATTCTGGCCCATCATATGGTAATCTCCAGGCCAGGGTAGCCCCAGAACTTCCTATTCGGCTATGCTCTTGTGAGGCTGGCCTCACAGCTTTATTTCTTGACCCTTCTCACCCTCAGTCCTTAATAAACATACTATAATTAAACTCCAGAGCCCTGGTGGCACAGTGGTTAACAGCTTGGCTGGTAACCAAAAGGTCAGAAGTTCTAATCCACCAGTCACTCCTTAAAGACCCTAAGGGGCATGTCTACTCTGTCTTATAGAGTCACTAGGAGTCAGAATCGATTCAGTAGCAATGAGTTTGGTTTTTGGTTTTGTTTTGCTCTGTTTTCATTAAATTTCACCCCAGAATCTGCTACCTAGAGTCCCCAGTCTGTGACAGTGGGAGCCAGCAGCAACCTGGACAAGCAGGTGATGAGAGGGAGTGTTGACATTAGACCTTATCACTGGTGGTCACTAAGTATCAGTGGTACGAGGTGAGGACCGAACTGGTAAAATTTCACTGTGTAGTAAACTGGGGGAGAATAATGCACTAGTTTACGCATTACGTCACACATTTGAGAAAGGACAATGAAACTGAGTAACTGTCACTAACACAGACAGGACAGAAGAAGGTAAACAAAAGCTTGAAAGTGATTGACTCTCTTAAAAGCCAAGGGCCTCCTTGGTAGCACACAAAGAGGCTCTCATCTCTTGCAGCTCAGGACCAGCCACCAAGATCCAGAAGAGGCCAACCTCCCGACCAGAGTGAGGCTGCTGGGCCAGCACCCAGCCCTGAGTAGAGCAGAAAGGGGATTTGACTTGTGTCTGTGTTGATGTCCCCAGATATTCTTCAATTCAGGTTCCCTAAACACTGAGCCTGCAAAAGTGCCTAAACTTCTCCGTTACGAGAATAAATCAGGTGAAAGAAGGTTAGCACAACTGGAGTATACCAAAAGCTAAAAGATTTCCTAAACACAAGGCCACATTTTAAAGGACAAAGTAGCGGGGACAGGGATCTTGGACCATGGTTTCAGGGGATATCTAGTCTAAGTGGCATAACTAAGTTTTTTTAAGAAAATTTTCTCCATGTAACTTGGTGAGTGTCATCCGGGGTCTTAAAGGCTAACAAGCTGCCATCTAAGTAGTGTCAATGGGTCCCAATCCACCTGGAGCAGAGGAGAGCAAAGGACAAGAGGATAATATGAGCCTAGCAGACAGAATGTGCCATGTGATCCAGAGACTATTTCAACATGACACCAGAAAAACTAGATGGTGCCTGGCCACCATCAATAACTGCCCCAACAGGGGACACAGTGTAAAGTTCCCGATGTCGTGGGAGAAAAAACGGGGATGAAGAACTAGAACTCTACTAAAAGACCACACCTGACGGTCTATCAGACTGGAGGGTCCCTGGGGAAATGAACTCCGGACTCTGTGAACCCAGAGCTGAAATCAGTATCAAAGCCAACTCTTCAGACAAAGGCTGGACTGGGCTATAAGACCTCGTACGACGCTGGCAAAGAAGACGCCTCTCGGCTTAAATACAGATGGGAGGCTGCCTGAGCAGCTCCTCTCTAGAGGTGAGACGAGAGGGGGGACGGGGACAGGAGCTGGTTAAACAGATACAGAAAACATAGAGTGGAAAGAAGGAGTGAGCTCTCGTAGGGTGGGGTGCGGGATGGAGAGCAGTTAGGGTAGCATAGTGGTGTGTGTTTGGGATTTTATATAGCAGACTGATTGGAACTGTAAACGTTTACTTAAAGCAGTTTTTCTTTTTCTTTTTTAATGGCACAGGCCCGTTTCTCCCTACAACTCCCAGCTAAGATCAGGTAATACAGGAGGCAACCACAGGAGAACCTTGGGAGGTGGCAGAGGAAGGCAAACAGGATTGGGACCCGGGGACGGGAGGAGCAACAAAGCGGCAGGCTGCCTTAGGGCCCCTCACTCAGCGGAAGAGGGTCACCCAGACCCAGCCCCTGCCGACTCCCAACCTACCAACAGAAGGCAGCCCAGGCAGGATTATTGCTCCCCTGGAGGGAACGCGAGCCTTTTAGACCAAAGCAGGCCAGCCCACCACCACCCAGAAGCAGGGCTAACTGAAAGATTTGCTGACAGTGGTGAACAGGGGCTGTGCCCTCCTTCTACTCCAGGCCTGAGATTCCCCTTCCTCACCCGGAGGCAGCACCAGGGCAACAGAACATGTGTTTCTATCGCCCCCAATGACCCCCAAGCCTATAATTGGAATCAGTCCACATGACCCAGCCAGGGATGAGCTGGGCCTGATAAAACAGAAAAGGAAGTATCAACCCAAAGTGGCTGCAAGGCCTGCCTAGCACTTACCGACAGGAGCTGAGGAGCAATGTGGGCCCGGATTCTGAGAGTCCTAGATCAAATAAAGGGCCTAGAACTCACAACTGGAAATGGGAGTGTACGTTGTTTGGGGAGCACTCTCCTGAGATAGCATTTAACACCCTGGCAAGAGCCCAGGACATAGAGCAAACCTGCCACAAGACGGTTCCTGGAAGCTTATAAGGTCAGCAGTGCAGGCTACGCCAAGTCACAGTGCTGAGGTGGCCACGGCAGACAGTGAAGGAAGGAACAAAAGACCTGGAGAAGCAGGTTTTCCGGAACACACACTGTGGAAAGCCAGAGACTCACCAGAGGACTAAGTTCCATGCCAGAGGGCAGAGGCTTCACCAGCCACCAAGTCCATAGTATGCGGCCCAGCGCACTAAGAAGCTCACTAGTGGCTCTGCTCTGGAGGCCAGGGACAATGATAGGAGACACCCTTTCGAATCAGACTCACTGACAGCAACAGGAATAACGGGACCCAAAACAGCTGAGACCAAGTGGTGTCACCCAACAGTCAGAAATCAAGTGGGTGTGATGCTCATGAGCCACCAAGTTAGGGTGGCCATCAAGTGGCCAGACCCACAGAGAATCAGTGTTCACAGGGACAAAAAGGGCAAGGAGCTAACAAAGTCACCACTGAAATTGCACCATTAGAAAAAGAGCCATAATAGATGAACAGTGAGCTAAGGCCTGAGCCCTGGTGGCACAGTGACTGAAAGCTGCTGCTGGCTGGAGGACTGGTGGGTCAAACCTAGCAGCGCTCCTCAGAGACTGTACGAAGCAGCTCTACCACTCTACCCTACAGGGTCGCTAGGGGCCGAATCCATTCAACAGCAACAGGTTAAGGAAAGTGAGGGCAGATATTCCAGTAAAATGCAGTGATCTATTGCCCTATTTCTGGACATCAGACAGTTCGGATCCTGAAAGGCACTGATCAAAGTAGAAGCTGAGTCCCCAGGGAAAAGGACTTCAAACAAAGCATGCAGTCAGTTCCCTAGTCCTTCCCCAAAGGGACCTAGGTCATTTACTGGAACAGTGGTTCTCAAAGTGTGGCCCTTCACAGGACCCTGTCAAGCCATCTCTGAGGTCAAAACTACTTTCAGAATAATATTAGTACACTGTTTGTCTATACTGCTATATTAAGAGTCTCAGTGGTAGCAACGGCGAGGGAACCGTGGGTGCTGAACACAAGCAACTGTGGCAGCCCCCACTGTACTTGTAGTCAGCTGTATGCATCACCTCATTCACTGACATTATTAAAAAAAATTAAAAAGATCTCAGTCACACTTAAAAATGTCCTTGGTGAAGCAGTAAAAATTATTAACCTTATTAAATCTTGACTTGAGAGCACACATCTTTTTGACAAGATGAAAAGTGCTTCTGCAGCATGCTAAACAGTGGCGGTGGTCTCCAGGAAAAGCACTGATGAAACTGTCTCAGCTGTAAGCTGAACTATCCGTGTGTGTGTGCATGCACACAAGTACACACACACACAAAAAAAGTTTTAACTTGAAAGAATGCTGACACACACAGATTATTGATGCTCAGTCTCACCTATTTGGCAGGCATATTCTGGAAAAGAAGTAAAGTGAGTGTGTCATTAACAGGAAAACAGCTAACAGTACTAGTTGCCCAAGATAAAATTCAAACGTTTCAAGCAAAAAATTAGAATTGCGGAGGGTTCTGACATGATGAGCTTGATTGACAGTTTCCCAATGCTTAAAGGCTTTCCTAGTAAAATCCGTAGTGATATGAAAGAATATGATTTTTTAAATATTGTAGGATGAAAGGTGTCAAATTTGAAAGATCTGCATACTTCAGTGAATTCATGCATGATGTCTCAGAATCAAAAATAGGTGAACAATTCAAAGTAAAAGATAAATCAACAGATGTTAATGGAATCATGAACAAAATCTTCATTAGTGTCGTTTCAGATTCCACACTACTGTGAGCCTCTAAGAACCTACTGCTTGTCGAGTTTTGATGTAGTATCAAAGAAGCACATCCATAATTATCTAAAGAGCCTATTAAAATAATTTCCCTTTCCAAAGACATATGTGTGAGGCTGGATTTCTTCATCATATTCTTGAAACAAAATAACAGTTCAAAAACAAGAGGGGAAACAAATAACCTGAATAAGAAATGAGATGGGAGATGTCACAACAGACCCAACTGAAATCAAAAGTATAACAGAATACTATGAAAGTCTGTACTCTAGCAGATTTGAAAACCTAGAGGAAACGAACAAACTTTTAGATTAATATCACCTACACAAATTAACACAAGGAGAAGTAGAACAACTTAATAAACTGTCACAAAGGAAGAGATTGAAAAAATAGTCAAAAAACTACCAACTAAAACCAAAACAACATTTCTCAACACACTGAATGCTGAATCAGATACAGGAATTGGATACAGGAATCCACATGAATTGGGACTTCTATCAAACTAAACTTCTACGGGGATTTCAAAAATGTAGAAACAGTGAAACTTTTTGTCACTGAAGTTTCTGTTTTGGAAAACATACCTACTTTATTTAAAATATGTTAATAATATGCAATGAGTTAATATTCTGAATCTAATAATAAATATGTAATAATTTTCTTGGTTTTCTAATTCAGTAAATACTGACATATACCCAACTTGTGGGCATCAAATTGATCTGACTCACAGCAGCTTTATAGGACAGAGTAGCACTGTCCCACTGGATTTCCAAGGTTGTAAATCTTGGCAAAAGAGGATGGCTACATCTTGCCCCCGAGGAATAGCTGACAGAGTCAAACCAAAACCTTTCAGTTACCAGCTGAGCACTTTAATCACTATGACACCACGGATCCTTTTTTTTTGTTTGTTTGTAGGAAATGGGTGCTTATTTGTTTGTCTGTTTTGCCTTGTCACAAAGCTGGCATTGAACATAATAAATTCCTTTTTCTTTTCAGGGTTCCTTTTTTAAATAGATACAGCCCACATAAACAAAAGGTATTCTGGGTTCCTCAACAATTTTTAAGAGAATAAAATCATCCCAAGACCAAAACTTTTGAGAACCATTGAGCTCTTTCACGAGAAAAGGGAAATGCTGAAACATTATGATTGAACAGGGGATCAGACTTGACATTGACATCACAGTGACCTCCAATTCAATGCAGTTCTGTGCAGACCATGTAATAAGTACAGTCTCAGACAAGGACAGTCCTCAGTGTGTCCACCGAGTAGTCATTCACTTATTCCTGAATGTTTAATTAAAATACTCATGTTTAACAGCTTTGGTGCAATCCCACGTTAGGTCTTCGGAATTTGGGGTAGAAGCAATCACAGTGGGGAGGACCAAGTGAAAGCCACTGAAACTGTCCTCCGTCACTGTCCAGTAAAGAAAGAGAGTCTCAAACCATATCACATTCTGAGGGGTGAAAGAAGACACCAGTGCCACTCTTACAGACCTTAACAATGCAGGGGTGGTGGTCCCTATCATGTGTTGTTTAATTCATTAATCTAGCCCCTGAAGAAATCAGAGGGTCCTCTGCCATCCAAGTTTCTCCCACACCCACCCACAGTAATTGTTACATCATCAGACTAGCAGCTACTGGAGGCGGCCATCTGAGTTTGGAGAGCATGAAAAGTGCTGTCCTCGAGAACTGTTGTTATTTTCTCTGACCAAAACCCCATTGCTGTCCAGCAGATTTAGACCAGTAGCAACCCTACACAACAGAGTAGAACTGTCCCACAGGGTTTCCAAGGAGTAGAGGATTCAAACTGCCAAAATTTCGGTCAGCAGCCTGAGCTGTTAATCACTGTGCCACTTTGGAAAAATCCCATTCACAGGATTTATTGTTATTTGACCTGATTCAGAACTCACTCAGGGAGAAAATGTGTTTGTCGAGGACAATAAACATCAATTGTTTAATCTCACAGTTGTTCTGGGGAAGTGGTACCTAGTTGGACATGTGAGAAGCTAACTAAAAAATTTCAATGGAAGATTGGGAGGAGAAGTGCTCATTAAAAAATAAAAACCAAACCCACTGCTATCGAATTGGTTCCAACTCATAACAACCCTAGAGGTCAGAGTAGAACTGCCCCTTAGAGTTTCCAAGGAGTGCCTGGTAGATTTGAACTGCCTATCTTTTGGTTAGCAGAGGTAGCACTTAACCACTGCACCACCAGGAGAGAGGAGTTCATAAGGGCTGTGAAAAGTTCTGATGTATTCTTGGGGGTCAAGAAATGCATATGCACCTGCAGGACCCTCAGCATTCGCGTGAAAGGCCTGTGAAAGTCCTAATCTCTCATCTCTGGTTCACCTTAAAGTCCTGAGCAAGCAGGAAGTGAAGGCTGAGGAAGAACTGCAGACTGCCAAAGCATTTGGAAACGTAACAAAACACACAAAGTGAGCCCCTCAATAGAATTTAAAAGACTTATTGATTTTAAAAAAAAATCTCTATTCAGTCACTAGAACTACATTGAACTAACAGAGCAAAGACTTCAGTGGGTGCCTGTGATGGATAATACAGGCTTTACACAAATAGTACAGAGAAGGTCACTAAACAAACAACAAGCCCTGGGAAAAGGTACAATTTATTTCTGGAGTTGTGAAGTTATATTATTCTAAATGTCTTGTTTTCAACAAGAAATTATGAGGCACATAAACAGGAAAGTATGACTTATACACACAAACAAAAAGCATTCAATAGATGCTGTCTTTGAGGAAGCCCAGATGTTACTTGCTAAAGAACGACTTCAAGTCAGCAACTATCAATATGTGCAAAGAACTAAAGGAAACTACACTTGAATAATTAAAGTATGAAAATAACATATCACCAGAGATTATCAATAAAGAGGTAGAAGTTATTTTAAAAAAAAGAATCACATAGAAATTCTGTAGCTGAAGAAGTACAATAGCTGAAATTATAAAAAATAGTAAAATTAAAATACAGCACTAAAGAGACACAACAACAGCTGTGAACTGATAGAAGAATCAGCAACTTAATGATAGATCATTGGAGATTATCCATTCTGAGAAAGAAAAAAGAGTTAAGAAAACAAGAGGAGCCTCAGGGACCTGTAGCACAACACTGAGCACACAAAAGTGAACAGAATGGGAATCCTGGGGGCAAGGAGAGAGAGAAAGGGGCAGAAAAAATATTTGAAGAAATAATGGCCCGAAGCTCCCCGAATTTGATGGAAATCATCCATACATATATCTAAGAAGCTCCACAAATTCCTAGTAGGAAAAACTCAGAGATCCATGCCCATGAACAGAATAACAAAACTATCCCATAATAAAAGGGAAGAAACCCCGGATAAGTAAAGCACGACTGTAGAAGAGGAATACAGTGGGAGGCCTCACACTACCCAAACTTAGAAGCTACTACACTGCCACAGTACTGAAAACAGCCTGGTACTGGTACAAAAAGAGACATATAGACCAAAGAAATAGAATTGAGACCCCCAAAATATCACCATCCTCTTATGAACAGTTGGTATTTGATGAAGGCCCAAAGGTCATAAGCTGGAGGAAAAACAGTCTCTTTAACAAATAGTGTTGGCAAAATTGGATACCCATCTGGAAAAATCTGAAACAAGACCCATATCTCACACCTTACACAAAAACTAACTCAAAATGGATCAAAGACCTAAATATCAAACCTAAAATGATAAAGATCATGCAACAAAAAATAAGGTCAACAATGGAAGTCCTAATACATGGTTTAGAGAGGCTACAAAATCTGACCAACAATGCACAAACAACAGAATACAAAATAGATAAATGGGAGCTACTAAGAATCAAATACTTGTGCTCACCCAAAGGCTTTATCAAGAGAGTTAAAAGACTATCTACAGAACGGAAAAAAATATTTAGCAACCATACTCTACAAGGCACTGCAAAATATCAAAAAAAAAAAAAAAAAGAAAACACCCCAATTAAGCAATGGGCACAGGTGATGGACAGACACTTCACCAAAGAAGATGACATCCAGGCAGCCAAAAGACACATGAGGAAATGCTCATGATCATTAGCTATTAGAGAAATCCCAATCAAAACTAAAGTGAGACACCATCTCACCCCAACAAGGTTGGAAATAATCCAGGAAACACCAAACAACAACTGCTGGTGACTTAGGCTGGGTTTTCTGGGGAAGCCAACCCAGTAACACGTATATGTACAAGGAAAGATTTATATATAAAGTAAACAGCTCATGCAATTGCAGAAGCTGAATGTCTCAAGTCCTGGCACAAGCCTCATGTGGCCACAGGAGCTGGTGAACCCAAGGTCAACAGGTCAGAGACCAGAGTTCTAGATCACTGGTTATATAGGTCAGTGGATCCCAAGCTGGTGGTGAAACAGACTGCAGAGGCTGGGGAACCCAGGATCAACAGGGCAGGCAGGTCAGGACTCTCAAGCGTCAACTGTGAGGGTTGAGGAATCCAACAGCTGCTAGTTCAGGTCCAAAAACCAGACACCAGAAGAGAGCAGGAGCTGCTAGATACATGAGCAGTGACAGCATGCAATAGAGGACAGATCAACGTAACTAGACTACACCATAAACTGAAAGGTTTTCTAAACTCAACACAAAATTTCAAAGGATAGAGTAGCAGGGACAGGGGCCTGGGGACCATGTTTTCAGGGGACAACAAGGCCAACTGGCATAACCAGTCTTTTGCTAAGAGAGTCTTCTGCAGCCCAAATTGGTGAGTGGCGTCTGGGGTCTTAAAAGCTAGCAAGCTGCCATCTGAGATACACCAAATGGTCCCAACTCAGCCAGAACAGATGATCTCCAAGAACAACCAAGACATAAGGAAAAAAGAGGCCAGGAGACAGAAGGAACCATATGAATGGGAGACTGTAGCAACACGAGACCAGAAGAACCAGATGGTGCCTGGCCACCATGAAGGGGGACACAATGTAGAGTCCCTGAGGCAACATGAGAAAAAAGAGGTGTACAGTTCAAGAACTCTACTAAGAGACCAGAACTAATGGTCCAACAGCCTGGAGGGTCCTCTGGGAACATGGCCCCTAGGCATGCTGCTGTCCCCTACCTGAAACCAGTACTGAGCTCAAGAATGGACTGGACTTGGGGACGCAGTACAAGCATATAGTGTGCGTATTTTGTGGTTTTATACATTCATAGGAGGCTCCCCAATTGGTTTCTTTCTAGATGTGAGAAAAGAGGGTGGAGAGGAGGGGACAGGTGCTTGCTAAAAGGATACCAGAGATATAGAGCAAAAAGGACAAATGTGCTGTCACTGAGTGAGCTGTAGACATGTGGGCATGCAAAAACTGATTTGGATTATATACTTTCAGTTAATCACAATAATAAAGAAAAAGTCTTTAAAAAAAAAAACAAGTATCCAATAATAGAGTACAGAAACAGTCCCAAGTAGAGCTGATAATTTAGCATTGAATGGAGGTGGCATTTCAATTCCCTGAGTAAATAATAATTGTTCATTTAATAAAATCAGGCATTCAGGTTAGTGAGTTAGGCAGGAAAGAATATTCTGATGCATTTGTTTCTCCAAAAATAAACTTCTAAGCAATCAAAGATTTAAATGCAAAAATGAACAGTTAAAAGCATTAGGAAACAAGATAAGTGAATGTTTTTATTGTCTCAATAAAGACAGCAGTTTTGACAGGAAAACTAAAAGTAATGAAAGAAAATACTGTAATTTCATTAATTAAAATTTAAAATCTCTGAATAGCAGAAGCCAAAGCCAGCCAAGTGCCGTCGAGTCGGATCTGACTACCAAAACCAAATTCAAAATAAAAAAAAAAAGCAAAAGACAATTGAAAGATAGTTACAACCCTTGAAACACACTGAAGGTTTAAAACGCCAATGTATTTACAAATCAAAAAGAAAACTTTTATAGGAAAGAGAAGAAATAACTCATCAGGAAACAGAAATTATACTGAATATCACTCAAATTTGAAGATATAAAATAAAAACACAATGCAGTATAATTTTCCACATATCAGATTATGTTTTATGATTCTTAAATGTACATCTGTGTAGACAGTGATGTGGGAACTAAAGGCAGCACTAGATGACAATCTGGCAAAATCTATTAAAATTTTTAAAGCTTATACCTTTGGCTCAGTAATCCTATAGATAGAAGTACAGAAACACACCACATGCCCAAAATATATCTCTGAAACAATATGTATTACAGTGACATAGTAGTGGAAATTGCAAAAACAAAAATACCCATCAACAAATCCTGACGAAGCCGCCAGCCAAGCCAAGTTATCTGCAATTAATGTCGATATTTAATATTACATTACTTTTATTTAAAACTATTGTTGTTAGATGCCATCAAGTCCATTTCCGCTCACAGTGGCCCTACGATGTACGTACAACAGAATGAAACACTGCCCAGGCCTGCGTTGTCCTCACAACCCTGGCTAAGTATGAGCCCACTGGTGCAGCCACTGCGTAAATCCATCTGCCTGAGGGTTTTCCTCTTTTTCAGTGACCCTCTGCCTCACCAGGAATGATACTCTTCTCCAAAGTCTCAGCCCTCCTGATACCGTGTCCAAAATATGTGAGACAAAGTCTTGCTGTTCTTGCTTCAAAGGAGCGTTCTAGCTGTACTTCTTCCAAGACAGACTTGTTCATTCTTCTGGTAGTTTGTGGTACCCTCAATAGTCTTTGGCAACACCATAATTCAAAGGCATCAGTTCTTCTTTGGTCTTCCTTATTCATCGTCCCGCTTTTGCATGCATACAGGGTAATTGAAAATACCATGGCTTAGGTCAGACATGAGTTGGATCCGACTCGACGGCACATGGCTTGGCTTGGCTAGGTCAGACACACCTTAGTCCTCAAAGTGACATCCTTGCTTTTTAATACTTCAAAGAGGTCTTTTACAGCAGATTTGCCCAACGCAATGTGTTATTTGATTTCTTCATTGCTACTTCTGTGGGCATTGATTATCTAGTCAACTAAAATAAAATCCTTGGTAACGTCAGTATTTCTCCATTTGTAATGCTGTTGCTGATAAACCATGCATATGTTAATCACAGAGTGATAGAAAACAAGTGTGAAAATATTTCTGTTACTACTTTATTAGTTCTATGACAAGGCCTCATCTCTGAAAGACAGGACATACAAAATTGTTACGAGTGATCCTCAGAACCAGAAGACCTCCTAGAAACCATCTAGTCCTCTTTTGTCATGTTTTACGTGGGAAAACTGTGACCCACAGAAGGAAAGCGACTTGCCCAGAGTCACACAGTAATAGCAAAGGTACAAAGCCTCAGGTCTTCTGACCACTGGTTTAGCTCTTCACTCCCTAGACAATCACAAATCGTTTAGGGGCAGATCCTTTGTCTCCACTTTCCTTACGCCCTCCATGATCCACTCAGTGTAATGCACACAAACAAACCAAGCTGCTGTCATCCAGTCAATTCCAACTCCTACAGCACCAGGAGAGCTACCCTGTAGGCCTTCCAAGAAGTGGCTGAAGGATTCAGACTACTGACTTCTTGGTTAGCAGCTGAGCTCTTAGCCACCTCGTGGCCAGGGCTCTGCAACACACACAGCAGAGCCTCGGTGCATAGGTTAGAGAAGGAAGAATGGATGGTTTATATTCAAAAAACATTGTTCTTGGGCTAGCAAGATATATGAGTTGATCAGATTTGCAGAATTACCAGCACAGGGACTGGAATCAAGCAGCTAACTGCCTTCAGGCCAAAGATCTCCCCATATCACAATGCGAATTTCATATGGGGTCCTAGGAAGGTTTCTCATATAATTTGGTGAATTTTAAGGCCAACATGTAAGTCCTGTCTCATACACACCTGTGCAGAGTGTTACCCTGGAATTCAGAAACCTTATCATCAATCGTGTTCTTTTTACGACTGCAAGACCCAGAATGGATGTTCTGTTCCTAGGAGTGTCCTGTTAGCCTCTGATTCTCTCAAAACAGATCCTTAGGCAGGCATTCCAGAGTAAAGAAGTTATCTGGAAGGTGATCCGAGACACAGGCTGGGGAACGGGAGGCAGTAAAATAAGGATGGGAGTGACCAATAAAGGGTGAGCTGCTGGACTAGAGACCACCGCGGACAACCGGGCCTGACTCTGTGGGGGGGATGCCAAGGGTCAGAGGGCAGCTGGTCCAGCACAGAATGAGATTGTATGTTAACCAGCTCCAGTCAGGGGCTGATTCAGGGAGCATCTGACTTTTCTTGCTCATCAGTTTCACCTAAGTGAGAAGAGTGAACTCTGACCTCCAGAGACAGCCGTCTGGCTACAAGAAGTCTATCCTACAGTAACATTCAAAGAGCTGAGGGTGCAACACAGACATCAACAAAACAAAGCTAAATTTCTACTAACTGAACAGACTACATGAGAAAGAACTCACATCTTGGGATGAGACTTTAGAACATTAGCTCAACCCTATACCCCAAAATCATATTCGTTGCCCCAAACTGAACACTTCCCCACTTGCTGACTTCTTCAGGGATTTCAACATGAAGAGAGACCCAAAAATGATTTCAGTTTAATTGGAAATAAAATATTTTGCCATAATAAAATCACTGTAGATGAAAAATGGAACTACTCAGTGAAAGAAAGGATGTCGAAGCTCAGGACACCACATGTGCCCCACTGGGCCAGGAAGAGGGAGCACACGTCTGCTTTTCCCTAGGACACAGAGGGGCCTTAGTAGCTCCTGCGGGAACCCAGTCACCACTGAGGGACTCTGGGCATGCTCCATGAGAGAGACCATTTGTGGCTGCTGGTGAGCCCAAGCACCCACAGCAGGAGCCTCTTTGGAGGGTCACGGTCCCACTCCTGGGCTTCCACCCTTCCCTCTCCCCTCGCTCATGGTGCCAAGAGGCTGGCTCCCTGGGCACTGCTCAGCCACAGGAAAACACATACAATCCCTTTTCTCAAGGTAGCCCTGGCCTGCAGGTTCTCTGAGTCTTGGTCTGGAGAGCTGTCACAGGAAAATGAGGCTCTGGAGGAAGTAAGGAGGGCTGATGGCTTTGAGGTAAGCTTTCAAGAAGGAAATAAAAAATTCATGAACCAAATCATTGGTCTGTAACTCACCTCATGACACCAGCTACGGGCCACGTGAAGGAGGCGAAGGAGATGAATGCCAGGGGGCTGTCGTCACTGCCCTGAATGGGGAGGTGGGCAGTCCCAGCTCCAGGGCTGCTGGGAGACAGTCCTTGCTGACCCACTTGCCACCACCTTCCACCAGGCTGATCTGTGCGGAGAGGCTCCATTTTGGACACTGGTCATGTGATCATTTGAAAGAAAAGCTACTTGACGGAGAGGGGGAGGCAGCCGGGGGCTCACTGACTGTTCAGGAGGCCACGAGCCTGGGCTGCACGTCCCCTGACCGATTCTCCAGCGGCCCAGGCCTGGCAAGCCACATAAAATGTCAGCCAGGAGTCAGGAGCAGGAGAGGCCAAGGGGACAGAGTGTGGCATTTCAGGGCAACCGCTGACCCTCCCTGCACCCTGCCAGTAGCTTTCATGACACACAGGAGGCCATTATGAGACAGCAGGGGGCAGAAAGCAAATCAACAAACAAACACAAAACTTTGCTCCTCAAAGGTAGAAAACACGCCCACTGTACATTCCGGCTCATCATCCGCAACCTCGAGTCCCAGAGACAGTTAGCGGCCGTCAGGTGTGACCTGGGACAAACAGACCAAAGTGGAACCCCCCCTGCCCCAGCTGCGTGAACAGCGTCAGACCCCCGTCTTAGTCTAGACGCCCTGCTGAGACCCATTCAGCATCCAAGCAACACCCAAGCTTCCACTGACAGACAGCTGGCAGCGGCACTGCAGGTGAAGTGACCAGGATTCAAACCCAGGTCTCCAGCCTATAAGGTGAGAATCCTGTAGGTGAGCCGCAGCTGCCACCTGGTTAGAGACTTCGGCCCAAGTCTTCTCCCAGAGCAGATTCACACGCCTTTTTCAGGGTGCTTTCGGAAACCCTGGTGCCATGGTGGTTAAGGACCGTGTCTGCCAACTACAAGGTCGGCAATTCAGATCTACCAGGCTCTCCTGAAAACTCTATGGGCGGTTCTACTCTGACCTATCAGGTTGCTGTAAGGTGGAATTGACTCACCAGCGGTGGCTTTGGTTTTGGCTTTGTTTCCATGAAGTCCAGTCACTCTGCATGACATAGTCCCTCAGACTCTGTCACCTGCCTCTTTACAAATCTGCCTTCACGGCCCCTTGTTTCCTGAGTTTCCTGAGATGCCTTTGAGGGCTCCTGTGGTTGAATTCCAATGCCCCCCCCCATTTCTCTTCCCGTGAAGGCTACTGTTAAAGCAAATTATTTTTGGTCCCTTGAAATTACCTGGCATATTCTTGCCGTCTCCTCTAACTCAGGTGGCTGGTCCCCCAGATGATGACCTCCCGAAGCAGCGCATTTCAGGACTCAGCCCTACTGCGCACGCCTCTGCGGAACTCTCCCAGCACCTCCTGTGCTCCCACTGTATCTCGTGTCCCTCTAGGAGAGCTGTCGGCAGCCTCCGCTTTGCACGGCATCCTCTACTGCACATGCAGACCTCTCCCTTGGGATCCCTGCTCCCAGGTACAAGGGCCACGGCATTTCACTGCACCTCCGCTGTGACCAAGACTCAGTCTGAGTGTATATGCTTGTGTATATGTGTACACACCCCCCATACACACAGTAGATACACAATAAGCCTTTACTTAATTGACAGATAAATATTTGCCCAAGTTCCGTAAAATATGATATTCATATTACCTTCCTTCACTGAAATTTGAAACCTGCCCGTAAGGGATGAGTGGCACTTTTTGAACAACTGCAATCGGAAAGTATTAAACTGTCTCACTCTGATACTTCATGAATACTGTGGTCAGTTTGAAGAATAATTCCAGTGTCACCTGGCTGCACCAACGTGTGGGTGTGTATGGCGGTCACAATTATATTTGGGGTTAAACCGTGTTGCTGTTAAGTGCCATCAAGTTTGGTTTGGACTTACAGTACAACGGAATGAAACACTACCAGGTCTTGTGCCATGTCCACAATCTGTTTAATGCTCATGTCCATCATTGCAGCCACTGTGTCAATCCATCTAGTCAAAGGTTCTTTGCTGGCCCTCCACTCTACCAGCTATGATGTCCCTCTCCAGGGACTGATCCTCCCTGACAACATGTCTGAAGTACGTAAGACTTTGTAGCAAGCAAAGATGGGGTTCAACGATAATGGCTCAAATCTTCCCACCTTCTGAGTCAACAACTTGGAGCTTTCCCTCCCAATAACATCCCAAGGTATTTCTGAGGGTTCCTCAAGGAGAGTCTCTTGAACCCCAAAGGCCGCTCAGCTCCCTCACGAAACTGCCCGACTTCTCAGAAACAGACGCTTGCTCTTTCTTCTAAGACACTGCTGGATGGAGTAGAACCGCCAGCCTTCCAGTGGGCAGCCAAGTGCCCTGGCTGTTGGCACTGCCCAGAGACTCCTGACTCTGTGACAATATCTACTGCTGTCTCCCGTTTCACGATCAGGAAACCAAGAACACCAGGTTAACGAGGTGGCGTAAGGTCTTGACACAAGCCAAGGCTGGCACTGAATCCAGGCCTCACTGGCTCCAAAGCTGTGCCATTAGTGATGTAACATGTCACTTCTCGTGTCCGTCTGGTTTCCTCCCCTGGATCCGTAAGTGTCTCCAAGTGGCACGACATTTCCACCTCTCTTGCTCGTGGGGCCTACCCCCACGCTGAGCAGAGAGATCTGAGGAGAAACTTGCTGAATTGAGTGAAAATTCTGATGTCATCGTAACTCGCCCAGAGAAGCTACCCTTCCCAGAAGCCCATAACTTCTCCCTGGAGCTCCCTGTCTCCTTCCTTCAAGCAGGAAATATGTCCGAAACAAGACCTTTAATTAGCCCTCACTATGAGCTCCTACATCCTGTAATAATTATCTTCGGCGATGTCATCTTGAGTCTCCTGGGCAGCGTGGGTATTATGGACGATTAGAGCCTATTCTGAAAGCTGGCCGTCAGTCTGATTCATATTAGGCCAATTACTTGGACTAAAATTAAAATTTGTCAAGGGTAGTTTGATGATGAGTCTTGGCAGCTAACAGGAGCCCTTAACGAGCCGGGTAGTCTTCTTTGGCAGAGGCACAGTGGTTTCCTCTCAAGGTGAAAGTCTGGTTGTTAGTGCAAGTACCAGGATCAAAGAGACAAAGTGGTCTGGATTTGTAACCTTGGACAGAGTCCCTGGCTTCTGGAAATGGCTACCACTGGAATCAACCCACAGTTCTCTGCGGCTCTCAAGGGTCTGCAGTAAAGACAGAAGGAGAAACACAGACTCAACATCCACGGCCCTTATGGCTTGGTTGGCATAGCAAATCTGCCAGCTGCCTTTGTTTGACTTCCTAACAGAATTCTGATTTGGCTAGGGGCGGTGTTATGGCCTGTCAAAACAAATCTAGTCCTCTTTTAGCAAAAGCCAGCCCTGGGACAAAGTTGTGAGACCTAAAAGGAAGCTGGCTTAAGGTTTCTGGGAGAACTTTGTCTTTCTTTCCTCACAAAGAGAAATGCCCTTGGCTGTTGTCTCCTTTGCCTCTTCTCCCTTCTTTCTGCTTGGAAGGATGTGACTGCTGGAAGTGAAACTGCTGTGTGAGGTGATAAGCTTAAGGTTAAATCCAGGCTGCTAAGAATAAAGCCCATTGCACTGAGTCAATTCCAACTCACAGTGGCCCTGTAGGACAGAGTGGAACTGCCCCATAGGGTTTCCAAGGAGTGACGGATGAACTTCAACTGCCAATGTTTTGATCAGCAGCCATAACCACCGAACCCTCTGAGGGTGGTACAGCAGAAGAGTCTGAACAGTCTGGATCCTTGGTAGCGCAGAGTTGAGGCCCAACCCCTGGGCTGCCCATCTCCAAATTAAATTTCTGTTGTTACGTTTTCTTCCACTGGCTGCAAATAGCATTCCCAATAGGCACAGATGGAGAAGTGGAGAGGGATACACAAATATGCCGCTTGAACAGGTAGCATGAAATAGTGTGAGCGGTCATTCTATCTAAAGCCTACTTAAGGCTGGGGCTGAGAGTGGGCCACAGAGCAGACTGGCACAGGCTAGGGCTGCCCTCTTTGCTTGCACCTTTTGTAACAAGAGTCACCCCTTTATTCATCCTCAGACATGCAGCACCTGCAGTGCTTGTGTGTTAGACACCAGCTGTGGGATAGAAACACACACTGGCAACAGTTCCTGTAAATGGTGTGAGAAATCATAAAAGGCAGACTAGAACGGTAGTTACGGGGATGGAAAGAAATGGATGGACTTGAGAAATATTTATGAAGGAGAATTCATCAAACTTGACCGTTGATTGGCTGTGGGCCATGAGAAAGAGGAACCAGTCAAGGCTACTGCCAAGTTTGTGACCTGGATGAGTGGCAATCACTCGTACAGAGGGGTTAAGTTGCCAGAGATGGTGATGCAGTTTTCTGGAGTTGGAGGTGTCTGGGACATTCATAAGGAAACCGCCAAAGCCAGGCGTGTGTTTGGATGGGATTGGAGATGAAGACGTCATCATGGTACATAAAACGGTGGCCTCTGGTGAAGGGCTGGTTGTGTTCAAGCACTGTGCTAAACTCTTCATGTCCTAAGGCTACCTACTGTAAGGGCTCAATGAGCCCACTACCAAGTACTAGTTAAGTTGAATTTCCATTTTTTCCATTCGCTGAGGTTAGTGAAAACTCGAATGTTTAAAGGAAAGAAGGTACCTCGTCGAACTATCACCAATGAAGCCGTGGGCCTCTGAGAAGAGCTGGAAATGGAACATAAACACACTCAGGACTGTTTTCCACCTCTCGTCTGTCCTCTCTAAAAGTCAGCTCCACTCTACTCTCCAGCTGCTTGCCTGGGCCTTGGCTCATTTTGTGGAATATGACCAGCAGCAGCGCACAAGCGTGATGTGGTCCCAGGTCCAAATTCCCAAGAAAGCTGTTTGATTGGCCCAGCTTGAAGTGGTGCCACCTCTGAACCAATCACCTGTAATCAGGGGGCAACTACACACAAAGAAATCATATGGTTGCAAGGGAGAAACAGCATCATTTCCCAGAATAAGGGATAAGGGTGAGGCTCTTCCTAGGAAATGACAAAGAGCTGGATAGTCCAAACAAAGGGCACCTCGCACAGGAAGCTACTGTCACCCCATCTTACAGACCAACAATGGAGAAGCCAAGTAGCAAACAAGGTACCCTGGGAAGAGTCTGGAGAGTCAGAGAGAAAGGTGCCCGTGAAACTGGAAGAAGAGCAGACTTGGGAGTCTGTCAACAAATCCTCTTGTGTCCCACTGTATCCCCTCAGCCTGTTTTCAGAGGACATTGACAGATGTCCCAGTTCATGCCAACAGCTTCCTGTGTCTGTCTGCCTGAGGACATTCTCTGGCCACCACTGTGCTCAGCCCTCACATAGTCAAAGTGAACTGGCTGCCTCATGGTGATTTCAAATATCCCAAAGTAGAACTCAACTCTACAGGGTTTTCTCGGCTGTAATCTTTACAGTACCACTGGGTGAGTTCAAGGTGCCAATTTTTCAGTCAATACCAAAAAAATCAAAAACCGAACCCACCGCTGTCAAGTCGGGTCCAACTCATAGCAACCGTATAGGTCAAGGTAGAACTGCCCCATAGAATTTCCAAGCAGCACCTGGTGGATTTGAACTGATGACTTCTTGGTTAGCTGCCATAGCTCTTAACCACTACACTACCAGGATTTCCGTAGTCAAGCACAAACCATTTGAACCACCTAAGAAAAACCCACAGTCAAGTCAGGTCAGTCCACCTAGGGGCTGATAAATTCCTTGGCCTCAAGCCCACTCTGGGGAACAGTTTCAAGGCGTGTCTAACAAAGTCCACTGTCATCCCCAAGAGCCTGTACCCCAGTCTCCCCCAGAGTAGCCTGATCATGAGTGCACCATGTTGTCTGTATTCTCTCCTGTCTCACTCTTCTCCTCTCTCTTTGTCCTTCTTTGGAAACTACCAGTCGTGCAGGTCATGTCAATGGACTCCAACTCAGGGTGACCTCAGATGTGTCAGAGTTCAACTCTGCTCCAACTGGGCTTCCAGCGGCTCCTTTCTTGGAAGCAGATTGCCAGTCCTTTCTTCCAGTGTGCCCCCGGGGGGACTCAAAACTTCAGCTTTGGGGTTAGCAACAAATATATTAACCATTTGTACCACCTAAGGACTCCCCTCATGAACTATGTGCACCTGCTTCCTTGCCTCAGGAAGTTTCATGGACTGTATGGAGAGGCCAGACGAAAATTCACAAAAGAGGCTAGAGAACGGAGACCAGAGGCCAGATCACCCTCCCTCCTCAGGGCTGCCCGTGCCCTCAGAGGGGCCCGGAGGCAGGTGAAGATCTCGGCAGCCACTAACCACAGCCATCCGTCTCCCTCCCAGCAGCACTCCAGCAGACAACCTGAAGGGGGCCTTTTAATTATTCCCCGGATCAGTCGATAGATCAAATGTACAAACGAGCAGCCCACTCCTTCCTCGTTACTGCTGCCGCTGCTCCGCTCCTGCCTGTAATCTTTGGCCCGTGTCCAGGGCTTTGTTTTGTTTTGAAAACAGCAGAAGGAACAACATGATTTTTCTACTGCAAAAAAAAGGCACTCCACTAAGCCATTTTTACATCCTGTCTGTCAGGCCTTGCACAATCTCCACTGGGTAGGAAATTAATTGGGGACTTGAAAATACAGTTTTTCCATAGGTGATTATTATAAACCATTGGGTTGCCTTGCAGAGAGGGGACTGTTTTCAATCTCAGGCTAGGAATGTTCTGTGCATTTTTTTGCATTGTCTCTAAGACATCATTTGCCAATTACCTTTGAAACGCATCACCAGCAGCTCTCCAGAACAAGCCCTGCTAACGGGGTGCACGTGGGAGTGCTAGCCACGTCGTTTAGAGAGCTTTATATGCACAATCTCCCTAAACATGAGCACTCCCTGAAGGACTGGACGGCAGCTCCTTGGGCTAATAACTATTCCTATTACCACAGGTGAATAATTACCAGCTACGCTGCTCTGAAGAAGCAGGGGTGGGAGAAGGTGGTGAAGGGCAGGAGAAAAGCCTGGGAGAAGAAAGGAGGCAGGGCTGTTTCCAGTCCACTCAAGAAGCATTATGTTAGAATTTCACTTCGAGTTTTAACCTCAGTCAGTCAGCTTATTTCTCTGTCTCTCTCCCTCTCTGCCTCTCCCCTTCTCTCTTTCCTCCTTCCTCTCATAATGTTTCCAGTTTCTCACCAATAGGACATTTCGATCAATCGACTGGGCTCACAGGGTTTACACAAAAAACATCAGTGTGACATATAAGCCCTGCCAGATGTTGCTGGGGAGTTGAGATTGAACAGGATGAAGAATTAGGGCACCATGCGGGAGAACACATGATCAAGTCCAAAATGAACTGTCTTGAGCAGTAAGGATTTCAGAAGTCAGAGATGGAAGCGGAAGAGGACAGGCAACATCTGGACACTAGTCACTACAGCACCTTCATGATGTTTGATGTCATGTTTCAACTTGGCTAGACAATGATTCTTGGTGGTTTGGCAGACATTGGGTGGATTTGTCTTCCATAATGTGATATAATGTAATACTTTCATTTTGTGATCTGGTGTGAGCAAGTCCAAAAGCCTTGGGGAGGTGGCCTACACCTAGGATACATAGATGTTCTGGCAAAGCTCACTTGCTCTAGATCCTGCATCTGACTCATCATCATCTGACCTCTGGTTCTTAGAATGTGATCCAGCAGCCTGGATGTTCAAATTGGTCAGTCTCTGCAACCATGTGAGTCAGAAGAAGAATCCAGCCTGATACTGACCCACAGATTTGGGGCTTGCTGGCCTTCACAGCTGTGTGAGCCATTTCCTTGAAGTAAACCTCTATATCTACACAAGTTTCACTGTTTTTGCTCCTCTAGAGAACCTTACCTAAGATACTTAGTACCAAGAATGGTTCTAGAGGAACAAAATCATAGGATGAATTTTTTGAATTGGTTCTCAAGTCTGGCTAGTCCTCACAGTGCTTACAACTCTTCTTTCAGCAGTAAGAAGGATACTGCTAACCCCTCACATGGGGTAACAATAAAAATATGCAAATTAGCCAATAGATCCAATACTGGTGAGAGATTAAGGCTCTGGGTGATTGCATATCTCATACTTTTGGACATTTCTGTCAGAATGAGAAGTATAGGAAGCTGCTTAGTTGGTCCTACTTTCACCAGACAAAGTAGTAAAAGAAAAAAATGAGCTTAAAGCCTCAGAGTCATAGCTCAGCACTGCTTACAAGCCCTGAAAGCTACTACTTGTGCCCTGAAAGAAAGCCTTATGTCTTGTAGCAACAGAGCTGATACTGCTGAAAACCAAACCTAGAGTCTTACTGAAAGAACCACTACATTATAATGCAAACTGAATGCCCAAGCTTGAGTAGTCTAAAGTTAAAGTAAAGGAACTGTTGAGAAGAAATGTGATCCTGAAACTTGGAATCAGAATATATGGACAGATAATGAGGAATCTAGGGACGCTGAGCCTCCAAATTCTACGGAATCACTCTTGCCAACAGAACCAGTCCTCTTACGTCCATCTGAGGAGATTCCTCTATCTTGGTCTGCTACGCCACCATCCCCAGTAAAACCACTATCCCTTGCACTCTTACCTGAGGACAGCTGTCTCTATCTCAAGGACCCGCTCTTCTTTGCTTTCCTTTCCGCAAGACATTACACTGGTCCATTACTTTGACAACATTATGCTGATTGAACTTAGTAAGGTAAAGGTATCAACAACTCGACTTATTGTTAAGACATTTGCATGCTAGAGAAAAGGAAATTAACCCTACAAAAATTCAGGTGCCTTCCACCTCAGTGAAATTTCTAGGGGTCTGGTGGTATGGGGACCGTTGAAATAGTACCTCTAAAATTAAGGAGACGTTGTTACATTTGGCTTCTCCTATAGCTAAAAAGGAGGAACACCTGGTGGGCCTCTTTGGGTTTTGTGGGTGTCATAGTGCTCATTTGAGGGTGCTACGCTAGCCTATTTACTAACTTAGAAGCTGCTGACTTTGAGTGGGTCCTAGAACAACAGAAGGCTCTCCGACAGGTCCAGGCTGCCATGTAAGCCTCTCTGCCACTTGGGCCAGATCATGTGGCTGATCCAACGGTGCTTGAAGTGGGGGTCACAGATAGAAATGCTGTTTGGAGTCTTTGACAGGCCCCTCTTGGTGAATCACAGCACAGACCTTCAGGATTTTGGAGCAGAGACCCACCATTCTCTGCAGATAGCTAATTTCTTTCAAGAAGTTTTTACTGGAACTTAGTACAGACTGAACAACCATGGGCCACCAAATCACTACAGGGTCTAAGCTGTCCATCATGAACTGAGTGTTGTCTAACCCATGAGCCGCAAAGTCAGACAAGCACAGCAGTACTCCATCATTAAATCAAAGTGATATTTATGAGATCTGACTCGAGCAGGACCAGAAGGGACAAGTAAGTTGTATGAGGAAGTGGCCCAAATGCCCACATTCCTCACACCTATTGTATCACCTTCCATCGCCCATTCTGCACCTATGGCCTTGTAGAGAGTTTTTTATGATCAGTTGACTGAGAAAGAGATACTCGTGCCTGGTTTACAGATGGTTCTGTGCAATACGCAGGCACCACTTGGAAGTGGACAGCAGCTCTACAGCCCCTTTTCTGGGGCCTCCCTGAAGGATGGTGGTAAAGGAAAATTCTCCCAGTGGTCAACACTTCAAGCAGTGTACCGAGTGGCCCCTTTTGATTTTGAGGAGAAATGGCGAGAAATGCGATTCATGGATTGTGGCCATTGATTTGGCTAGATGGTCGGGGCTTGGAAGGAACATGTTTGGAAAGCTGGTGACAAGGAGAAATGCAGAAGAGGTATGTGGCTAGACCTCTGTGAATGGGCCTAAGAAATGCCGTATTTGTGTGTCATGTGAAAGTTAACCAAAGGATGACTTCGGCAGAGAAAGATTTTAACCAACAAGTGAACAGAATGACATGTTCTGTGGAAACCAGTCATTCTCATTCCCCAGGCCTTCCTATTATTGCTTGATAGGCTCAGGAAAAATGTGGCCACGGTAACGGAGATAGAGGTTTGGCATAGGCTCCGCAATATGGACTTCTTTGTGACTAGAAAGTCAATAAAGTTGACTTGGTCATAGCCTCTGCTGTAACTAACCTGCCAACAACAGGGACCAACCTTGAGATCCCAATACAATACCATTCCTCAAAGAGATCGGCCAGCAATACAGTGGCAGGTTGATCACATAGGACTGCTTCCATCATGCGAAGGGCAGCATCCTCTGTTTTGTAATCTGATACGAGCAGTCATTCAGCTGAAAAGCCAGTGAGTTCCCTTCCTTGCAGTGTGGCCTGCATCCAGTATACATGGATGTTCTGGCAAAGCTCACTTGCTCTGGATCCTACATCTGACTCATTCTCATCTGCCCTCCGGTTCTTGGGATGTGAGCTAGCAGCCTGATGCCTGGCCTGTAGACTGTGGAATTCACTAGCTCCTCCAGCCCTGTGAGCCAGCAGCCTGTCATCTGACCTACTGATTTTGGGGTTCATCACCCTCCTGTCTGATGCCTGACCCGTGGATTTGAGACTTGCTACCCTCCATAACTGCCCGACCCATTTCCTTGAATTAAATCTATCCAAACACGTTTATAGAAACCCTGGTGGCATAGTGGTTAAGTTCTCTGTCTGCTAACCAAAAGGTGGGCAGTTCAAACCCACCAGGTGCTGCTCCTTGGAAACTCTGTGGAGCACTTCCACTCTGTCCTATAGTGTCCCTGTGAGTAAGAATCAACTTGACAGTAGTGGGTTTGGCTTTGGGTTTTATACGTATTTACACACATACACATTTCACTGGTTTTCTTCCTCTAGGGAACCCAGCCTAAGACAACCTTGGAAATTCCTGCTATCCTGTGCCAGGTCTGACACACTGCTCAGCCCTCCACCTGCTCAGGGCTACGTTGGATTACGCTTGTTCTCAGAAAGCTCTTCCTCACAGGATGCTGAAAACTGGCTCCCAGCAACCTTGGTTCTCCTTGCCTCTGAAGCCTCTAGATTACTGAGTTCATTTCTTCTTCCTCAAGATATATGGAAGCATTAAGTCTTTTCTTTTCTGGCCTCTAATTTCCTGACTCAAGAGAAGATAAAAGAAAAAAACAATAAAATAAGTAGATTAATCTCACCCTATATCCAATTTTTTTTTTTCTGCAAAAAGCACTTCAAATGAGAGAAGTTGGACAGATTTTAGGATTTAAACTTGATGACAGCAAGTCCGATGCCCACCCTCTGGAATTCTCTTTCTCCTCTCAGTTGCTTCCTGAACTGCTTATACTCAATTCAGACTGTGTGCAAACAAAGTACTTATGATACTCTAGTGCCCTTTGCTGAAGGGGGCAGGAAATACCCAGAATGCTCATCTCACAGCTCCCATGCTCTCCTCTCACCCCCGCCCTGCTGTATGTGGTGCTGTGTGCTGAGTGTCACAGTCACATGACTAAGTCCCCTTCCAGCCCAGATTCCTGACCCGTAATCACAGACACTGTGGCCTGCCCAGAGCTGGCAGGCCCCAGGGAGGCAGCTGGAAAGCTGAGAGCTGATTTTTAAGCAGGCATAGTAGAGTACTGGGGTGCTGGACAGGAACGGAAATTATAAATACATGAGGCCGAGAAAGAAAGGAGCTCAGCCGGGGTCACAGAGGGGAAGGCAGTGGACTTTAATTAGCACCCAGGAGTGTACTGATGCTGACGTGACCATTGTGATGAGACACCAGGCACTGCCTGTCCTAGCAGACAGAGCCCGTGCTCCATGCAGAAGGCTCCTTCTCGGAACGTTTGTTTTCTGAGTCCATGCTGTTACAAGAGTCTAGATGGAATAAATAATCTATGATAATGGCATCTCTTTTAAAACTCAGATTTCTTGCCCAGGCTTAGAAGTAGCCCACACTCCAGAGCAGCCACATCAGTCGGGGGCCTAACGTGAGAGCTCCTGGATCATCAGAAGCAACAGCTGCCCAGCTGCAGGGGCTGCAGGATGCAAACACACCGTGAATCAACGACCAAGTGACACGGAGAAACCCTGAGCTTTCTGCAGGATTTGCAAAGTCGTTGAAACTGACAAAGGAAAGTGGTTTGAATCCCACTTAAAAATCATTGACAAATGAACATAAAGCAGACATAAGCCAGCTGATGCAGAAGGAAGAAGGACCAAGATGTTGATTTGACCAAATATGAGCAGCAGAGGAGAAAGATGTCTTCAGAGAGGCTGTTAGGAAAACTGAGAGCTCTCCAGACATTTCTGGACAGTGCTTCTCTTAAGATGGTTACTTCATTCTTGTAACTCTTCAGCTGGCTTTTCAGAGGGGGAAAAAAAGGGCTTCTTTAGTGTGTGATTACAACTAAAAGAAATATTTTATTAACTATAGGACCTGTTTGGTAGAGGGCCAAAAAAAGTAAGGGAAATCCTCAGTGAGATGAAAACCCGACAGCCACACTCATGGCCTCAAAGACACCAGCAACCAGGACGATGGTACTAAACCAGGTGACACTTTGTTCTGTTGTGTGTGGTCGCCAGGAGGCACAGCCAACCAGACAGCAACAAATAACACCACCAACAACAAAACAAGCTTGTTAAAAAATTAAAATATGGTTTGCTTGATTTCCAACCTATAATGCTATTTCTCAAGATAAAGTTTCAATCGAGTCTATTTTCGGTCCCCATTTTAAATGGATTCCTGGTTAAAGGCTGGGCTCCAGGCCTCCAGCCTTGGCTATGACAGCCAGCTGTGGAAACGCACACAGCACCGCTTCGTCTCCCAGACACAGCCAGCCAAGGCCTGGGCTGAGAGCATCAGGCACAAGTCATGGCCTTCCAGTCGATAAGTAAAAACAATGATTCTCTCTACAGTCTCTTCTCAGTTACCATCCGACAGAATCTTGTTTTGCAGGATAGCTCCAGGAAGAGGGTACCTCCCCTCCCTGCCCAACGGCGCTTGTGGTAACCATGTTCTTCCTTTGCACACTGTGTCTTCAGTCTCTTTAAGGGGCTCAAATCCTGTTACTGCTTCTCCCTTCACAAGAACCCTGTAAGAGTTTACAGCAGGAGTATCACTCCATCTAACACGCAGGAGGACAAAGGCTGTGCCCACTCTGTCCTAACTCCCCCCGACCCTGGGAGCCCCGGTGCCCCACAACAAGCATCACCAACACCTGACCGGTAGGGTCTGTAATACTTGTTCAGGAGATAGGGGCTTCCAGGGTGGGGGGAGTCAGGGCTGTGTGGGCAGAGCCTCTTGACTCATTGCACACCCTCTCCCCTACCCACTACATACCTTCCCCCTGTACCCACTGCACACCCTTCTACCTCCAAAAGCTGCTCACTGGAACCCACAAACACTACATAATTGTCTTATCTGGGAAAGAAATCCTCAGCAAAGGGCTGGAAGTGTCTCTCAGGGAGCTTTTCTGCCCACTGGAGAGGTGGATGGCTCACCAGCGCCACAAACTCTCACTCCAAGTGTGCCTTCAAAGGGCTTGAGCAGTGACGGAGGCCGAGCACTCCCAGGGCTCCATCTCCACCACAAGGCAACCCAGGGTGAGCGGCTTTGCTTTGATATCCTGACACCCTGAAAATGAGTGCTGCTGACCTGCAGCACAGCCCCTAAACGGCGCTATTGGGAACACTTGAATGTATTTACCTAATTAGCCAGTTAGAAAGTGGGATGTGATTTCTTGCCTTATTCTGCAATTAGTTTTATGAGAATCTTTAAGAAATGACAGAGTCTGAGGAAAAGGGTTACCAGGCCCAACGCTGTGTGCTTCCGCAAGGGCCCACACAGCCCTTGAATTTAACAAGGTGCACTTGACATCTCTGAGCGTGGCGCCAGGGCTCGACCGAGTCAGAGGAACCGTGGGGCGAGGCTCCGCTCAGCAATTTCTCGGCTCGTGCAGACGCGCGTTCCTGTGTGTTACAGGCCATCGAGGTGATGCCGACACACCGTGACCCGATGTACTCAAAGAACAAAACCCTGCCCGGTCCTGCTCCAGCCTCGCGGTCCGTTTTAGCTGGAGCCCTGCTGCGGCCGCTGTGCCGGTCCGTCTCACTGAGGGTCTTCTCTTCTTCACTGACCCTCTACCAAGCGTGATGTCCTTCTCCAGGGACTGGTCCCTCCTGCTCGAGGAAGTCGCACCACCCTTGCTTCCCATAAGCATTCTGGCTGCACTTCTTCCAAGACCAGTTTGATCACCCTTTCAGTGAGCCGCACCCCGGGGAAGCCGGGTCTCGACCCTGTCACTGAATGTCCCATTGCACAGCAGCTTTAGAGAAACAAGCACTTGCATGGCAGTAAGGAAGAGTGGGGTCCAATCTCGGATGTGACTTTGACTAGCAAAATGACCTGATTCACTTACCCACTCTCAGCCTAATTGGAACCACCAGCTGTGCAGTGGGAGGAACCCCCAGCACAAGGCTGCTCACCGGGCCAGAACAAACCCACGAGAGGAGGCCTGAAGGTGTTTCTTAGCCATCATGTACCGGCAGGAGTGCTCACTCACTGTACAGCCTACTGGGCATTGCTTCTCAATCATCCCTTTTGGTTCAAATCTTAGAAACAGTCTTCTTAAAGACAATATCCTCAGAGAGGTCTTCCCTCACCTGCCCATCAAAAGGGGGCCTCTTCTGATGCTTTCTTGTTGCAGTTCACTTCTTTCTCAGTCTTCAAAATACATACAGTTAGAGCTTGTGTTACGAGCTTTGACTTGATTTATTCTTGTGTCTGCAATCAGTCTGTGAATTCCATGAGAGCAGAGACTGTGCTCATTTCACTCACTCACTCTGAATGAATGTGCGGAGAGGGGATACTGTCAGGCAAAGGAGCGCTGATGGTAGGAGAATCCTGCTCACGCTTTCAGACCGAGTCAATGTGGCTACGTAACACCAATACAGCTCACACTTACAGATTACACACATGGAACACCAACCATCTGAGAATTCACATGGCATGAGCTCAGTCTCTGGGGCAGTGGTGATCAAGTGGTGGAAGTCTTGCCTGCTCGCAGGAGTCCCAGGTTCAACTCCATTCAGTGGGCCTCAGCACAGCCACTGCCTTTGTGTCAGCGGAAATTTGCACGTCACTGTGAATCTCAACAGCCTTCAGCAGGGCTCCAGACAAGACAGCCAAGGAAGAAAGGCCTGGGGATCTACTTGTAAAACTCCACCCATGAAAACCCAGTGGATCACAATGGCCTGACCCCAGGACTAGGCAGCACGTTGTTCTGGGCTTGCCAAGAGCGGAAGTCTCACTCAACAACAGCTAACAACAAAAACAGGTGAACAGTCTGGAACATTCTTTTTTTCATTCACTCAGCACAAATGAATTCTGTGCCCATGATGCAGCAGGCACCGTGTTGGTCCTTGGTCAGTATTTACAGAAAGCATGAATGAACTGAACTCTTAGAATTCTGTACAATGACCTGAGCTCCAGTAGCACATCCTTCGTACCGTCCACTCCTGCCTGTTCTTGCTCTCAGCTTCCTGCCAGGAGCAGTAAGTCTTCACGTGCTTCTGAAGCTGGAGCCTAGCCATCTAGGAAGAAGCTCTGACATGGGACCTGGGAGACCTGGCTGTGGTCCTGCCTCCACCTGGCTCCTAGTGAGCTACGTGCTCCAGTCATGTCCCCTTGCCTGGCCTCTGAGTCACTGCCCACAAGGAAGCACTCTATCTAGACTTTGTCTGAGGCCCTTCCAGCTCTGTCTGTGACCTTCCCTCTCTCCCCTACAATCAGCATCTCCAGTGTGCTGCAAGGAACCCGTCAAGTAGGAAACTGCCACCCACTACAGGTGGGCAAGGAGAGAATGAGCCCAGCACCCCACACAGCACTGTTATCAGTGGTTAGTCAAGGCAAGAAAAGAAGACTAAACAATTGCTGTCACTGTTACAGGAGCCATGGTGACACAATGATTAAGAGTTCAGCTGGTAACCAAAAGATCAGCAGCTTGACTCTACCAGAGGCTCCTTGGAAATCCTTGAGGGCAGTTCTACTTTGTCCCCAAATGTCACAATGAGTTAGAATCAACTCAGTGGCAACAGGGTTGGGTTTTGGGGTTTGCTTGTTTATTTATTTACTATTATTATTGTAATAGACCAGGCCAAACTAAAAATACACACATGAAGTCATGTTAAATATAAAATGTGTTAATTCCCTTGCCACAAAACAGTAAAAATTATCAGTAGGTCTATCAGCCAGAAATGTCACAGTTGCAAGCAGAAAAACCAGTTTTGGCTAATTTAAACTAAGAGACAATTTAATTAGAGAATTTTGGAAAATTCAGTAACGTTTTCAGGGGCTTAGAGAAGATACGAAATAAACGAATCAGAAGTCCCTGACTCTTGTTATAATTGCCTGTGATTTGAAGGCAAAGAAGAGAAAGACCCAGATGCTGTAAGACAGCATGGTCTCTAATCACAGCACGGAATCGCTTGCCCCCTCCACTGACAGTAGACTGCCCCCTGGGTATTGCTGTCATCAATACTGCCATCACTGCTTCCAGAAACCCTTCTCACTACAAGAGCCAATGATTCCACAGACGGGCTTCCCCAGACCCACCTGGTATGCAAGTTGGAGCATCTGACTGACAGAGCCTGCAGCGCATGCCAGCACCTGAGCTGCAAGGGAGGCAGGGCAAGGCCCAGGCAGGCTCTGCTTCATGACAGTGGGAAAGTCCACTCCCAGAAAGGAGCTCAGATGCAGGATGCCCAACGAGAATAATCATTGCAGATTGCACAGGCACCTGGAAAGAGGCTAGGGCCACAGAAACAAATGCCAGCACTTACTTGTGACAGTTGATGCAGCTGAGCTTACCTTATATTCTTCTGATTATTCTGATACTATTTTCTCAGTAAAGCCATTTTTTTGAAAAGTCCTAAAATGAGAGAAAAAATAAACAAAAGGAGCAACCATGTAGACCCCTGCACTGAGGCCCATTCCTGGCACTTGGCAGGTGCCATCAGAAAGATGGCAATACCACAATGCAGGTGTCAGACTCAGAGAGGCTCAGATGCTTCTCGTTCAAAAACTTCTGTTAGAACCTAGTAAAGGGGCAGCCGGAGAGGATGGGGAATTGGGAAGACATAGTAAATATTTTCTCCATGCTCTCTAATATCAGAAAGTTCACTGAAATGGCTCACTTTCTCTATTTCATCATGAAAACAGCAGCGAACAAACCCAAGAGACACACAGTAGCTCACTGTGTGTGTGCTTTGAGTGGCCTTTCCTAGAATGAGCAGTCGACTGCCCAAGCACAGACACCAGCTCCATGGTCCTGGGTCAGTGGCCTTGGGACCTGAAGGACAAACTGTATTAGCTTTCTCTCCTGGCTTTAGATTGCCAAACAGAGCTTCTGGTCAACTCCTTTCCATCCCAGCAAGCTCAGCTCCTTAGTGGCCTCCAAAGACAACATTGCTTCTTCTAGCTGCTTTCACATCTGGAAGTCATCTTTAGAGTGATCGAAAGGAAAGTGCTCTATTAAGTGTGTACACAGCTAGACTCCCTGTAGCTTAGTCCCAGGCTCAGCTGGAACATACCTTTAAGGAAAATATGATTAGTCTTTGGACCACAGGCATAGTGTGGATGTCTACTGAGTGCCAAGCACATTTTCTGACACACAGTAGTCCCTTTCCCCCACGTGTATGTCAGTGTGTCATACTAGGAGGGCTTACATGTTGCTGAGATGCTGGAAACTATGCCACCAGTATTCAGATACCAGCAGGGTCACCTGTGGTGGACAGGTTTCAGCTGAGCTTCCAGATTAAGACAGACCAGGAAGAAGGACCCAGCGGTCTACTCCTGAAAAGAATTAGCAAGTGAAAATCTTATGAAGAGCAGCAGAACATTGTCAGATACAGTGCCAGAAAATGAACACTCAGGTTGGAGGGCACTCAAAAGGTGACTAGTGGAGAGCTGCCTCCTCAAAGTAGGGTCAACCTTAATGATGTATATGAGGTCAAGCCTTAGGGACCCTCATTTGTTGAGGTGGCATCGCACAAAATAAGAAGAAATAGCTGCAAGTCTCCATTTATCAGGACCTGGAATGTACAAAGTATGAAACTAGGAAAACAAGAAACCATCAAAAATTAATTGAAACATATAGTTATCAATATCCTAGGCATTAGTGAGCAGAAGTGGAGTGGTGTTGGCCATTTTGAACTGGACAGCCATATGATCTACTATGCCAGTCACAACAGCTTGCAAAGGACGGGCAGTGTATACAGTGCCAAGAAGAACTTTTCAAGATCCATCCTGAAGTACAACACTGTCAGTGACAGGAAAATATCCATCAGCCTACAAGGAAAACCAGTAAATATGGTTGTTATTCACGATTGTGCACAAATCATTGAGGCCAAAGATGAAGAAATTGAAGATTTTTACCAGCTTCCATAGTTTGAAATTGATCAAACAAGCAATCAGGAAGCATTGATAATTACTGGTGATTGGAATGTGAAAGTTGGAGACGAAGGATTGGTAGTTGGAAAATACAGCCCTGGTGTTAGAAGCAACACTGGAGATTACATGATGGAATTTTCTTCAAGACCAATGACTTCCTTATTGCAAATGCCTTTCTTTGCCAACATAAACAGAAGCTATACCCAAGGACCTCACCAGATGGAATACATAGGAATCAAATCAGCTACAGCTGTGGGAAGAAATGATGGGAAAACTCAATAACGTTGGTCAGAACAAGCCAAGGGACTGATTGCAGAAGAGACCATCAATTGCTCCTATGCAAGTTCAAGTTGAAGCTGAAGAAAATTAGAACAAGTCCACAAGAGCCAAAGTATGACCTTGAGTATATCCCACCTGAGTTTAGAAACTATTTCAAGAATAGATTTGCTGTGTTGGACACTAACATCTGAGGACCAGACGAGTTGTGGAATGACATCAAGGCCATCATCCATGACAAAAGCAAGAGGTTGTTAAAATGAGACAGGAGAAAGAAAAGACCAAAATGGATGCCAGGTGAGACTCTGAAACTGGCTCTTGAACATCAAGTACCAAAAGCGAAAGGTAGAAAGACTGAAGGGAACAGAAGAGAAAATTTCAAAGAACCCCTCAATAAGACAGAATAAAGTATTATAATGACACATTCATAGAGCTGGAGATAGAAAACTCCATATGCCCATTTGTGGTACTGTGGGGGTTGCATGTTGCTATGAGGCCAGAAGCTATGTCACCAGTATTCAGATGCCAGCAGGGGCAACCACGGCTAACAGGTTTCAGCTGAGCTTCCAGACTGAGGCAGACTAGGAAGAAGGACCCAGCGGCCTATTTCTGAAAAGGATTAGCCAGCAAAAACCTTCTGAAGACCAATGGAATATTATCTGCTTAAGCATGCCAATAACTGTAGGCACAAATGGCACAGGACCGGGCAGCGTTTCATTCTGTTGCACATATGGTCACTGTGAGTCAGGACCAACTCGACAACACCCAAGCAACAATAATAGAAAACCAATAGGAAAGAACACCCTTGGTATTTCTCCAGCTGAAAACCCTGAAGAAGAAATGGAAGCCTTGAACTGAAATAGAGAAGGATCCTATGGAGAATCTTAAATCATGCAGGAAGCATAAAAAGATGAAGGAACTCATAAAGTCATTATACCAAAAAGAACTGGTCAACATTCAGCTGCTCCAAGAGGTAGAATATGATCACGAATCAGTGGTAATGAAGGAAGAAGTCCAAGTGCACTGAAGGCATTGGCAAGAAAAAAGGGGGGAAGCTCCAGGAACTGATAGAATATCAGTCAAGATGTTTCAACAAGCGGGTGCACTGCTGGATGTGCTCACTCACCTATGCCAAGAAATTTGCAACAGAGCTACCTGGCCAACCAACTGTAAGACATAATATTCACATCTGTTCCCAAGAATGGTGACCCAGCTGAATCTGGACATTGTTGAACATATTATTAATGTCACATGCAAGTAAAATTTTGCTTAAGATTACTCAAAAATGGGTGCAGCAGTATATCAACAGGGAACTGCTGGAAGTTCAGGCCAGATTCAGAAGAGGACGTGGAGCCAGGAATATCATTGCTGATATCAGATGGATCTTGTCTGAAAGCAGAGAATACCAGAAAGATGTTTACCTGTTTGTTATTGACCATCTTAAGACATTCGACTGTATGAATCATAACAAATTACGGATAAAATTGTGGAGAATGGGAATTCCACAGCATGTAATTTTGCTTATGAGGAATCTACACATGGATTAAGAGGCAGTTGTTTGGAAAGAACAAGGGAGACTGCACGGTTTAAAGTCAGGAAAGACGTGCACATGGGTTGTATCCTTTCACCATACCTATGGAAACCCTGGTAGTGTAGCGGTTAAGTGCCACAGCTACTAACCAAAAGAACAGCAGTTCAAATCTCCCAGGAGCTCCTTGAAAACTCTATGGGGCAGTTCTATTTTTTCTATGGTGTCACTACGAGTTGGCTTAATGGATTTGGTTTTGGTATTCAATCTGTATTCTAAGCAGGAAACCCAAGAAGCTGGACTCAGTGAAGAAGAACATGGCATCAGGATTGGAGGAAGACTCATCAACAATCTGTGTTATTCAGATAACACAATCCTGCCTGCTGAAAGTAAAGAAGACTTAAAGCACTTACTGATGAAGATAAAGACCACAACCTTCAGTGTGGGTTACATCTCTATATCAAGAAAATGAAAACTCTCACAACTGTACCAATAAGCAACATCATGATAAAGGGAGAAAACATCAAAGTTTTAAAGCCTTTCATTTTACTTGATCCACAGTCAACACCCATGGAAGCAGCAGTTAAGAAACCGAAAGATGCACTGCATTGGACAAATCTGCTGCAGCAGAATTCTTTAAAGTGTTGAAAAGTGAAGATGTCACCTTGAAGACTAAGGTGCACCTGACCCAAACCATGGTATTGTCAATCACATCATATGCCTGTGAAATCTGGACAGTGAATAAGAGGACAGAATAAGAATCGATGCCTTTGCATTGTGGTGATGTAGAAGAATATTGAATACACAATGGACTTCCAAAACAATGAACAAATCCATTGTGGAAAAAGTACAGCCAAAATGCTCCTTAGAAGTAAGAATAACAAGACTACATCTTACACACTTTGGATATGTTGTCAGTAGGGATCAGTCCCTGGCATCATGCTTGGTAAAGCACAGGGCCAGTAAAAAAGAGGAAGACCCTCGATGAGGTGGACTGATGCTGGCTATGAACATGGGCTCAGGCACAGGGCTGGACAGTGTTTCATTCTGTTGGGTCAGAACTGTGACTTGATGGCACCTCCCAATAGTAATCTTTCTCAAGTTGAAGTCCTTGGTACTTCTTTGCAAGTGCCAGGCTTACTTGCTGCAGTGATTTGTTTCACTCCCAAATACAATCTTTGTTAAAATTTCTACAACTCAGTTCCAGAATCTATCACTTAACTAGATGAATCCAGGTCCATTGGCCAGGCCCATGACGTAGCCTGGTGGTGAGTAGTGTTACTTGTCTTTTCCCTTGACAGCAGCTGGGTAGATATGTGGTGAGGACAGGATGATTTTGCTCCATTCTGAGACCACCTGTGCTGCTTTTCTAAAGAACTACAGATACCTTCCTGCATTTGAGAAACCCCTGTTTTCCTATCCCCGCCCCCATGGCACCACCTGCACCGCCTGCACCGCCTGCACCGCCTGCACCAGCACAGGCCAGGCAGCAACCCCAAGCTCGATGGAACAGCTGCTGAGAGTCTTCACCTGGGTTTCTGAGAGCCACTCAGCAGAGCAGTGCTCAGATTCTGCAAGGCTTTGCTGGGTCTCCAGGCTAGACATCCATCTGCCCGCCACCTCCAGGGCCCTCCAGGGCTGAGCAAAATCCATGTTTTATTAACACAAAGATTATTCATGGCTCCCTAGTGCATTCTACAAGCCAGGAGGGCCTCCAATTAAATCACGACAAATGTGAACACAGAGCCTATGGCTGCAGCCAAGCCAGTCTTGGGCAAGCATACCATGTGGAGAGAGATTTAAGGCCCTTGGTGCCAGCCAACTGTGTCTTCCCTCTTAAACATGATGCCTGAAATTCTCCTGTGGTGTCCCCTTTGTGTCTGGTGTCACTAACCCTCCCTGTTGAGCTATGGCGCAGTTAAGCACTAGATTGCTAACCAATAGATTGGAAGTCCAAGTCCACACAGAGGCAGCTCAGAAGAAAGCATGGTGATCTACTGCTGGAAGATCACAGTCATTGTAAACCCTATGAGCACAGTTTTACTTTACAACACCTGGGGTCACTGACGTGACAGCAACCCGTTTGATGCAAGGGGTGTAAGCAGTGGAGTTGTGCTTTGTAGCTGGCTAAGCAGACAGCCCAAGCACCAAGTCCTGGATTGAACGGTGTTCTCCCCCAAAATCTGTAGCCAAATCCTGGCTGGGCCAGGGTTCCTGGTATTGTGTGATATTCCTCTCTGGTGGGATTCCTGCCTCTGTGATGTTAATCAGGGAGGATGGGCTGCAGTTGAGTTAGTGGGGCAGGATTTAATGTGTGGGACTCTATTGTGCCTTGGGGAGACCTCTTGGGGTACAAAAGAAAGGGGGGCAAGCTGACATTTGGGATCTTCATACTTCAAGGAGGAAAGCAACGTCAAGAACTGAATGCATCCATCCACTGGGAAGGACCAGGGTCCCTGCACCTCAGATGCTTCCAGTCCAAGGGAAGATTGACAAGGACCTTCCTCCAAAGCCAACAGAGAAAGGCTTCTGCTGGAAGCTCATGCCCTGAAATTAGACTTTTAGCCTACTAGACTGAGACAAACAAAATGGTATTTCTGTTAAAGCAGCACTAGATGACTAAGACACTAGCTAAGCCCTGGAAGTGCCAGGCAGATGGATATCTAGCCTGGAGACCTGGCAAGGCCTTCAAAGAATCTCAGTGCTGCTCCACTGAGTGGCTGTCAGAAACCCAGGTGAAGGCTCTTGGGGTTGCTGCCTGGCCTGCGGGGGCGCAGGTAGTGCAGGCGGTGCAGGTGGTGCCATGGGACGGGGATAGGAGAACAGGGGGATCTCAAATGCAAGAAGATGTCTCTAGTTCTTTAGAAAAGCAGCACAGGTGGTCACGGAATGGAGCAAAATCATCCTGTCCTCAACATCTACCCAGCTGCTGTCAGGGGAAAGGACAGATAAAACTGCCCACCCCCAGGCTACGTCATGGGCCTGGCCAACGGGCCTGGATTCATCTGGTTAAGTGATAGATTCTGGAACTGAGTTGTAGAAATTTTAATGCTTTGCATTTGCACAGGTGAATAAAGTGCTTCTGTGCATGAAATTCAGCCACCAGCCACTAGCTTATAACCCTGGGACTAAAGGCTTTCCACTTCTGGCAGTACCCTCCATGAGACCCTCCCCGACAAAAGCAGCATCTGCAAGATTGACTTGATCTTTGTCGTCCTAGGCAGACACACCCCACAATGGGGCATTTACCCACCAAGCCAAGCTCCTAGAGTTTTTAGGCCCTGGTGTTTGGGCAAGTAAACTCTAAATAAGCCCCAAGACAGCCTAGCAATGGCCCTGCATTATACCATCCAAAGAGAAGTTGGGGACCAATGGGGGAACTCGAGGCCTGAGCTCAGGGTCGAGAGAAAGAACAGAACCCTGGGCCCTGCGCCTGTCTTCCGGCTCTTTCTCTGAAAGTCCCCTCCCTGAACAGTGCAAGAACCTGTCTCTTGCCAAGTTGTAGCTGCTGTTCCTCCAACCATGTGTTTACAGTGGGCTCAACCCGACCCTTCCATGACGTCCTTCTGTCATCTGGGTGGAACAGACAATGTTTGGTGTGGGCAGCCTAGCCACGCTGGAGGACTGAGCAAAGGACGATTAGCAGCGCTCCAGCCACCTGTGGGGCTTCCTGCCGAGACACCGAGGGAGCTGTCACCATTCCCAACCTCCCAACATGGATCACTAAAGTGGAATTACCCCTGGTCATTAGAAGAGCAGCCAGTGAACACACACGCACACAGACATGTGCACATACTCGTGTGTATACACACACATACACATGTGTATGCACACACACACTTAAAACTTGCACAGCTCCCATTCTGCAGAGCTGGTATCTGACATTTTCCACACAATCGTAGACTTCCTCAACAGAGCAAGAGAAAGAGGGAACTCTGTCGCCTCCAAGAGGATAAAGTCACAGATGGCAGCTTGTAGCGCCAGAAGTAGGCACCATCAGCCTAGTGAGGAGAGACAGAATTCAAAGTAAGGGAACAGATTAACGGCATCTCTAAAACTTAGACAAATCATTTCAAAAAAGGAAAAGGAAGTTTGAAAGTCTAGCCTGTCCTGTCATAAATGGACAGGAAAAGTTTTTGTCACATGTGACTTCCGTTTCTTTTTCCTGTCAAGTCCTTCCAATTGACTTTTACTCCTTTGCGGCACAGATAATCAGGGTAGACCGGGGTGCTGCCACCAACCCACCCAATGTCACCGTCTGCCTGTCCTTAATGTGTGCTCTCTTTTCGTGGCAGGGGGGACCGCTGGGAAGCAAAGAAGGGTTCTGTTTCTGGTGCTGCTTAGTGACAGAGAGAGAGGAGGAAATGGGGACATGCGGGACTCCATTGTTTTGAAAACCGCACAGCTCCTGGAAGGATAACTGGGTGAAAAGAGACATGACAAGCTTCTCTCTTGCTCTCCGAGAGACGGGTCCATCCACATCCATGGCCCTGCTCCACACACATGATGACCTCCTGCTCACACAGCACCGCCACCGCTGTGATTGGAGTGGCTCATGGTGTGGGCATCTGCAGTCCAGTTACTCTGACCCTGTGCCTCTCCAAAGGAGGTCTCTAGGAAGGACACGAGAGGGGGCCTGGCCGGGGCACAGAGTCATTGTGACAATCCAGCCAGTGTCTGCACCACCTGGGGGCTGCCTGCAAGGACAGCAGAGAACCACTCTGCAAGGCTGGCAGAGCTTGGAGGGAGCAAGCAGTGGACACTCCAGAGCCCTAGGGCCCCCACCAAGCTCCCAACTTCCAGGTGAGCAGATCAACGGGATACTCAGACAACACCATCGAAAGAACCTGCTGGTCCAGGGGTGGTGAAGCCCCAGGTAAAGATCCTGGTGTTGCGGAGACTGGATGAGAAGCCCCCGAAGTCTCACCCTTCTCTGAGATTCCACAATTCTCCTACCAGCTGGTGACATTTCATGTCTGTATTGCTACAAAGGCAGGGAGATGCTAGTGTCCTAAATGCCACTGAGGTGGATTATGGGAAGACAGCATTCAGTCCCACGTGGTTGATCAGGCCGTCACTGCCATCAGCATCTGTCCCTGCAGTCCCAGCTGCTCCAGGCTAACCCAGCCAGATTTGTACAACTGCCCTGGGAGAACAGGCACAAACCTCACCTCCTGGTCACCAAACGAGGACACTCCTCAGCCCCACACCTGCACACTCCCTCCATGCCGCGAGCATCTGCTCCCCCTACAGTCACAGGGCACATACGGAGCTAGCCCTCCTCACACACATGCCTACGCGTGCACTCAGAGCCACAAACGTCTGAGCACGTACTACACTCACGCTCCACGTACAGAGATAGACTCCTTCTCATGTAAACAGCCACTCACAGAGACCCATGCACATACGGGGACTATCCAGCACACCCAGCAGATTCAGAGAAATGTACACACATGCACACGTGTGCTCCACCTCTGCTCTCTAATACAGATCTCTTTCTCTCTGTCTCTCTATCTCACACACATGTACACTCACAAAGAGACACACGCGCTCACCTCCACCTCTGCTCTCTAACACAGGTCTTTCTCTCTCTCTCTCTGTCTCACACACACACACGCACACACAAGCACAAGGTAATCAATCTACACATACCCCAAACAAACCCACTGTCATCCATTCGGGTCCTACGCGCAGCAACCCTAGAGGTCAGAGAAGAACTGCCCCTAGACTTTCCAAGGAGTGCCCGGTCAATCCACACAGGCCTCAGTACATCAGCACAGGCCTTTACGAAAGAGCAGGGGCCTTTCCCAGTCAAGGTCCTCAGCGCCCCCCATAAAACCAGCTAATGACACAGATAAAAGCCTTACAAATAAATCCGTTTCTCCTGTGGAGTTTTGTGTGTTGTTGTTTTTTCACAGGAGGGAAAATGTAATGCATCCCCCTCCAGTGGCCCTTGTGGGAAAGCCACCTGCGGCTCCCATCAGGGCTAAGCAGGACTCAGCCTTCCACCTTCCCAGAAGCTCCATCACTGGGTGCAGAAAGCCAGGCCCTGGGACAGCAAACACCCAGGTCAGAGCTGCAGAGGGAGCTGGGGGCTTTGAGGGTGACTGAGGCTGGACATAAGGGGACAGCAGACGGGAATGCTGAGGGGGAGGGTCAGAGACGCCCAGGGAAGGACAGCAAAGCCGCAAGCTGAGACAGAAAGCTCAGCAAAGATCCAAAGCCCACGGTCCCCTGCAGGCAGAAAACACACCCCTGCACACACACTCGGGAGCGCGGGACCCAAAGGGCAGGCCCCGAGACACTGCCCAAGAAGGTGGCAGGAAAGAGACGATTTACCGGCTCCAAGCTCCAGTTGTCGGCCTGAGGTCATGCTGCCCTCTTGTGGATGTTTCATACACAGTCACTAATGTCACTAAAACAGGCCGCCTTCCCAGGGACAGGGGAGCCCTGAGGGCTAGAGGCGGAAAGCTCAACAGCGAATCAAGAGGCTGGGAGTTGGAATCCCCCAAGGAGTGGCTGGCTGCTCCTTGGAAACTCTCTGGGCAGTTCTACCCTCTCCTACAGGGTTGCTATGAATTGGAATCGACTCGATGGCGGTAGATTCGGGATTCTTAGATTTTCGGAGATACTAGATACCACCTCCACCCTTAATAAAAGCATGTTTAAAGGAACTAAAGAATGTGCAAGCAGAAATATACTTATGATACAATGAAGTGCGGGGCAGTGGGTGGGCCCTTGGTAAGACTGCTGCCTTATTTCTTGGGGAAAGGGAAGGAGGAAGACAAAGGCCTAAGGTGTAACCTTTGTTAAAACAGAACTCTGGGCATACAGGGGTCTTACACATTATCTGTATATTATTAGATAGTTTTAATTAAAAGTATAATTAAAGAGAAGAAAGACACTGTCAAGAGAGAACTCTAGGGCTGATCCCATTAAAGGTAGAAAAACAACCGCGAACGCCTCATAATTTGTCGCCCTTTCCATGAAAAACTAAAGGTCTCCGGGTGGAGCACATAGTGTGTTCTCAACCACCTACCTAAAGGTTGGCAGTTCGGACTCAGCCAGCAGTATCATGAAAGAAAGTCCTGGCTGCTGATCCACTTCTGTAAACTACCACTGAGAAAACGCCACAAAGCCGTTCTGCTTCGTAACTCATGGGTCAGAACTGACTCGGCAACAACGGGTTTGGGTTTGGGCTTTGGTTCAGTGAAGACTGCATCACTCCGTGTCCTTCATCTTCCTCTGGGTCCAGGTAATGCAGTAGCTCTGCACTTCTCTCCACTGCTGGCAAAGTGGATTTCCTTTCCTCTTGACTCTGGGCTTGGCCATGGACATGCTTTGGCCAGTGTTAACAGATGTGACATAAGCAGGGACTTGACGGGTGTGGTGCTGGTAGGCCTGTGCTCTTGTGTTTCTGACATTACCATGAGAAGGACATTCCCCAGCTAGGTCACCGGGTCACAGAAGAGACTCCATGAGACAAATCTGGTCACAACCTGAGCTTGGAGAACAGCCGGCCAACTTCAACTTTCTTTAACCCATTTCCAGTCAGCCTTCAGATGGGTGAGAATCAATGACTGTTGTTTTCAGGTCAGATGTCTTTGTTACACAGCTTGACACAGCAGGAGCTGACTGACAGTCCCTCATCGCTTCCTTCTCCACGGCCACGAGCTCCTTCCCTGGGGGCCTTCTGCCTGGCTCCTCTCTGTTCTCACATGCAGCACACCCCTGCTTCTCACCTGATCTTCTTGAAGCCCAGCAATGCCCTACAAGCCCAATCTCCTGACCTGACTAGCAGGGCTTTGCAGGGGGCAGGGTGGAACCCAGCCCATCCGTCCAGCTCCCAGCGGCCTCTCAAATGCACCACTCCACGGAGGCCTTTCTCCTTTCTGTGATCCAAATATGCCACTCACGTTCCTAAGCCACAGGCTGCTCACTGTGCACCCCTGACTGGAACGCCCTCCCGACGTAAGACGGAGCCCAGTCCCGCTGCTCCAGTCTCACCTCTCTGGACGAGCTTCCGTTGCAGAAATGCAGCTCTTCCCCTCACCCACTTTCTCGGTCACCCAGTGCTGCTGTAACAGAAATACCACAAACAGATGGCGTTCATAAACAGAAATTTATTTTCTTACAGTTTACAAGGCTAGAAATCCAGCCTTAAGGTGCAGCTCTAGGGGAAGACTTTCTCTCTGCTGTTTCTAGAAGATTCTTGTCTCAGCTTCTGTTTCTGGGTTCCCTGGAAACCTCCCTGTGGATTTACATCAGCCTTCCCCCTCTCTCTTCTACTCGCTTGTTTAATCATCTTTATCTCAAAAGAGAGATTCAAGATACACCCTACACTAATCCTGCCTCATTAACATAGCAAAGACAATCCACTCCCAAATGGGATCATAACCACAGAGGTTAGGACTTGCAACACGTATTTTGGGGGGACGTAATCCAAGCTGTGTCACCCACCTAACACCATTCTTCTTGACCATTATCTGATTTTCCTTGGGGACTCATCTCTCCCCCAACCTTGTGGTTTGAGTGCCTTAGTCTACTTCTTGGCTCCAGTGATAGTCTGTGACCAAAGCTTGGCCAGGGAACTTCCTCCTTCTGCCCAGTAGTTCGGGAGCCCTAGTGGCTCAGTGGTTAAGCACAAGTCTTCCAACTGAAAGGCCAGTAGTTCAAAGCTACCAGCCATGCTTCCGTAAAATCAGTCTTGGAAACCCTATGGGGCACGTCTACTCTGTCCTACAGGGTCTCTATGAGTCAGAATTGACTCTGGCAACGAGTTTGGTTTGGGTTTTGACCAGTAGTTGGTTTAGGTATGGACACGTGACTCAGTCAGAGCCAGCATGAGCCTGGAACTCTTCCCGAAAGCCAAGTCCACTTTTCACCCTGGAGCTACCGGCTGCCTTGTTTGCCACCCCATAGGAAAGTCTGCCTGAGAAGGAAGGCGACCCAGAGGAAAGCAGAGCCCAGGTAGGGACGTGCGGATTTCTGACGAGGTCCTGGGACTCCTGCCTGGGGTAGACTCCCCTCTGGACAGCCGAGTTCATGAGCCAGTGACTCCCTTTTAGCATGGGACCTCATCCCATCAGTCCTGGGCATCGACCTCTCGCTACCCTCTGAACCCCCCATTGGAGGACACCTCACCACTTTCAGGATCACAGTCACCAGGAAGTCGAGCCACAGTCAGAACAGCCTGGAAAGTAATGTGATCCAAAGAGGACCACAGACCATCTCTTCAGGGTCCTGCACCCGTCTCCTCAGCCATACTGCAAGCTCTTCAAGATTAGACAGTTTATCTCCTTATTTATGTCCTTACTTCCTGTTGTGGACTGAACTGTGTCCTCCGAAAAATGCATATCGGCTTGGCTAGGCCATGACTCCCAGTGCGGTGTATTGTCTGCCATTTTGTGACCTGATGTGATTTTTCTGTGTGTTGTAAGTCCTGTCTCTGTGATGTCAACGAGCAGGATTAGAAGCAGTTCTGTTATGAGGCAGGCTGCATGCTGAGTCAATCCCTTTCGAGATAGAAAAGCCAGAATCAAGCAGAGAGGAGAGGGATCTCATGCCACCCAAAATGAAGAAGCAGAAGGGGAGCACATCCTTTGGACCGAGGGTCCCTGCACTGACAGGGTCCTGGACCAGGGGAAGACTGAAGAGATGGACTCCCCCGAGAACCGCCAGAGAGAAAACCTTCACCTGGAGTTTGCACCCCAAATTCACAAATTTCTCTTTGTTAAAGTCATCCAATTGAGGTGTTTCTGTTGCAGCAGTACTAGGTAACTAAGCTATATCCATAGCCATGGTCATTCAGGAAGCCCCAGTGGCACAGTGGTCAAGTGCTACATCTGCTAACCATAAAGCCCCTGGAATTCACCAGGCACCCCTTGGAAAATCTGGAGAGCGGTTCTACACTGTCCTGTAGGCTTGCTATAAGTCAGAATCAACTCGATGGCAGTGGGTGTTTTTTAAATGATCATTAAGGCTGCGTGTCAGCTTAGCTGGGCCATGATTCTCAGTGGTTTGGCAGTTACGACAGTTTGGCAGTTACGACACAATCTGGCAGTTATGACACAATTTGGCAGTTATGACATAGCTCGGCAGTTACGTGATGATGTTGTCACCTCCATGATGAGATCTGATATAACACGATCACTTCCACAGTGGGGTCTGCCATGAGAAGTCAGTAAGTTGAAAGGAGTTTCCCTGGGGATGTGATCTGCATCCAGTATGTGTGGACTTTCTGGTGAAGCTCTCTGGTTTTTGCTCTCTTCTGCATCCTGCACTCAGCTTGTCATCATCTGACTTCTATTTCTTGGTACTGGAGCCAACAGCCTCCCGTCTTACCTGTCAGTTGTACGTTCACCAGCACCTGCAGCTCCGTGAGTCCGGAGAAGCCTCCAGCCTGATGCCTGACCCAGGGACTCGGGACTTTCCAGCCCCTACAATGCCGTCAGTCATTTCCTTGATGGCACATACATTATGTATGTACATAGACACGTTTCACTGGTTTTGCTTCTCCAGAGAACACAGCCTAAGACACCAGCCCACTAGTGCCACACAGGGAGTCCAGCTCACAACATTTGCTCAAAAACCTATTTGCTAATTGGCTGGTTTTCCCAGTGCAGGAATGTTTTGTTTGGGTTTTGTAAATGAGATAGATTAATGTTTCTTTTCAAAACATTTAGGAGTAGTCCCAGATACCACAGAAATCCCTCAGCACGTCTGCACTGAGAGTCAAGTCTACCTAATGTTAGACCATACCCCCTACACACACACACACACACACACACACACACACAATGCACACATACACACAAAGAATTACACATATATACATACACAGGTATACTCACATACATACGTACACTCACACAAGCAGACATACACACACTGGCTTCTACCTTGGGATCTCTACACACTCATACATGAATACACAGACACACTCTACACACAGCACACACACTGGTTTTTACCCTGGGAACTCTACAACACATATGCTCAAACACAAACATATACACACATGTACACAAGCTCTGACACGCACATACACGCACTGGCTTCTGTCTTGAGATCTCTACCCAGGTCTACAGATAGTCACACACACAGACATGCACACACTCTTGTACATGTACACGTACACACACTGGCTTCTACCCAGGGATCTCGACACACACATACACATGCTTGCACACACACACACATGCGTACACATATTCCCACACATGCTGCTCCTCCTTGGGATCTTTGTCTCCTGTGGCAACCGCAGCTGAGAGGTGACAGGGGATCCCCACCAGCGGAGAGCAACGAATCAGAGTGGCTGTCTCATCATCACAGTTCTCCTGGCTCCCTCTCCAAAAACGCCACTGGCGTGTCTGGTGGCTTTGTCCCAGCTCATCGTGGTTGCCACCAGCATCGTCGTGGCTCTGCTTGGGGGCACAGAACGGTCTCCCACTTTGCGTGTGGCCCCGTTTTCAGCTGCTTCCCAGCTGGGGCCACCTCACTGCCCCTCACTGCCCCTCCCTGCCATGACTGGACAGTGCCGACCTGGATGTCCTGGGTGGCACTGCCAATGACTAGGACCGGTGCTCAGTGGCTCCTGAGAGCTGGGTGGGGACCAGAGGCCTCTGCACCAGTCCCTGTTGGTGATGTCCAGGGGCTCAAGGCAGCAGAGCTGAGGCAGAGGCTTACTGGTGAATGAGGGGCTCCCTCAGAGACTGCGCCCAGGTTGTCCTTGTCCTCACTCTCGGGGACCACAAAACTGGATGTCCTGCCCCTCCCAGCGCTCTGGAGTTCAGTTCCTGCAAACATTCCAGGTCTGTCTTGGAACGGAGCAAGTTCCAAATGGAGGTGCTCACCCCAGACAGCAGATCTCGTCAGCGCCCCCTCCTTCCCTAGGCTCTCGTCTGAGGCTTTCAGCAGCTCCATCCCAGGCCTTCAGACCTGTGACCGTGTGTCTTAGCACTAAGCCACCAAGACAACCAGCCCCCGCAGCTCCATGCACTCAAGACCCACCCCCAAGTCTTCCTGAGGGAAGAGGTGTGGCTGTGGGGACCTGAAAGAATTCTCCTAAAAATGAGAAAGAGACAGAAGAAAGTCAGGAAGGGGGGGAACACAGGAAAAAGGCAGAGACAGCCAAAAAAAAAGGAAGAAAGAAACTGGAATTGCCGGTTAACAGCCTTTGAACAATTCAGCCTTCCAAACAAATCACACATTCTTGACACTGTGCCTGAAAAACACTTTTTACATAAAAAGAAAAGGACCGTTTGAGCACGTCTTTATGCCACAGGGTTCGGCGGAGAGGCAGATGGATCTGAGAGAGAAACCGACCCAGGAAAATCCTTAGCTCTCTAAGTTTGCGGCCGGAATGATGAATGGATTTGGAAGTCCTGTGTCTTGCTTCTCCTTATTTCCAATCCATTTATTCAACAAAGACAAACAGAACCACTTTTGCCTTTAATATCATTTAACCATCTTCAGAGAGGAGCCTTTTCTTTCCAGAACTCACCAAGCATCCCTGATGAGAGAAAGAGAGAGAGAGAGAGATCCCTGCTGCAGGGACTCCCGCTCCAGAGACCCCTGCTGCTTGAACGTCGCACCTAGGCGCTGAGAGTGAGGGCAGGTGAACCCTGGGACAGGAGACAAAGCCCCACCAAGCTGCGGGTACAAACACACAAGGCTCCAAGGGGCTGTTTGCTGGGGGAGCTTCGAGCCAGTGGCTGGAGTGACAACTTGGCCTCACAAGACTCATTTCATTTCCCTCAGCCTCAGTCTCCTCACAAAATGAGAGGAATAGATTCTACTCCAAGGCCTTATCTAGCTTTACAACTCACATTTTGCGTGTGAAACAAGCGACATGTCCAGAGATCGGAAAGTGGGAACCCCCTCTCCCACTCCGGGCCGGCTGCTCTGCAGACAGGCGGGCAGCCTGGGGCCCGCATGACTTCTAGGGGCCCACGTGACTTTTAGGGGCCCACAAGGAGATTTCAATTTTCTTTTAAAATCAGAAGAAAACAATGAGTGAGGTAATGAATACGTAATAGTGACTTCATCCTGGATTATACGTGTCTTCTCACAAATCACTGTAAAACATAATCTTCAATAACTTTTATGGAGAAAGGGGCTAATGACAGTGGGAGTGTCTGGCTGTGAGACGTTTCCTACAGCCCTGGCTGGGTGGGGGCGCGCACTCCACCTTCAGCCACAGCTGGCGCCCGCGGGCGAGTGGTCCTTGAGCATCCTTCCTCAGCAGGGGGCATTCCAGGGCTCCCAGTGCTTCCCGGAAGCACCCTGCTCGGCACCAGCTCCTCTCCAGGCAGAACCAGCTGGCGACCAACCAGGCCCCCCAGCTCGCTGTTCATGGTGTGGTGGCTGCAGTGCAAGGTGGGAGACGGGGAGGAGGGGGAGGAGACAATGCACACACTGCTAGAGAGGAAGGCCGTGCTGGGGGCTGCAGGCACCTTCTGAGGAATGGCTGTGTCATCTTGGTCAGCAGGGTGCACTGCGCTGGAGCAACCTCTCTGCTGACACCCCACCTCCTCCAGTCCCCCAGGTCCACTGAAGGATGGAGGGAAACGAAATTCAGTTCAAGAAGAAGAAACCAGAACACATACAGACACACACGTACGCATGCAACATGCACAGACTTGGAAAGTGCAGACACACTCACAACACGCAGGGACACATGCGCATATGCAACATGCATAGACACACAGACACACAACCTGCAGACACACAAACAAAACATGAAGAGACAGGCACATGCACACACAGACACACATACAGAAACACAGAGACATGCATACACAGAGACACACGCACAGTATGCAAAGACACACATACACACAGCACACATAGATACCCAACACGCATAGATGCAGACGCAACATGCAGATACATGTATATATAATGTGTGCAATACACACACGCAGATACACATGAGATACCCAGATACAGATACACACACATACAACATGCAGACACACACAGCCTACAGACACATGCATTCACAAGCATGTGCACCTACACAGAAATACACATACACACAGAAGAAAGGGTTGAAAATAGTTACACATAGAAACAAGTGGAAATGTAAAGCATCCTCTCCTGGGGAGCAGCCCTCTCCACTGGATTCTTCAAGCTAAATGTTAAAGAAATGAGCTAAGGGCATGTCAGCACAGGGCGGCATCACAGAGCTTGTCTCGCTGACTTCCTTACTTTCCAGACAAGCAGACGAGACTGCAAAAGAAGGGGGTGGTCCAAAGTCACCCATATTAGACAAAGGGACAATCCTGAATGGGGAAATGGTTGGCACCCGTCGTCAAAAAGCACAGGTTTTCTTCAAGACCGTGAGCACAGAATACACGATGTGAACACACACACGCACACACAAATTTGTGTGTGTTTTTGTAGTTGTGTGCTGTTGAGTTGATTCCAACTCATAGCAACCCTATAGAACAGCAAAGAGAAGAAAATCAGATTTTCTTGGCTGTGATCTTTATAGGAGTGCAGCACCAAGGTGTTTCTGCCATGGAGTCACTGGTAGGTTTGAACCCCTGACCTGTAGGTTAGCAGACAAGCACTGAACCACTGTGCTACTATGGCTCCTATATATAATACACACAGATATACTCCACTGCCCCCCGTGGTGAGGACCCTGCCCCCGTCATTCAAGCATGTGAGGGTCCCCTCCCGGCCCCGCATCACGGCCCTCACTTCACACCGAGTTCTAAGGACAGAGGACGCCCAAGAGCACAGAGACCATCCAAAGGAGCTGCTGGGCTCTGAATACAGGACAGCTCCGCTGGTGGACACCCACAGAGCCCTGGAGGGGAGGCAGAGCGGGCCTCCAGAGAAGGCCTGCCTAGCAACCTGGCCTTCTGCGTCATCTTGACAGGTGGATGGGATGTCCCTTCCTAATAAAATTTAGGGGACCTCAAGAGGAGTCCCCTGCTACAGTGTTTCCCAAGGGTGCCTGAAGTACCCCCCAAAAGACATTTCATTCGGCCGTTTTCCTTCCCGTATACCCTCTGTAAATAGCTAAGCTTTCAAGGGGAATCCTGGGGGCAGAACCTTCAGAAGCAAGCGCAGATGCTAGGGACAGGGACCAGGGTGGAGACAGGGCAGGATTCTACCTGAGACCCGGGATCTCAAAAAGCAGAGGTTAAGAAATCCCCATGCTTAGTGTTCTGGAACAGCTCAGTGCCAAGAACCAGACTCCCTACGTGACTCAGACTCAGGATGTGTCCTAGACAGGGCCAGACACCAAAAGATAAACACGGAAAATAACCCACTGTGGTCAAATCAATTCCGATTCATAGAAACCCTATGAGACAGAGCAGAACAGCTCTACAGGGTTTCCAGGAGCAGCTGGTGGACTGGAACTGCCATCCTTTATGGTTAGTAGCTGAGCTCTTGACCACTGTGCCACCCGGGTTTCTAGGCCAGACACTGAATTCCTGTCAGCTGGCTCACAAGTGATGAGCTGGATTGCCTGTGATCCTGATCAATGAGAACCAAACGTCAGTGGGTCAAGCTTTGGTCCACTTTTCTCCTTCCCCCAGGCCACACCTCAGCCTTAATCACCGTACAGCCTCTCCTTAAGGGTCCCTGCCCAGAGCAGGCTGGCCTCAGGGTGACACGTTCTCTGGTTTACTGTCCTGTCATGTCACCCTCCCACCATGCTGCCTTCCCGTCATGTCACCCTTTCATCCCGCTTCCTCCCCACACATGGTTCTTCCTAGTCTTCTCTACCCGCCTATATAGGAGAAAAATCCTTTCTCCCTAGCTTTTGAGATCCTAGTATGCCATGGAGTCAGTGTTCCTGACCCAAGAGCCCAGACCCGCCGTTGTCCTGTGCCCGCAGATGGCGCCTGGTGCTGCACTTTGCCTGGAATGAAGCATTCTTACGGTGTTTATCTCAGGCAGAGGTGAGATCCCAAGAGGCCAGGAAGAGGAGGTGGCCGCTGGGTCCCACTGTGAGGCCGCCACTCACTGACAGGCAGCCTTCCCAGCGTGCTCCCTCCGAGGTTTATCTCCATTCACCAGGACCGGGAGCACTGTGGGACTGGCCTAAACCGCATCATGACTGGCCTTCAGAAACACACAGACCTATCTGACAGTCCACGGCTCGCCAGAGGGGGCCTGTCCAGAGGGGGCCTGTCCAGAGGGGCGCAGAGGGGGCTGAGGACCAGCGACAGCTGTGGGGCACCAGGCGAAGGTAGCAGCTGCACCCAGTTATCTTCTGAGGTTACCCCGGCCACCTGCCTCAGGACGCTTTAGGACAGAGAGGCCGCTGTACAAAGACCTGCACGTGCCTGGTGGTCCCACTGCAGAGCTACGGGGACAGCCTCCCAAAGAGGCTGGCACGGGAGTCAAGACGGCTGCAGGGGACCAACCGAGGACTGACGGCAAGAGAGGGGACTGGCAGGTTTAGCGGTGCCAGGCCTCCACCTGGACTCTGAGTCCCTCAGGACTGAGGAGAGGTGGGACTTGAAGACAGCCACACTCAAATGTGTGAACACGGCCCTTCCACGGACCCCTGAAGAGAGTCGGGGAAGTGACCCCGGGCTGCCAGCCAGAGCAAGGGGGTGGCTGAGAGGCTGTCATAATAGCTCATCTATGTCTGTCTCCATCATCGAGGGGAGCCTGGGACAACTGGGTTACACTCCACCGGTCCCCTCCGATCCCCGCAAACCTTATAATCAGATACACTATTGATCCCAAAGTATAGACGAGGAAACCAAAGTACACAAACGTAAGCCAGCTTCTCAGGGTCACACAGCCTATAAAAATAGCACATCAGAGACGTCTGCCCTTGCCTAACTTCAGGATGGGGAGGAGAACCTCCCCAGCCTCGGCCCAGGGTTGAGTCCCATGTCACCAATTCTGATGGCAGATGTTCCTCCCACAGCATTCTCTCCTTCACTGCTGAGTTTGCTCATTTCCTGCAGGGGCCATATAGGCCATACACAGTTATGGGGCTTATGGGAGAGGTTACAGGTCACAGTTCAGGGTCAAGGGTGACGCAGGACACTGTTCTGCAGTCAGGATAGCCTGTTCTCCACTGTGCTCAGCCCCTCAGCCCTTTGGCTGCTGAGCCCAGCCTCTGCCCTACTCAAACAAGAGTTACAAAGCTCTTTAACTCCACTGACAAGTTCCCAGGGCACCCCATTCTGCCAGGGAGCTGAAGCCACGCAGCTCTCCCTCTCCACGGGTCAGCACGCCCACTGTGACCATCCTGCTGCCTGTGCCAGGAAGCCCACCGCACTGCCTCCCGCTGGTCTCCTGATTCTGCTGCAGCCATTTCTTAGCACTGCTTCTCTGTGGCTGTGTCTCCAACTTGTATCATCCTCTCCAGTGGTACAGCTTCCTTCATTTCCTGGGTCTAGGAGGTTCTCAGTGCAGCGACCCCCAAGTCCAAAGGGCAAGCTCCATTCCTGTCTGTTCTTCTTGGGGTTAGTGAGCTCACCTGCCTCTTTTCTACCTCTTGGATGGTCCATCTTAACCCCAGCAGGACAACAAAACTGACCAGTCCCCTTGTTAGGGTTCCATGCAACACATTTGCTTCGTCCCTTCACCTAAAAAGGTTTCAGGCACCTTACTTGCGTTAGCAGAAAGTTCTCCAATCCCATCAGTGCCCACAAGCACATTATTTGCAAAAGTCCAACCAACTGCTGCATGTGTGCCACATACAACGTGGAAGGGCCATATTAAATCACTCCTGGCACTGCCCGGTTTCTAAACGGCAGAACTAGAGATCGTGGACTGATGCCACTAAAATCACACTCTTCCCAAGAAGGTGAGCCCAACGACCTCTCAGGGAGCAGTGTCTACTGTACATTCTAAAAAGTCCCTAAGGCTGCAGTATAATGCTAACCAGAAATACTTACATATGCTTAACAACAGCTCACTGAGGTAGTTACCATTATTAGTATCCCCTTTCCATGGATGAAAACAAGTGCAGCAAACCTTAGTCATGCTCGCTTGTGTCCAGTCCTCTACTTCTGGGTCGTGGAAGGACTACAGTTCCTACCACCCCGAAGCTAAAGAAGACATTTGTTGTGGCGTGGGCTCTGACTCACGGAGACCCCGTGTGTGTGTCACAGCAGAGCTGCACTCCAGAGGGTTTCCCAGAGATTTTTTGGAAAGTTGCTAGGTCTTTCCTCCCAGATGCCTCTGGGTGGACTTGGGGGTTAGCAGCCAAGTGCCTTGAATGTTTACAGCTCTTAGACTGGGCCATGCGACTGGTCACAACCAATGATCGAGCATGCCCTGTGACATGCCCAGGTCATCGTGTCTCTCTGCAGATGTTCAGTTCACCACGGGCAGGGGGAGGGCTCCCTGTGGCCAAGTCTTCAGCCTCGAGATGGAGACTCGGGGGTCACTCCATGGGGACACTGCCTGTGGTTCTGCACGGACCCCAGAGCAGCCCGCCCTGCAGGCTCCAGCCTCCTCCATGGTCCTGTTGCCTGAGGCTCCTCGTGATGATGGCGCTGATAGTGTGAGAGTGAGAAATGGGGTGGTGTGGCTGGCCCCGAGACAGGCCAGCTGCGGTGGAAATGCCTCGCTCCAGCTAGCTCAGCACACACAGCTGGCCTAGAACATGAGGCTGACAACCAGGGATGGGGAGATGAGTGGCCTAGGAGCTGGCCTTTAGCAATGGGGCGGGGACCTAAACTGCCCACTACCAATTGCCGATGAAGGAACACTGGCTCCCACACCCTCCCCTGCAGGTGGTCCAACGCCAAGCCTGTGACAAGCTGTCCTCTGAAGCCTGGACACACATGCTGCATCCAGTGACAATTACAGCACAGGGTTGGGGTGGAGGCCTGGATGGAAACTCGAGACTAAGCCAAAGTTGCCTTTCTCTAAAGATCAAGGTCACAACTGCCCTGCTGCCCTTTGTCCCCAATAGCCTAACGGTCTCTAGAGGCGATTGGACAGAGGGAGGAAGAGAAGCTTTGAGGGTGATGTGGGGAAGATGGCAAGGGAGACATCAGGGGAGGAAGAAAACTACAATATTGGGCACCACATTTAATTTGGAAGCCAGAAAGACGCAGCCTTGTAATGGGAGAATGAGAGTCCTGGAAACAGTTCTCGTTTATGGGATCAGTCATCACCAGCCACTGACTACTGCACATACCACGGACTGCCAAGCCAAAGCCAAAGCCCCTGCCTTCAAGCTGATCCCGACTCATAGGGACCCCATAGGTCAGAGTAGAACTGCCCCATAGAGTTTCCAAGAAGCACCTGGTGGATTTGAACTGCCAGCATTTGGGTTAGCAGACATAGCGCTGAACCACTATGAGGAATGAGCAAATCTGTCTTGGAAGAACTACAATCAGAATCCTCTTTAGAAGCAAGGACGGTAAGAGTTTGTGCCGCATACTTTGAAAGTGCAACCAGTAGGACACCACACATGTGTGACACCCAGTGAAAAAGCGTGAGCCTCTATGAGCTGGCCTGACACAGGGGCTGCAACAACGGCTCAGGCAGAACAATGACAGTGACGGTGGCCCAGGGCCAGGTGTGTCATGTTCTGTCACACACCGGGTGGGTACGAGTCACAACACACTGGACGGCACCCAACGACGGCAACCTCACCCGTCCTGTCTGCAATGGCTTTGCTGATTCCAAACTGGGTGGAGTCGTCTCTCGGTGATCCCTCCCAATAACTCAGTGGCCGGGGCAGTCTGGACAACAGAGAACACCGTGCTACAGATGAGAAAACAATCTCAGAGAGGCCCCGGGATGCGCAGCTGTCCAACAGCAAAGCCACATCAGTGACCAGGTCCGGAGGCAGAGCTCTCAGAGCCACGCCCCCACCCCACCCCAGCCGGCCCTGTTTTCCAGACCCCCAGAAACAGCCGGGCAGGAGGGACATGCAAGGGCAGTGTCGTGGTGGACTGGACCAACGGCTGCCGGCTTCACACATCCCTGTGTCCGTTCCTGAATCAGGCGTGTGGCTCAGTGCTCAGAGCCCAATGGGGAGGGAGCCGGAGACTCGGGGGTCACTCCATGGGGACACTGCCTGTGGTTCTGCACGGACCCCAGAGCAGCCCACCCTGCGGGCTCCAGCCTCCTCTGTGGTCCTGTTGCCTGACGCTCCCGCCTCACTGAGCCCACAGGACACGGGACAGAAACTCAAAGGAGCCTCAGCTGGGACCCTCCACACACACCCCTCACCAGCCCGACGGCCGCAGAGAACAAAGCTTGAGGCAAAACGATCCTATTACATGCTCCTGCAAGATAGGGGCTCAAGGCCTTCAGAAAGCCCCTCAGAAACAGGAGGCTGGAGGCACGGGAGAGCAGTCCTCAGTCCCAGGGCCTCCAGTCAGCGTCCCAGGCAAGAGATCCCAAAGCAGATTGTTTTCCAAAGGGACTTCTGGGAAACTGGAAGGAGCACTCCTTTGTAAACTTCAGCGCTATTTGTTCCAGAGTTAATAGCCCCCCTTTTCAGATAAACCGAGGGGAAGAGTCTTCCTCAGAGCAGGAAACAGGGCTTGCGACAGCACCCTCTGCTTCCTGTCCGGCCGCTTCCAAAGAGCCCTCCTGGATTTTCTACAGCTTTCCTTCCGGATGCTTGTTTGCTGGCCCGCTCGTTAGGAATGATGGATGCTTCTTGCTTCGGGCTCAGCTTTATGTAATTCTGGAGGGCTTCTTGTTCCACAACGTAGGCAAGCTCAGAAACTCCAGTGTGGGTGACAATCAGGCATAAAATAAGTAGAATTATTGCTCCATAAACTGACCTGGTTTATTATGTACCATGCCCCCCTGTTTCCTGGAGTTCCACTCCTTGTTCCCCCTAACTCATGGCCACATGTGGCTGGAAAGCAGGGATTCTAGACTCTGATCACGGCAATGCCCCCACTGGGCTAAAAGGCAAACACCTTCACTTGTCACCTTCCTCCCCCTTCTTGAGGAAACTTGGCCCATCTCGGCCATTATTTTTGGTTTTTCACTTTTCATAGAGCCGGAGGACAGTCTGCTTGCAAAGATGGGTCAGTGAACACCAAGGGGACCCTTGATGAGCTCGAGACACATAGCTACAAGGGTGGGCTCAAACACAGCAGATACCGTGAGGACGGCACAGGACCGGACAGCATCTTGTCCTAGTCTATGTGGGGTCACCATGAGTCGGAACCGACCCAACAGCACCTAAAAACAACAGTAAGAGACACACAAGCCAGAAAGACTCCCCTGTGTTCACTAATATTGCCACAACAAACACACAAAAGCAGCCCAAGTGTAATGACTAATGGCACTTGACACTCAAGTTTCAGGGACTGGGGGACAAAGGTCAGAGGTGGGGTCTGTGGCAAACTGGCAAACACACAGCCCTTTAAAAGGGACAGCCACACCTTCCCTCTCGTTGCCATCCAGCAATACAGAGACATCCAGTGATGTCAGACTTTTCCATTTTTCAGGAGCCACAAATCGAGATCTGTATGTAAAATCTCCGTATTTTAAAATGTTGGTCAATAATTATGTCATTGAAAAAAACCAGTGTGTGAGCCAGCTATGTGCCTGCCAACAAAACTCATCCAGTCACCAGCCCTGGCCCCTCCAAGTGCCACTGTGCTGCTGCTCCAGCAGCAGTGGGTCCTCCATGCCCCCACTGGCCACTAAGACGGGGGCTTCTGAGTCCGGAAAACCCCTGCCGGGCCCTCTGGGTAACTGCAGCATGACCGGGGGAAGCGTTCTGGCAGACGTAGGCTGCATTCCCAACAGCAACACCAACACTTGGTCGAAATCCGTTTCCTACTTCTCCACCCCTCCATCATTCTCCCTAATGACAAAAGTAATCAACACGTTCACATAAAAGCTCAAGACCAAAGAGCTTTAACTTCTTCATCTATTTCAGGGTCAACCCTGTTATCGACACATGACAGGCTAATGGGGCTTAATTAACAAAGCAGCCGTAAAGCAACTTAGGAAACCAAGGGATTATTACGAGTCCTGGCCGTGACGGCACGTTTGGCACCACGCGGAAGATGACAGCTACATCTTCTGCAGTCTCTCAGAGCCATCATCCTGAAACTACCTGCTCTCAAGGGTAGGGAGACAGCAACTTGTCTCTGCAAAAAGTGTCTGGGTTTAGTAGCTGCTCCCAGGATGGCAGAAGCAACGTGGTACGAGAACTAGGCAAGCCCAGGAGAAGACCGTATTAGCAGGCTCCAGGCCAAGGGTCGTGACCCCAGAAGCATTCAGGAACAGTCAGAACTGTCCTCTCACGGTCCTTCAGAACCCCTTCTTCTTGCCCCACCCCCAATGCCGATCAATTTCTAAGGGTTGTGGGTTTTATTTCAGAAATATTTCTCAAATTCGGGTTCTGTCCACCACTGCTGTACAGCCCCTGTCGGCCTTTGCCTGCAGAGGTAGAGAGGCCACCTCCAACAGGCTCCCTGCCCCTGGCTTCATCTGGTCCACTTGGACGGGGTCTCTTCTTCCTAAAACATCCCTCCGCCGCTCCGATTTCCAAAGCACTAATTGCAAATTTGACTGCCAGAAAAACACGGCTTCTTCGGCCCACTGTTGATCAAAATGCTGAATTCACTTCATGTGTGACTGGCAGGTTTTACATGAAAAAGATACAGATTGTTTGCAAGACGGAGCTCACATTCCAGGGAGGCAACACTGAGGTGGAGTCAGTCCGCTTAGGCACAGCGGGTGGCTCCCTGGGGGGTAAGAGTGCCACCGTGACAGTGCCTGTCCTCCTCCACCTTCAGCTAGGGGAAGCAGGAGGAGGACACAGCCCCAGGCTGACTCCTGTGCGGCCGAGGTCAGACTCGCCTCCTCTCTCTGCCACCGTTACCATTTCTGACACCAAGTGCCCTTCCTACAACACCCCTCCTTACCTGCTGATTCTGGCCATTCAGTACAGTGGCCACACAGAACTCACAGACCAGATTCCCAGTTAGTGGGTTTATTACAAAGGTACAGGTTCGAGTCTGGGCTCAGGAATGCTCAGCATACAGCTTTCCCATCAGGACAGCCCCTTCTCAGCTATGCGGCAGGCACACTTCTCTGGCCCTCAGCCTCTGCCCTGCTTGGGCAAGCGTTACACGGCCCTTTGCACTCTAACAATAGGTGACCCAAGGCACCCCACTCTCCAGTCAACGTCTGCCCAAAGGTGCTCAGCTCCAGCTCCACGGGTCAGCAAAGCTACCTCCTCAAAGTGTCCAGAGGTATCCAGCTCCACTTGCAAGTCTACCGCCTAGAAGCACTCAGCCTTCTCACTCCATGGGCTAGGAAGCCCAATCAACCGTCTCCTGCTTCTCTCTCCAGCTGCCATCTCTCTGCTGCCATTTCTTACTCTCTTCGATGTTACAGGTCTCTCGGTCTCTCTCGGTCTCTCTCTCTCTCTCTCAGCCTGCTGATTCCAAGAGCTTCTCAGTGCAGGGGTCCTGGATCCAGAGGGCATGCTCTACTCCCGGCTCTTCTCTTCCGTTGATGGTGAGATACTCTCCTCCTCACCTTTGGGATGGTTCATTTGGAGCCTGGCAGGACAGCAAACTGATGGATCCCTTCGTTAACATTCCATAGACCTTACTTGCATGGATTTACCCCCAAACAAGTTCCATGAAATGTATTTGCATTATCATCAAGCTACCCAATTCCCTTGGCGGGCCCAAAAATAAAACAACGAATCCATTTCCATCATGTTCCGATCCCTGGTGACCCCATAGGGAGGAGTGGAGCTGCCCAGAGAGCTTCCAGTGAGCGCCTGGTGGGTTTGAACTGCTGACCTGCAGGTTAGTAGACGTGGCACTTAGCCACTATGCCACCAGGGCCACCGTTACCTTATCTGTAGAGCCTTACCCAACCACTTGGGTGCAAGTCACAAGACTGTGGGTAGAAAGGTCACTGAACGTGATCCATGGCACCTCAGGGGCCACCGTCCCCAGTGATCCCTCTGACACCTGTGAGTACTGTTGCAGTTTTTGTTCCCTGCCTGGGCCTGTGGGTGGGGAGTTTGTGAGCATGAGACCTGAGGTTGGTCAAATAGGCGCCCAGAACACACAAGGGTGCTAGGAAAGTGTTCTGGTGTTTCCCACCAGGGTAAGAATTCAACTGCGGGCATGAGCAGTTCCGATCTGGTACATGAAAATAGGTCAGTGGTGTACCCAGAGAGGAGGACACAGGTCACGGGGAAAGGACACAGGTCCACAGACCTCGTGCTCTGCCTCTGTCACAGGATTAGAAACCCATCCTCCCTGCAAAAGAAAGCAGCCCAGCAAGTCCCTCAGAACTCGGGTGTCTTTAAACCTGAGCAGCACTCAGCTCCAGGTACCCTGGGAAGCCAGAGGAAGGACTGAGCGGGCAGAACTCATCTGTCCCTCTCCCTGCTCTGCTCTGAGAATGGAAACATCTGTGAGGGAAGACTTTGAACTGTCTGGGTCACAAGTGCATTCACAAGCCAAGTTTCTACTTGATTCTTAAATATCTTTAGCACAGCTCTTGCTTTGTGACTCAGAGGCATGTGTCCCAGAAATTCTGGGCCCGAGAGCCACTTGGTGTCTGGTCAGTGGGGGACCTCCATCAGCTCTCCAGCCTGACTCTAACGGCCCCTAGTTCAGCTGGGCTGGCCTGGAAGACACCTTCAGTGAAGGCCCCGAGCACAGGCTTTCCATCACATCCTCCCTTCTTCCACCTTGCCCGGTCCCAGTTGTCTTACCGGGGATTTGCCACACATCCAGGCCTATGAATAGCTCTTTGGAGCACAGTGCAAAACAGAAGGATGACAAAACTGGGGTACAGATAAAACTGAACTATTCAGGACGGTAGGCCAGACATGTTGGGGTCTCTTTGAGGTGTTTCTTGCCTTCATTTGCCTCTTAGGACTTAGGCACGGCAAGCTGAGAAACAAGAACCCGCAAACTGTGATGACACCGAGTAGCTGTGAATCTGGCCGGCTTCCGAGTGAGAAAAGCCTTTGCATGTGATTTCCTGAGGTCAGCCCAGCCTTGTGTACCCGTGCCCGTCCCAGGGGCTCTCGGGGCTCTGCAAAGCTATTCCAGCAAACAGAAAATCACTCAGAAGCAAAAATCATTTTTCACAATAGCAAGATACATGCTCGATGGAAATCACTTCAGCCATAATAATCTTGGCTCTTCAGTGGCCACAAGTGTTGTCCAGCGCAGCCCAGAGCCTGTTCAGTTTCAGGTCAGCCATTCTCTCTATCCTAACACTGGTCCCTTCTGAAGTGTGCTCTGCAGAAGTGGTCAGCCTGTCTTGTCAACAACAATGGTCCTCTACACCTTCCTTTCTGGGCAGTAATTTAATGTCTTCGCTGAGAGAAATGCCAATAACTTGAAGGTTTCAGAGGAAGGGGCACTGAATTCCACCAGAGACCGAGCAAGCGGGGGCATCATTGAGATTGTCCCGGGCCGAGCAGGGGCACGTGGTACTGAGGGCCCGGGATCGGTCACGGTCGGCCTGGAGCACAGACCTAGCAGGTGTTGCTTGTAATTGCTTCTAGACTTCTGCCACGGTCAGCTGAAAGTCAGGCCCATAAATGCTGCCCGACTACAATAAAGCTCGACTACGCCAACGTTTTTGCGTCATTGCCTGGTGAAAATACACTGACTGGAGGGGTCACAAAACGGATGCAGACGCCAGAGGAGCGGGCGCGGGGGAGTAGCAGCAAACAGACCGCCGATCTTCGCCGCCTTTCCTCATCTGCCTTATTTTTCACCCTTTCGGGACCAAAACAGATGACAGAAAAGGAAACAAATGTACCCCTTTCCCAAACAGCTTTTGTCTTGGACCCTTCCAAGAGCAAGTCAGTAGAAGCTCTTTTTGTTTTACCTGGGTCCTCACTGCAGCTGTTTCCTACACCTCAACAGGGAAATCCCATCTATTAAAGTCCCCTTGGCATCCAGACTCACACCCATATTACAGAGTCATGCTTCACTTCAAAAATATGAATTTGAACTCTTTTTGGAAAAGGACTCTTTTTTACCTAGGAACATGAGATGTAGTCCACACCGTTGTTCCGGTTACCCGCTGTGGAGTCAGCCCAACTCGAGGTTACCTCGTGCACGGCGGAGCAAAACGCTACACAGTCCTGCACCATCAACGTGATTGGTTGTAGAGAGGACTGCTGTGATCCATCGGCTGATCTGGGGAGGAAATTGCCAGGCCTTTCTACCTGCTCTTAGTCTGGAACTCTGCTGAGGCCGACTCAGCGCATAGCACCGTACAAGCCCCCAGCGAGGATGACGTGCGTTGACTGGGAATCACACCTGAGTCTCCACATGGAAGGTGAGAATTCCACCCCTGAACCACTACTGCCCCAGTTAAAACTAGGCCAATCATTTCCTGTCAATCCTACCAGTCTCAAGGAGGCCACAGTGCAGAATGGGTTTCAAATTGCAACCACAGTCTGATACTGGTGACAAACGCGATAACAATGAGATAATATTTACTGAACGCTTACAACATGCCAAGCACAGGTCCAAGCTGTTTGTATATAATAATTTACTTATTCTCCTTAGCAGGCTTACGACGGTTGAAGTGCTCAGCTGCTAACCAAATGGTCAGGGATTTGAATCGACCAGCCCTCGACAGCCGAAAGCTGTAGCAGTCCGCTTCTGTAAAGAGTACAGCCCTGGAGAGCCTGTGGGGCAATTCTACTGTGTCCTGTGGGGCTACTGGGGGTCAGAATCAATGAGACAACAATTGCTTTGGTTCAGGTTTATGAGTCGATCCTATTCTTAGCCTCGTTTTACTAATGAGGCATCTGTAGCACAAGAAGATAATTAGCCTACGGACACACAGCAAGGAAGTACAAGACAGAGTTTGAACACAGACAATCCCGTGCTACACTGCCTGCAGCCTCCAGGAGGGACACACGGAAGGGTGAGGGCCGTCAGGTGTAAGGCAATAGGGAGCTGGGGGGAGTTCGGCAAACTGGTGTGTGCCTGCTCTGGGTTAAAGGCAGTAGCTTCTTCTCAGAGCCCGAGTGAAATACAAGCCAAGAGTAGCCAATCTTCCTTTTGTCAAGAGTGGCTAGAAATCTGAATGTTGTGTGAAATCCTCCTACCTGTGAATGTGGGCGTTGTTGTTTGGTGCCATTGAATTGGTTCTGACTGATGGCAACCCCGTGCACAACGGAATGAAACACTGCCCCATCTTCCGCCACGTCCGCAATAGTTTTTATGCTTACACCCAGTGTTGTGGTCTCTGTGTTAATCCATCTCGTCAAGGGTCTTCCTCTTTTTTGCTGACTCTCACTCTGCCAAGCATGATGTCCTTCTCCAGGGACTGATCCTTCCTGACGACATGTCCAAGGTATATAAGACACAATCTTGCCATCTTTGCTTCCGCAGAGCACTCTGTTTGTCCTTTTTCCAGAATAGACCTCTTTGGTCTTTTGGCAGTCCGTGGTACATTCAATATTCTTCTCCAACACTACAGTTCAAAGCTATCAATTCTTCTTCTGTCTTCTTTGTTCACTGTCCAGCTTTGACATGCGTGTCTTAGTCAGCTGGTACTGCTCCACCAGAAAATACCGCAAGCGGAAGGCTTCATAAAGAGAAGTTTTTATTGTCACAGTCTGATAAGCTGTAAATCCATTTACAAATTGCAACTCCATTCAATAAGAGAAATCATCACAGTCCAGTGGGCTGAGTTCAAGTTCAAGAAGAGCATCTCAGCACAGGAAGCTTAGGTCCAAAGGATGTGCTCTGGTCTCCATGCTGCTTCTTGGTGGTATGAAGTTCCCTACTTCCTCTGCTCACTTCTCTCCTTTCTATCCCACAAGCTTGTAGCTCGAGTCCTGCCTCACCAACACAACTGTAGTCCATTCTCCATCACCAATATTGCAGAGACAGGATTCACAACACATGGGAGGAATGGCACCGTATTGGGACTCACAGCCAAGTCAAATCAACACACACAGTTTTGGGGGGACACAATTCAATCCATGACAATGCATATGATGTGATTCACAGTACCGTGACTTGGGTCAGGTACACTTTAGTCTTCAAGGTGACACCTTTACTTTTCAATACTTTAAAGAGATCCTTTGCAGCAGATTTTCCCAATACAATACTTTTTTTGATTTTTCAACTGCTGCTTCCACGGCCGTTGATCATGGACCCAAGTAAAATGAAATCCTTGGCAACCTCAATCTTGTCTCCACCTGTGATGATGATGCTCACTGGTCCAGTTGTGAGGATTTTGTTTTCTTGACATTGAAGTACAATCCATACTGAAGACTGTGGTCCTTGTTCTTCATCAGCAAATATTTCAAATCTTCTTCACTTCCAGCAAGTAAGATGGTGTCACCTGCGTAACACAGGTTGCTAATGAGTTGTCCTCCAATCCTGTTGCCTCATTCTTTTTCATATAACCCAGGTTCTCGGATTATTTGCTCAGCACACAGATCGAAAATGTATGGTGAAAGATACAACCCTGACACACGCCTTTCCTGTCTTTAAACCGTGCGGTGTCCCCTTGTTCTGTTCACACAACTGCCTCTTGATTCATATACAGATTCCTTGAAAGCACTATTAAGTGTTCTGAAATTCCCGTTTTACAGTGTTAGCTGTAATTTGTTATGATCCACACAGTTGAATGCCTTTGCATAGTCAGTGAAACACAAGTAAGCAACATCTTCCTGGTATTCCCTGCTTTCACTCAAGACCCATCTGACAAGAGCAATGATAACCCTGGTTCCACATCCTCTTCCGAATCCAGCTTGAATCCCTGGCTGTGAATGTTGGCAGCTATTTCAAAATACGGAGACCTGGTGGCACCTCCTTTGGAATGTTGTTGGGAGAGATCAGTCCCTGGAGAAAGACGTTATGCTTGGCAGAGTATCAGTGGAAAAGGAGACTCTGAAGGAGATGGACTGGCACAGCGAAGGCAAAGATGGGCTCAAGTGCAAAAACAGTTGTGGACATGGTACACATTCTGTAGTGCCTGGGGTCCTTATGAGTTGGAACCGTCTCTACGACACCTAACAACACAACGGTGGCATGGTGATTAAGAGCTCGGCTGCTAATCAAAAGGCCAGCAGTGCAAATCCTTGGAAACCCTATGGGGCAGTTCTACTCTGTTCTATAGGGTTGCTATGAATTGGAGTTGACTCACTGGCAATGGGTTTGACTTGGTTTTCAGTTTAATGTTAAGAATTTCAGTACATAAACAGCCCCAAGACTGTGGGGATAATGGCAATGGTTTGAAAGCTGAGAAAGTGGGATCTCAGCCTGACAGAAATCAGGTATGACCTTGAGCCACGCCTCAAGGTCTTTCTCCACTGATGGAGCTGAGCACGACAAAAACCCGTGCTTTGGGGGGCAATCATCCACATTAAGAAAACATTTTCCTCTTTCCCAAGGACGCACTACAGGGTTCTTTTAAACAGCAACCCTTTCCGTGGTTATTTACCAGCTCAGCAGGGAGGCGGGGAAAGGTCTCAGGAATTCATGCCCCGGGTACCCAGAGCCTCACGGCACCACTGGTGTTAGTGAGGAGAGCAGCCGGGTTGCCTCCCCAGGAGACACTGCTGCAGTGGGACCCTGCCTTGGGGCAAAGGGCAGACTCTGGGGTAGGAATTGCTCACAGAGTGGAGCCGGAGAGCTCAGCCACTGCGGCCACTTCTTTCTGAGAGGGCTGCTGTGGGGCGTCACACCAGGCTGAGTGTATGTTAAGCAAACGCCACGGGCATGACTTCGGAAGAGCTAAAATCAGACACACACTGGTTGTTTTCTGCATCCGCAGTCCACACAATCCCAGCAGGCTCCTTGGCTCAGCAGGAAGGAGAGCTCACTGAGCAGTCCCATGGTGCCAGACCCTCCGGTCAGAGCCTTCCATATTCCGTCCTGCAGGTCGCCTTCTGGGACTAACCTGGGCCAGGCTGCCTCCCCCTCCCCAGATGCCGTGGCACCCAGGAGCGGTGCCTCCCACTTCAGGACTCACTTGTCTTCAGGTTAGATCCTGTTTATAAGGGATGCGTGAGGCCTGGAGACAGCAGAGAGGTGGGCTCTCTGCTCACTGCCCCCTCACAGCTCCGGGGCCCATCTGAGGCAAAGTTCCCCAAAGCAAGATACATCTACAAGAAGTATGTGATGGGGGGCTCCCTGGAGAGCCAGGGAGTGGGAGGGGAGCAACGGGGAAGAGAAGAAGCCAAGTGAGGGCTTGGTTTCAGCCCAGGCCTGGGGGTGACTCTGGAGTGGGGGTCACAGTTCATCCTGACATGATTTAAAAGCCTGGGCTTTCACACTCAATGCATAGCAGGACAGAAGACACAACTCCCAACAGTGTGACTCCCAGCACTCTGTACCTAGAGCAAAAGCCCAAAGGGAGGTGACCAAAGAGAGATGCCAGGGTGGACCTAAGAAGCTGAAGAGTGCAGGTGCTGAGGAAGGGATGGCAGAAAGGTCCCCAAGGACCCGGGTGAAGCACCTGACCTCTGCGCAGCCATGGTTGGTGGTGCCTTCTAGCCAAGTCCAACTCACAGCAGCCCCGGTGACAGGCTAGGGGGTTCTTGTCATCTCTGCAAAGGCAGATCAGCCAGTCCCTCTCCCTCAGAGCTCAGAGCCCCTGGTAGGTAGGTAGGACTGTAGGCTTTGGGTTGGCGGCTGAATGCTTCACCACTGCACCACCAGGCCTCGCCTCCTGCTGGCTACACCAGATGCTGCACCAGCCAAAAACTGAGTCTGTTTTTAACTCTGTGACTCCACCAGGTCCTAACAGAACCAGGAACAGGGAAGGTAGAGAGGCCCTTGACTGTCTGTTGTGTTTTTGAATTAATATTTATCTACATCTTACTGTATTCCAGGATCCCTGGCAACACAGCAGTTAAGCATTCAGCTGCTAACCAGAAGGTCGGCAGTTCAGATCTACCTGCCAGCAGCCCTTGGAAAGCCTATGGGGCAGTTCCATTCTGTCCTATACAGTTGCTGTGATTTGGAATCACCTCGGTGGCAGTGAGTCTGGGTTACTCTATTCCAGGCATTCTACAAGCACTAAGGGCACTGAATCCCTCAGCGCACCGAACCCAACCCTCTGCCTCCAAGATACCTCTGGAGGAGCTGAAACCCCGAACCTTCCAACTGGCAGTTACGTGCAAAGCAAGGAATCCCACAGGCACTTGGTACATGCCGTACAGCACCGCGAAACCTGCTCGGCAATGACTCCTTGGCTGCTTGGCGATCCGCGCTGCAGTCCCTCACCTGTTTCCAGTAACTCCTCCCGTGCAGGCATTGAAATGTGGCGAAAAGCAGAGCCGGATCACCTGGCTACAGCGTGACCAGCCCCGTGGCCTGCACCCGCCTCCCCACGCCCCGCTGGCACAGTGGTTCTGGGCTACGGCTGGTAACCCAGAGGCCGGCTGTTCAAAGTTACTCCTTAGAAACCCCATGGGGTAGTTCTGCTCTGCCCTATGGGGCCACCATGCGTTGAAATTGACTTGATGGCAACGGTTAAAGGAAACATTTCTGTCGTCTCTACCCGGGGAGGATGTGCTGCTGGCATCTAGTGGCCGCAGGCCGGGGAAGCTGAGAGCCCTGCACAGTGCACAGGACATTCCCATGACAAAGACAGTGCTGAAAATGTCAACAATACCGGGGCTGGGAACCGCGCTCTCGCCCGACCCCTGGCAGTCACAGATGCAGAAACCAAAGCACAGAGCAGCCACGTGTCCTGCTGTGGGCCACACTGCCTCATGCCAGACCAGAACTCCCCTGACGCCTACGCAGCTGGGCAGCCACACCTACCTGACGCCCTCCCAGTGTGTGTGAGAATCAAGACATGAAACGTGCCAGTCCTTTGACAAACGTGGTGTCCTACACAGATTCTTTAATGTATGTAAATAGATCTTGCATTAGGTCAGTTAATTTTTCAACAATTATATCTGAAGCTTCAGATGACAGTGCCTGTGCGTTCCCCAGTAAAGCTCTCCCACGGTGGCCGAGCAGCCCTGCAGAATGCCAGGCCGGGCCCAGCCCACCCTGCTCCTAATCCCCTGATTAACAAGCTGCCTGCCTGTGTTTTGCTTGCCAGCTGACAGTCGCTGGGCTGTAAATTCATCCACAGCACCTCATTTCTGCCTGTGGAGGAAGAGTTCAGTGCATAAGAAAAGCCATGTGGGGCTCACTCCCACTGCTCTGTGGCAAACGAGACTCCCCCAGACTGATTGTCACCCCCTCCCACCATTCCAAGGGCACCCAAGGTCGTGCTTTGTTTTGCCTCAAGAGTCTACAGATTGCATCCCAATGTCACAACACAGTGTGAAGTTGTGGAGCTGAACAGACACCATTGCCTGGCCACAGAGCTTCATGCAGGACCAGGCAAGGCTCCCCACCATGAGACAGTCAACGCACACCCCTCCTCTGCATCCAAGCAAGGAGAGGCCGCCTCATAGCCCTCCCAGCGCACCCGAGCTTCTTGTCAAGCATGCATCTTGTACAGCTGGCTCCCCAGAGTGGCAAGGCTGTGGTGACTGACATGGAAGGAGGCCACCCTTGTGCCCTATCCACACACTCCCTGGGAAAGCAGGGCTGCCTGGCACCTGGCCACAGGCCTCTCCCCTTCTGCTGATCACTGCCTGGCCTGCTGCTCCACCGTCGGCCCCGACCCCTCGTCTGAACGGGGAGAAGGCTCTGCCTTCCCTGCTGCTTCCCACCTCTGCTTCAGCCCAGGAGCTACCACCCCGGTCATCATTCACTGCTCGTTACACTGGCAGCAGCCTTCAGACACTGCTGAAAGGGAGTGGGCACTGTCACTGCTGCCGCCGGGGGCTCGCACACTCACATACACACACACATGCACACACAGATGTGCACAGATGTACACACAAGTACACACATGACGTGCACACACGCACGTGCGTGTGTGCGCGCATGCACATACATACGCATTTATGCATGTGTGCACATACACACGCACCCATGTGCACACATGCCTGTGCACACCTGTGCATGACACGTGCACATGCGCACACTCGCACCCACATACTGTGTTGCGGTCCTGAGTATTTTCACCTTCAGTGCTGCAATAAGAGTGTGAAGGACTAAAGAAAAAGTGAATGTGGGTGAGGGTCTCTAGTTCCTCATCTGTCCCCTCAGCCACTCAGTAGGCTTTTTTTTTTTTTCATTCCAAAACACCACCAGCAGCAGCAGCAATAAGGAAAGGAGGGGCCGTGTATTCGATAGTTTCATCTTCAGGACAAATTTCTAAGCATGGTCTAAAGCTGGTCTCTAAACGACAGCTCTCTGAGGAAGGCTGTCTTCCCAGACCCCTTACATGGTTAAGGAGTGACTATCCAAAGAGGTTCAGTACTTTGGCCTAGATGCTGCAGTGAAGGTTGGAGACTGAACTTGAACCCAGGTGAGTCCGGCTCAGATCACATCCTTCACCACTAAACTTTATGTACTGAAATTTCATAAGTTTGGCTATAAATAGCACAGCAGAAAAATTAAAAACCATGTAACCTGTATTTCCATCTCTGATTTTCTTCCAGAAGGAATTATTTGGTACCAGGAAGCTTTATACCTGTATAAACTGCACTAAATAGATCTACATTTGGTGTGAGATTTTAAAATAACTTATCAGGGCTAAAACTTTAATTTTTCTTATGAATGGCTGAAGTCAGACCCCTTTAGAAGTCGTTTATTGTGATAGGAGTTGGACTAGACCTGCTGTAACTCAAAGGAAGGTGGATTCACAGTCTTGTGCTTCCCAGAGGTCAAGTCCACCAACTTCTCTATTCCTCACTGGGGAGGATGCTGAACAAAATTTCTGGACTTGGGGGAAAAAAATCTATTATTGGAAAGGTGCTGGTGGGAAGGGCCTTTGGCTGCAGGAGAGCATACCCAGCCTCTCCACCAAGGGAGCTCACTGCAGGGTCCCAGGACCTCATCGTGATGTTTATGCCTCTGAAACCGTGATAGCCTTGGGAGCCGCGGCAGAGTACAGGCAATGGTTGAGAAGCCAGGTCCTCTCGCTGCAAACACACTGATGTCCCAAAAGAGTGATTTTCAGTGTCAAAGGCAAGCCCACCACATGGCTTCAGAGTGCCCCTTCCTCAGCAAAGTGGACAAGCCTTCGTCAAGGCAGATAGGAACATGGACACCTGAGTTAACAGAAGCACTTGGTGGCTGGTTATTGATTCAGCCACTTGGACTGTCCTCAAGCGTCATTAGTGGACACCTGGCCTGACTGCAGCCTCAGTCATCACTCAGTGAAGAGCAACCTTATTCTACAGCAGAAACCTACACAGCGCCGGGCCAAGAGGCTCCACCAGCTCCTCACAATGACTCCACGATGACAGCATTAGTCAGGATGGTCTGGGCAGAGCCCAGTAACAAGTGAGCCATGAAGCCTCAGTGGCTGAAAATCATGTTTCTTTCTTGCTCACACAAAATTTAACACTGGCCAGGCAGGTCTTCAGGGCAACAGTCTTCCAGGCGGTGACTTGGTGATTCAGTCTGCTCCTACTTCTGGTGCTGCCGTAGCGAAAGGCGGCTTCAAGGTCCCCAGAGCCCAGGAGGAGAAAACCAGCAGATGTGAATCAGATCCCAGACGCCCTGGCATTTCTGCTTACACATACGGAAACCCAGGCAGCATGGTGGTTAAGAGCTGTAGCTGCTAGCTGAATCCACCCCTGCGCCTTGGAAACCATCAGGCGGTTCTACTCTGTTCTATAGGGTCACCGTGAGTTGGAATTGACACCACAGCAAAGGGGTTGGGTTTATTTTTTCTTTTTATAGGACCCTGCATGGCTCAGATGGAATCCCTGGTGGTGTAGCAGTTAAGTGCTAACCAAACGGTCGGCAGTTTGAATCCTCCAGGAGCTCCTTGGAAACTCGATGGGGCAGTACCACCCTGTCTTACAGGGTTGCTACGAGCATCGACTCAACAGCAGCAGGTCTGGTTTGGGGTTTGGATGGCACAAACAGCTTGCACTCAGCTACTCACTTAGTCAGTTCAAACCTAGCAGGTGGTGTCATGGAGAAAATGCCTGGCAAGCCGCCTCCATCAAGACTCCAGCCAAGAAAGTCCTGTGAAGCGACTCTGCTCCGTCACACGTGGGGACCCCGCCAGCCAGACGGACTCAACAGCAACAAGTTGGGTGTCCCCTGTTGCTTTGTTTTCTGCTAATCAGCCATTGGTCCGGCCCAGTCAGAGAGCCCCACCTAGTTTCCAGGGGGCTGGAAAGTGGGGGTGGGGGGACAGGTGGAATTCTGGGCAGAGCTATCTCTGCCAGGCACAGCCTGCTCACACATCTATTCCCATCAACCCCACACTTAAATCCAGAAACTTGCGCTGATTTTCAGAGAATATTTTTATGGGATACTTAATTTGGTAGGCTATAACTGAATGAAGCTGTGCCTCTCCCAATCACAGTATGTCACTTTCTATAATTTTGTTACTCTAATATCAAATTTGGAAACCCTGGTGGCGCAGTGGGTTAAACGCTGCATCTGATAACCAAATGGTCAGCAGTTCCAATCTGCCAGGCGCTGCTTGGAAACTCTGTGGAGCAGTTCTGCCCTGACCTAGAAGGTGGCTGTGAGTCGGACACGACTCAACAGCTGTGGATTAGTGGGTTAATATCAAATTTAAGATTAGGAATATATTTAAGTGCCATATCCATAAGCAATCAGGTCCTTAAATTTCTCTGGGCATTATTACCAAAAAAAGAAGTAAAAAAAAAATCTCTGTTCACTTATTTTCAGCAGAGAAAGTGGCCAGAGCTGACAGTTGAGCATTTCATTTTTTGTTTCTTCTTTTTTTGTTGATGAATCATTTTAAGCTTATGATAATTTCAAAGTAAATATTTTTCAGAGCCTCAGGGCATTCATTGTATAATGATCATTTGAAAGATATCTTGGTTAAGGGGTTCTCGAAAGAATAAAAAGCTCGTCCGCAGCACCAGTTATTTCTATATTAAAGAGATGAAACTGCTCATTAAATGGTACAAGTCAATTCCTTTCATCAGCCTAAATGCCCATTTTAGCAAAGATTCAATCTCTGAATTAAGCAAACGGCTCTGTGTTGTGAACTCAATCGCTCTTCTCCACCTTCTTAAACAGGAGCATCTCACCCCCCAACCAAAAAAAAAACCATTGCCGTGAAGTCGATTCTGACTCCTAGGGACCCTACAAGACAGACTAGAGCTGCCACACTGAGTTTCCCAGGAGCGCCTGGTGAACGTGAACTGCCGACCTTTTGGTCAGCAGCCACAGCACTTAACTGCTCCACGACCAGGGTTTCCAGGAGCATCTCAGCTACTGCATCTCAGCCTCTTCCCTGCACCTTTTCCTGAGGACACTAGGACAGGGTGATACTGTCATTGTTGTCTCATTTTTTTCTTTTCCTCTGGGCTTTTTTCAAGGTGACACATGTGGGTTTTAGTGACATTCTGTTGGTCATGAGATGACAATTCAAAAAAGAGCCAGATACGTTTTTTGTTTTCCTTTGTGTTTCTCTCAAAGCATGCTGAGGCTGAGTAGTTCCTTCAGTGATAAAATGTAGTTTGTATTTTTGTCGATTTGTTTGTAATTTCCCAAGAAGTGCTTCTTTCTGTCATAGAACCCAGAACCCAGTGTAACGAGTGCTGTGCAGCCTGCAGAGCTCGGTGGCAAGTCTGCAAAAGGAAAAGCCCCACGACTTCCCGTGTGTTTCCCCTCTCCACCTAAATCCTCGGAGGCCGGAGGGACAGGGTCAGGTTGGCAGGGGTGGGGCGCAGAGGTGCAGGGGAGGTCACCTTGCAGATCAGCCAAAGTCTGTAATGAATGCAGAAAGTCCTGAGAAGGAGATGGCTAGGGATTCAATTCTTTAGAGAGAGATCAAACTCATTTGTCCATTACAGGAGCTAAAGAAAAAAGCCTTTATTAATTTAGGCAATTAGAGAACTTGGAAAGCAATATCCAGTGTATTAAAAAAGAGACAGAAAAAAACCTGTCCCAAGAGTGCAGCCCATAGCCTAGGAAAACTTAATTTTTTATAGCATTTAGAATAAAGAAAGGTCATTTCTTAGATGTGCTCAACAGGAGATTGTAATTTGAAACTGGTAATTTAAATGGGAAGAAGGGTTTTCATGAACAGGAGTGAATGCTTGAGTGACTCTGAAATGAAATTAGAGACCCACACTCTGCCCTTCACGACATCTCCAGATGAATCCATGCTCCCGTTACTCTTCCCTGCTCTGTCTCAGCCCTCTGGAAAGTTCCAAAGCTTCGGGGTCTACAGCCACCTGATCCACCTGCTTTCTGGCCAACGGGAAGCCACATGCTGCACCTTACTCCTTCTGGAAAGGCCTCAGCTGCTTCTGTTCTGTGACTGACGGCCATAGAGCCCCGCCTGGACCCTCCCAGACTCCGACAGAGACAGGGTGGGCAAGTTAATGAGTGATTCTCAAGGACAAGTCCCCAAGGTGGAGCCAAGGGTGTCTTCTGATGACCCTCGCCCCCTGCACCAGCACTTTGGGGCAGAGCCAGGGGTTCGCCTGAGGCATTTCCGGGGTGAGGCCAGTGGTAGCGTGATGGCCACGTGGTTACCAGCCTCGCCTGGGCATTGGCAGCACCAGTGAGCTTTCAGGATGACGTCTCGGCCTCGCCCCTGCAGAGGCTGATTAACTGGCCTGGAAGGCAGCCTGGGCTTGGGGAGTCTTCAAGTCCTTCATGTAATTCTAACACAGAGCCAGGCTCAGAATGAGGGCACCGAGGCCCCTGTTGGAAGCCTGCTAAGAAAGAGGGGAGGTGATGTGAGGCTGGAAGCTGGGTAGAGGGAGGTCCCGCGGGCCTGTCGATGTGTCAGAAAGCCCCAGCCCCTGCAGAGGGAGGGGAAGGCAGCAAAGAAGGCAGCACCCGAAAGCAGGACCCCAGAGACTCACTCATCGGTGCTCACAGAGGCGCTATCGACAAAAGCCCAGAGGTCGGAGCCGCTTAAAAGCCCAGCAGCAGATGAACGAATAAACAGAATTAGCACCTACAGGCACCGGCATGCTACTCGGGCATAAACAGAAAGGGACTCCTAACACATGCTACCACATGGATGAGCCTTGGAAATATCAGGCTGAGTGAAATAAGTCAGTCCCAAAAGGACAAATGTCACATAATCCCAGTAACATAAATCTCTAGAGTGGGCAAATGTATACAGCCTGTCATGTACTGAATTATGTCCCCCCCAAAATCTGTATTACTCTGGCTGGGCCATGAAGCACAGCATTGTATGACTGTCCACCACTTTATCGTATGATGAGATTTTCCTTTGGGTTGTAAATTCTACCACTGTGATTTCATAAAATGGATTAGCAGCAGTTATAGTGATGAGGTTCACAAGGCTGGGTAGGGCCTTAAGCCAATCTCTTCTGTGATCTCAAAGAGCGAGTGAGCAGAGAGAGACAGGGGCCTGACGCCAAGACAGCAGCCTGGGGACACAGTGAGTTCACTGGGCCTGAGGATCCCACGCCGAGATGCTCCCAGACCAGGTGAAGACTGATGCGTCACAAGGGCCTTCCTCCAGAGCCCCCAGAGACAGCAAGCCTCCCCTGGACCTGGCGCCCAGACTGGGACATCCGGCCTGCTGAACTGTGAGAGAATAAACTTCTGTTTGTTAAAGTCACCCACTTGTAAGATTTCCATTATAGCAGCACCAGGTGACTGAGACAGAGCCCAAAGCTTATTCGTCATTACCAGGGTGGGAGAGAGGAGAAAGGAGGACTCAGAGCTTAGGGTACACTGAGTGTCTGTCAGGGTAAGGGTGTAACTCGGGAAGGGACGAGGACGTAGAATAGCAAGGGGACCCTGATTAACGTCCTGAGCGGTGCGTGTGGAGCTCACTGAGATGTCGAATGTTCAGACCGTGTGTAATCACCACAATTGTTTTTAAGAAGATGGTCAACGGAAGTACAGCCTGGCCAGGCGTTGGCTGCCACCCTGCTAGAGCTCAGGTGACAGCCCTCAGGCGGGAAAGTCCCAGGCTCAGGAGGAAAGCCAGCACCCCAGGAACCCAGCCTGGTCTGACCAAATGCACAGAACACCCCAGGTGGCTGACGGGTCAGGGACCACTCATCTCCAGCAGGGAAGCAGCGACTCTCTCTCATTCGCCGTCCACCTCCGTGACCGTGTCCCACTCCCCTGCCCCAGTCAGCCACCCCCAGTGCTACGCTTCAGATAAGAATGAGCAAGTGCCCTCTGTCTCCAACCTGGCTCCATTTCAGCGTACTTAGCATCGTAACACATGTCTTCTGTTGCCCTAAACAGTCCAGCACGGGCATGGCACGACGGGACAGGTAGTTCAGGCAAATGAGAAACAGCCTGCCATCACCATGTGTATAATGACATCTTATGTGCTGTCAGGAGAGACTGCTGTGTGTCCCTCCTCTTCTCTTCCTTGGAAAATACACATACACAAAAATTAAAGGCTACAAAGGGTCCAGCCCTGGCACTTCTAGAAGGAAAAATGATTTCAAAACTGCTTGCCTTTAAACATCTATTCACTTGGCAAACAAGGACTAGACACCAACACCATACAGGCACCCAAGTGTAACGGCCCCTGTCAGCAATGGACTTGTGGCTTCAGGAGACAAACCAGAGCAGGGCGCAGCTCATAAGGGAGCAAGAAGAGACCTCTCTAGTGAGGGGTACTCCGTCACCACCTCGTCTACCCCTCGGCTCACAAAGGAGCAGCTTCCCCAAGAGGCTTTGGCTGGACTGTGCTCAGTCTAGTTTATAATTTCCATTGCACCCATCGTAGACATTTTCACAAAGATCTAAATCCCTGGCTGTCTCTTTCCAGCAGTAACGCTCTATGGCAACTCAGCAACCTCACATAGAACTTGTTGACCTGAACTTGTACTCTATTCATTCTGAGACGGGCCAGGCTCAGGGCTCGGCCCTTCAAGGCTAGACACAACACAGCATGACCACTGTGGGGACAGAAGGATCTGGAAAGATTGTCATTCCCATGGCAATCTGGAACTTGTAGACCTGTTTTCTTCCACCCTCTCACTGACTCATTCATTGGGCCAACACTTCCCCAAATACTTACTCAGCATCGGTGCTCGCCAGGCTCAGGACCAATCCAATACAGAAGACCACAGTTTGGACCTTAGAGACCGGTCAGTCCGACGGCAGAGGCTCATCCAAGGGACTTGGGAGCACAGAGGTACCCACAGAGGGCTTGAAGGCGTGCTACAGGGATAAGAGGGGAAACTACAGAGCTGGGCACACCTTTGTTTTTTCTAGAGAGTCCCTGTGCCCCCCTGGTCCCTGAGGCTGGCTATGTCTGTAGACCTTCCCTGGAATGAGCAAGCAAAGCTGCTCCTACCTCAGTTATCCATGCCTGATCTGGCCCTGCCATGACAAGCTCCCAGTTTTGTCCCAACCCTAGGTTCTCAAAATAGCCAGGGAAAGAGTAAAAGGGGATCGTTGTTGTTGTGGTGGTGGTGTGGCATCGATTCTCACTAATAGCAACCCTGTGGGACAGAGTAGAACTACCCCATGCAGTTTCCAAGAAGTGGCTGGTGGATTCCAACTGCCACTGGTTACCAGCCTGAGCTCTTGACCACTTCCCACCAGGAAGGTAGCAGGGGCCACTTGCAGCCTTGGAGACAGCAGGGCCCTCAGCCTGTGTGCCCAGCGCAGTGCCTCCTCCCTGCTCCAGGGTCACCCATTTACTCACGTCTACAAGCCGGTACAGACAGTCACGGGGAGTTGGAGTTGACTCTGTGGCAATGGGTTTTTATTTATTTATTCATCCATAACATTTCTCTGGTAGGGCCAAAATTCCTTTCAAGGCCTGAAGCCCCTGCTCAATAAACATTCACTGATTTTTCCCACCCTTTCAGGAAAAAAGATGGGCATAAGAAGTCCCCGCTCCCATTGGTCTCATGTAAGTCCCACATTTTTCACAAAGATGGATTTCCCATTCCCACAACAAACGGAACTTACAAGGTTGGTAGCGTGGTAACCGGAAGGCTTGTATCTAAAAGGTGCCAGCTTTCTCTGTGTGTGCCACTAAGGAAGGACAGTCAGCTGAAGCCTGGACTGGCCATAGACCCAGGCAGATCCCAATAGCCCCAGCCATCTATGACAAGCCACACCCTCTGCTCAGCCCAATCATCTGTCAGCTAGTGCTGCTATAACAGAAATAAATTTACCATATGTAGGTGGCTTTAACAAAGAAAAGTTTATTCTCGCATAATCCAGTAGGCTACAAAATCTGAACTCGGGGTGTCTACTCCAGGGGAAGGCTTTCTGTCTGTCAGCTTGGGAGGAAGGCCTTTGTGGTGCATCAGTCTTTGGTCAGGGAGCGTCTTGGTGCAGGAAACTCAGGTCTGAAGGATGCACTTTTCTCCTCGTGCTGCTTGCTTTACACTATAAGGTTCCCACTCTCGGCATGCTTTGCTTTCCTTTTATCTCTTGTAGATAAAGGGGGGGGCAAGCCATATTCCAGGGGAATTCCATTTATATTGGAGCAGGGAGGTGACCTTAGGAAGGGTATTACAGTCCCCCCAACCCACTCTAACATAATCCACTCTGTTAACCACAGTCAGAGATTAGGATTTACAGCATAAGAAAATCACAAAATGAACAGAATAGAAAAATTCAGAAATATCACCATTCCCTTATGAACAGTTGATATTCGAAAAAGGCCCAAAGATCATAAACTGGGATAAAAACAATTTCTTTAACAAATGGTGTCTGCCAAGTTGGATATCCATCTCCAAAAAACTGAAATAAGACCCATATCTCACACCTTACATGAAAACTACCTAGAAATGGATCAAAGACCTAGATATCAAACCTAAAATGATAAAGATCATGCAAGAAAAAACAGTGTCAACAATGGAAGTTCTAATACACAGCTTAGACAGACTGCAAAATCTGACAAACAATGCACAAACAACAGAAGAAAAAACAGATCAACAGGAACTACTAAGAATCAAACACCTAAGCTCACCCAAAGAGTTTAGCAAGAGAATAAAAAGACTACCTACAGAACAGGAAAAAACAGTCAGTGACTATGCACCAGATCAACCTCTGATTTCCATAATCTACAAGGTACTGTAAAATATCGACCAGAAAAAGACAAATAACACAATTAAGCAATGGGAAAGGAGACGGATAGACACTTCACCAAAGAAGACGTCTACGTGGCCAAAAGACACATTAGAAAATGCTTGCAATCATTAGCTATTAGAGAAATCCAAATCAAAACTTCAATGAGATACCATCTCACCTCTAGGAGGTTGGCAATAATCTAAAAAGCACAGAACAACAAAGAAGCTGGGGAGAGGTTGAAACTCTCCCACACTGCTGGTGGGAATGCAAAATGGTACCACCTCTTTGGAAAGGAATTTGGTGCTTTCTTAAAAAGCTAAAAATAGAAATACTATATGATCCAGCAATCCCACTGCTTAAAATCTATCCTGTAGAAATAAGGGCTGTTACATGAACAGATACACACACACAAATGTTTGTTGCAGCACAGTTCACAATAGCAAAAAGATGGAATCAACGTAGGTGCCCATCAACAGATGAATGAGTAAACAAACTATGGCACATATACACAATGCAACACTAGACAATGATAAAGAACAATGACGACTTTAGGAAGTGTCTCAGAACTGGAAGACTTTATGCCGAGTGAAATCAGTCAGCTGCAAAAGGACAAGTATTATATGAGACCACTATTACATTGTGCACAGAAGAAGAGACTCTTTGATGGCTTACAAGGGTGGGGAGTGAGGGAGAGAGTTGTTCAGCGATTAGATAGTCAATACGAATTAGGTTAGGTGAAGGGTGTGCCAGCACTTAGTAGAAGGCTGGTCAGTATAACTGGACTACATATAAGCTAAAAGCTTTTCTAAATTCTACCCGTTTCAAAAGATGGAGTGGTAGCAGGTACAGGGGTCTGGAGGCCATGTTTTCAGGGGTCATCAAGGTCAATTGGGTAACTAGTCTTTTGCTAAGAGGGTCTTCTGCATCCCATATTGGTAAGTGGCATCTAGGGCCTTAAAAGCCAGCCAGCTGCTTCATGGCTGTTGATTGTGGATACAAGTGAACTGAAATCTTTGACAACCTGAGTGCTGACAATTGTGAGAATGTCACAGGACTGGCAACATTTCATTCAGCCTTCATAAGGTCACCATGAGCCAGAGTCGGCTGGATGGCTACTAACAATGACAGCATCAGCCACAGGTGTGTTTCTGGTGGTCTTTGGCTGGAAGACAATGACACAGAGAAGGGGGACTGGATTCCATAGCAAGATTCTGGAGCTGGTCCAGGGACTGACTGCTCAGGGCTGGACAGAGGCACTGGCCCTCCGCTCTAGCAACAGGGGACCCAGGCTCGGTCACGAGGTTGGAGGGCCTGGGCCTGTCGCTGTGGCAGGAAGCGGTGGTATTGGCCGGAGCAACAGAAACAAGGGGATGAGGGTGAGGTTTAAGGGCTCCGACTTCACTCCTGGAACAGTTTCGTGTTAAGATGGGAGAGTGACACAGCAAGCTGAGTTTAAAGACAAACAAACAAAAATACATCTGGCCACTCTGTGTCAAATGGATTGAAAGGAAAAAGATTTAGGGGTCAGGAAGCGCGGTTACAGGAGGCCGTGCTCAAGCCACTGCTGTCAAGATGCTTCCGGACACATCGTGATCCTATACAGCAGAAGTGGGCTGCCCCGTGGGGCTTCCAAAGAGCCCCTGGTGGACTCATACTTTCGGTTAGCAGCCGTAGCTCTGGACTACACTACAAGGGCTCTGGGAGGCTGGGAGATGTGATAAATCGAAATGCCCAGGCCGCTCCAGTCTCCTAGAGGGGTGGGGGGCACAGCTAGAGCCTTCCTACCCTTCTTTTCGTACAAACTCAGCGTGCTCCCTTGCAGCCGAGGTGAAGAAGCCAAGTATCTCCGATTCCCAGGTTCGTTTACAGTCCCATTGGGAGCCCAGTCCTCTCCCCTTGGCCGAAAGCACTTAAAGAAAAGCTTTGTAAGCATGTGAGTTCACTGTCCCCAAAAGCATCCTACCCCGGTGTTTGCAGAGGAAATTAACCTAGAGTTGTGAATTCAATCCCCCATCAGTCATAGAAGATGTATTTTTAATTAATGGAAAAGACTTGAGTAGAATGCATTTGTTTTCACTAGGGGGAAATATTCGGGCCCTGGATCTGTGAAAAATGTAAGCATTTTCTTGGTCCAAAGGACCTTGAGTAAGAAGAGACACTAAGTGCGAGCTAAGTGTGAGTGACTGCCTATTTCCCATTCGTGTGATGTTTCATGTAACAATATTTAGTTCATTTGCCATTTGGGAGAAAAACTTTTAATTCCAACAGGTACCTAATCAACCCTCGGCAGCCACTCTGAATACCTTCATTAGCACCTGTGAAGAGTGGCTCAAGGTTGAAGTACACAAACTCTGTGATAATTTGGGAGTTTACCAGTCTTCCAAGTAAAGCCCTTCTCTGTCCCAGCTCCGTGAGGATGTCTACGACGTTTCATGAATGTTGCCTGCCATGTGTAATTACGGGGGGTAATCACAGCTCACCCACACCCTCGGCCTGGTGAGGAACAGGCTGTGGCAGGCTCTAGTTCAGATCTCCGTGTGAAATTATTCAGAGACTAAGGCTTTACTCGGCTTCTGTTTGGGCCCATCAACATACATATTTATCAAAGCCCTTTGCAATTCTCACACCGTACACTTCAAAACACTGTCCTATTTGTGGGTAATCAGTACTTCATGAATATTAGATTTCTGCCTTAATTTCACTAGTGTGGCTTTTTCTAAGCAGGGAAAGGTCAAGACTCAATCATGTTTATGCTGCTAGAAAGTGACAGGGCAAACTCGTGTCCTGGGGAAAAAAAGCAAATAAAAATTGCCACTGAGACAATTCTGACTCACAGCAACCCTAATAGACAGACAAGGATCACCCCCACAGAGTTTCCAAGGAGCACTCAGTGGATTTAAACTGCTGACCTTTTCATTAGCAGCCATAGTCCTTAATCACCATACCACCAAGGTCTTCCACAGAAGATGTTATTATGGATGAGCAGAATGGCCTTCCATCTACTTCTCTCTTCTGGCTCTCTCCTTGGGTCATGGGTTGCATTGTGGCCCCCAAAAAATATGTGTATCGGTTTGCCTGGGCCATGATTCCCAGTCCTGGGTCCTTTTTCCCATGTGTTGTGAATCCTACCTCTGTGATGCTGATGAGGCAGAATGGGCAGTAGTTGTGTTGCAGAGGCGGGACTCAAGCTGCGAGCTTATGGGATACAACAGAGGAAAGGCAGCAGCTAGTCAGGAACCTGCTACCACCACGAAGGCAGCACTGAGAGCAGAGCGCGTCCTTGGACCCGCGGATCCTGCGCCGGGATGCTCTCATTGAATTTGGACTCTTAGCCTACCAGACTGGCATAATTCCTCATATTGAACAGGGGTTTGTAGGTTACTGGACCATGGCAATAAATTTCTCTTCATGAAGCCACCCACTAGTGGTATTTTCTGTTAGAGCAGCACCAGTGATTCAGACACCTTGGTTCTGAGCAAACCCCACATCCACCCAGCTCCCTGTCTCATTGTCAGAGACGAAAAAACATGGAGTCCACTTCAATTCACGGTGACGCCACGTCCACCGTAGTAACTCTATGTGCCACAGGGTTGTCCATGGATGAATTTTTTGGAGGTAGAATGCCAGGCCTTTCTCCCAAGAGACCAGTTAAGTAGACTTGAACCTGCAACCTTTCAGTTAACAGCCAAGCACAAACCGTTTGTACCTCCTGGACACCACAGAAGCAAAGAGGTGTCAACAATACAATGGCTGAAGAATCCAAAGGACTCAGAAATGAAGTACGAGGAAGACAGCAGGAAGGGCTGTGTCCTGCACTGCGAGCAGACACACAAAGATCCTGCTGGTCTCCGACTTCGGCCCGGGAGACTCAGCCTCACGTAGGAGCCCTACCTGGGCTCCTCAAGAAACCGAACACACTGGAATCACAGGCTGGGGGCAGCATCTCATCTCTTCGAACTTCACAAGCAGGTAGGAGAATCAGGACCTACAGCCCGAGGCCGTTCCTGCGAGGTGGAAGCCAGACCCCCATCCTCTCTGCACCGTCTTCACCAATTTTGACACCAAACCATTCCTCTCATGGCACTCACTGCTACTCTTCCTGATTCAATAATTCACTGCTACGACTACATAGAACTCAGAGACAAAACTCACGATTCTGGGCTTGCTTAGGGAAGTGTCAGGTTACAACTCAGGTTCAAGAACATCCGGGAAGCATCTCTTCCATCAGGACAGCCTGTGTGGATGGCCTCTTTCCAACTGTGCTCGCAGGCAGGGCTGTCTCTGGCCCCTTGGCCTTTGCCCCACTCAGCAAGTGTCATAAAGCTCCTTTTGCTCTGCTCATAAGCGCCTCTGGGCTTACTCTGCCAGCATGCCTCCTGCCTAAAGGCACTCAGCTTTCTCCCTCAGAGGGCCCAGAAGGCCACCACACTGTCTCCTGCTGGTCTCTCTTGTTGGTCTCCCCTGCCACCATGTCTCACGGCCTTCAGTATTATAGCTCTGTCTCTCTTTCGGTCTTTCTCTCTCCTCGTTCAGGAGCTTCTCAGCACTGGGATCCCTGATCCAAAGAGCAGGGGTATGCTCCACCTTTGGCTTCTCTTCCTTGGTGGTGACGAGAGTTCCTACCTGCTCTGGAATTGGCCCCCTTACAAGCCCAGCAGGGTGGCAAAACTGACCAACCCCCGCGGTGGCCATGATCCCCATCTTTGCACAGTCCCATTCAATCACCGGGGTTAGAATCACAAGATCACGTCAAGAAAGGCCACACAAAGGTGGTCCACTGCATCACACCACCTGAGAGGGGTCTCTGATGGTGAGATGACCCACAAAATAGTTTTTACAGAAACCAGCAGCCATAACACTCGAAAGTCATCCCCCAAATCAGCAACTTTCAAAACAGAAAAATGGAGACAGCGGAAGAAAGTGAAAGAATTAAACCCTTGGATTCTGGGAGGTGGTCCAGGGATGGACAATGTCTCAGGTAAGGTTTGGGGCCAGGTTGACCCTGACACAGCTGTGGTACCTCCTTGACTGCTGTCCTCTGCAAACCTTCTGGCCGGCCTTGAGCTCACCGGGCTCTCATTGTACGAGTGCCTGCTTTGTGCCAGGCACAGAGATGAACACAAGCGGTACAAAGACAAATTAGACAGCATTCCAACCCTCGAGTCATCCATTCTAATGTCATTTACTGGTCTCTAATAAGATGACATATAGATCCAGGCTACAGGTTTACAGCGAAGAAGAAACCACGCGTGCCCTCTCCCCGTTGCCCTTAGAGTCAGCGGATGTGTACCTACTTGTGTGTTTACCTGTTGGGTGATGAGTCACGCATGGTGCTGAGAGCCATAAAAGCAAGAAATTGAGCTGAGTAGCGCAAATAACAGGAAAGACCCAATCTAGCCGGAGCATTAGAGAAGACCACTGTGAGGAAGCCACGTTTGAACTGAGGGGTGAGGAGACCAAGGACGGAGCTGTAGGCACCCCAGGCAGCAGGGACAGCGGTGCGAAGACCTTGGAGCCGGAGTTCGGCACGTTCAAGGAGGCACTTCAGACGGTCAGGTGACTGGGGCGGGGTCCGTGGGGAAGAGAGGGGTGAGAGAAGAGAAGGGTGGGAAGAGTTAGGGCCTGACTGGGGAGCTGAAGACCCCACCCAAGGCCCCTTGGGAAGACTCCATAGAGTCTGTGAACTTGGATAGTTGGATAGAAAGCATCCACTATACATATTGCTAATACGAGGTCTGACGATCCAGTTTGTGAACTCACCCTAGAAAAAGTCCTACGTACCTCATTGCTGAATATCACTATGGTCGCCTTCGAAGTACTACACTTGGGAATCTACGCACTGACGCCAGTACCTAGTTCACCTTTCAAAGCAATTTTGGAGCTCTTTTTCTGGAATGGCCATCAGAGCTACCAGCATGTTACACTTGATGTCCTGAATGTCATCCAAATATCTTCTTTTCAATATTTCCTTCATTTTCAGGTAAAGGAAAAAGTCATCGTGGGCCAGATCAGGTGAGTAGGGAGGGTGTTCCAATACGGTTATCTGTTTATTGGCTAAAAACTCCCTCACAGACAACGAGACAATTAAGTTTGCAAACTTGCCACCACGCCACCATGCACAACAGTCGTTCTAGAATGAGTTCCAAAATTGCTTTGAAGGGTGCGCTCAGGCACTGGTGTCGGTGCACAGCTTCCCAAGGGGGCACTTCGAAGGTGACTGCAGTGATAATCAGCAGTGAGGTATGTAGCTCTTAGAACAATGAAGTTCCCAGACTCAGTTGTCAGAACGCGGGACTTAGTTGTCAGACTTCACACATGACTATTTCTACATTACTTGGTTTTCTTTGTAAATGCTGTGTATTTCATGCACATAAAAACTTCATTCAGAGGAGAAGTTCACCTCTGATGCCACCAGAAGAGGCCCAGGGCCCAACAAAGTTCATACCCCACCGGCCAGTTACAGATGTCTCCCGGAGTTCGCAGCCACGTTGGGCAGGCAGTTTCTCTCCAGAACAGGCTTCACTGTGAAAGAGCAGGCCTAGGGGCTCTGGAAAGACACAGGAGACCCCTACGACTCCGCCTGGAGGGGTCATCAGTCACGTCAAGGGTACCTAGGGAACCTGATCAGAAGACACAGGAGACCCCTATGACTCTGCCTGGAGGGGTTACCAGTCACGTCAAGGGTAGCTAGGGAACCTGATCTCTGCTGCCACTTAGTAACAAATTTTACCCCAGAATCTAACATTTTCCAGGGATTACAAGGTCGTGGTTCACTGTATTGGACACATACAGTATTGATAATGTTACCAAGGGAACCTGATCTGGCAAGTAGCAACAGCTCTCCCGGGCAGTTTGTGATGCAGATATGGACTCTTCCTGGCAGCTGTGATGCAAATACAATTAATTCCTCCTAGTAATCGTGATGTGGCCACAGTAGTCTCAAACCCAATCTGAAACCAAGTTACTACCTCCCCTCCCACGTATGACATCACCCCTTGCTTTTGCCAATAAAAATCACCCCAAAAATGTATACTGGGTCTTTTTCCACTCACGGAGACTGATCCATTCTAAAATGTACTTTCCCTTAATAAACTCCTCCAACATTTGCTACTAAAAAGGCTACATCTTCGTGCCCTTTGGGGGAGGGGGATCCCAGTTTGCCACCCCTCTGGAGATGGAACTTGATAGTTCAATCTCTGGAACCCGCATCAGGTCACTCGGGGACTGACCATCTGCAAGACCTTGAGAGGTCATGCCCACCAGAATGACTTCTCAGGGGATTCTAGCTCTGCTGACAGCCAAAGGGGTCCCAGAGCAGAGTCAGCCATTAACCCAGGCTCTGGCCCAGCTGCTGTGGCCTGTGCTGCTGCTTTCCAGGAAGGGACAAAGGTACCCATCCTCCTTCCTCCTCTCACCACATCCCATCACCATGGAGACCAGCAGCCAGGCAGAATCCAAACAGATGGAAGATGTTCTCTCTCCCTGTCATTCATTCACGTCTTCCCTCTCCCTGGTTTCATTTCCTTTCCCTCCTCTCATTCACAGCTGTCTGTGTAATTTTTCTTCTCTGTCTTCCTTTTCTCCATCTCCCTATTTATTTCATAACTTTTTACTCCAAGCTGCTCCTGAGCCCCAGAACCCTAAGAAATAGCAGCTGCACAAACCCTGCTGGATCGGGATTCTCTCGGCCCTATTTTAGGGTGTGAAAACAGTGGCTCAGAGACCGGGGAAGCCCGTCCCAGGGTCTCAGGTCCGCCTGGCACAGCAGTATGCCCAGCCCTGTGCTTATCTGGCCCTGTGCCCAGTGAGGGACTGTAAGAGGATGGGGACAGACGAGAGGGTCTCACAGCATGACCGTCTCGGTGCCTCTATCAGCAGGCTGCAGCCATCTGTGGGCCAGGAGCAACAAGGACCAGGTGCTGGACTTGCCCTCAGAGGAGACGCTTCCAGTTAGAAAAGCAGCAGAGCAGCTGACCTCCCAAAGGATGGACCCACTTTCTCCCCAAGCAGTGGCAATGAGCCTCACTCTCTGTTCCACTTACCTCCACAGTGCCGGCTCCAGGGAACGGAGCCCCAGCAACACCAGGGGAGGATGGGGCAGGCAGAGCAGAGCCCAGGGCCAGCCCACTGAGTGTACACAGACCTCCCAGCCTCTCCCCTTCCAGAAAAGATGGGTATGGGGGAGGGAGGGCATGATTCTCATCAACTTTGGTGGGAGAGAGGAGGGCCCAGGCCTCGGGTGGCCGCCCAGGGTCCCAGTAGGAGGCTGTGCTCCCCCAGCCCCTCCCATCCTCGGTCTTTATGCTTCCTGAACATTCTGTGCATTTCCAACGTTGCTGGCCCATCAGCGCTGTCGCACTTAGCCAGAGTTGCTTGAGCATGGAGCCCAGAGGAGGGGTGACACTTGGGACTTTTAGCTAAGGCTGAGGACAGTTAAGTGACACTGAGCAGAGGACCAATCTGTGGTTTAAACATTTCTAAGCTCAGGAAGTGTTTGAGCCAACCAGTGGCACTCTAACAGAGGTAAAGCAACTGGAGAATTTTAAAAAGAGACACCTTTTTTTGTCCTAGTCCGGTATGCAAAAAGTCCAAGTTGGGGGTGTCACTCCAGGGAGAGGCTTTCTTTGCTGTGGAGAAAGGTCCTTTTTGTCCATCTTGCCCTGGACTGGAGTCTTCTGAGGCACAGGGACCCTAGTCCTTTAAAAGGACACACTCAGCTCCCAGCACAGCTTCTTAGTGGTCGGAGCCCCCCAGTTCTCTCCACTAGCTTAAATCCTTTATCTCTCAAGACACTGCCTCCAGGCACCAAACAAGCTCCCAGGCTGAGTCCTGTCCCGGCAACATGACTGCCTCCCAGCCTCCCTCAGGAACTTCAGAGAGGCAGGGTTTACAGCGTTGGGGAGCATCACTCAATACCAGGAATCACAGAGGGGGACAATTCATTATGGGAGGTATGGGAAGAAAGTGGCAAAATTTGTATCGCATATTAAAAGAAATTTCAAGAACCCTTTCCTCTCCAAGGGCTGGAAGGAAGAATGAGTTGAAGGCATTGGCTCGTCTCCCAGTTCTTGGCCCGTCTGTAGGTGATCTAAGTGGGTCTTTGGCTGACAGAGAGGTGCAAGCAAAGAGCCTGCCAAGTAAAACAAGGTCAGGCTTGGGGGACGAGTCAAAGAAATGAGTCTGAAGGTGGAGAACCGGCAAATCGTGGGACAGTGAGGGGTGGTGGAGCAGGGTCACCAGACAGCTGCACAGGCCCCTGAAATGTCACTGCTCCTTTGTCTCTCCAGCGCCCTCAGTGGAGAGCCATCGCTCCAGGTGAGGTACTGTCCACGCAACACAGACCCGCGACAAGGCCTGTCGGAACAGTGACCAGATTCAGAGGGAAGTGTCTGACACAGCAGAGCACGTCAATGCCAGAAGCATTGTCCTGCCCGCTGCACCACCTTCTTCCTCTGTCCACAGACCCAAGAGGATGCAGTTCCCCACGACAGGACCCAGCCAGCAGGACCCAGGTTGGTCAGGTTAGCCTCACTGCGGGCTGCTGAGACCAGCTTAGCATCTAGGTATCTAGGTCTCGGGCTCTGCTGGTGGGGTGGCTTGAGGGGGACAGGAACCTAGGTGCCTCCTTCTCTCCAGGAGACACAGCAGAAGTGCTGGTGCAGAGACAGGAGACTGCTCGGGCGCTCTAGGCTCACAGCTGGTGCTCTCTGCTGGCGTGGATTCCTTGTTATGTGTCCCCTCAGCCTACCCTCTGACTCAGCCATCAGGCAAGCCCCATTCACAGCCTCTTCCTGAAGACAAGTCCAGGAATGCCTTCTCAAGGAAGCAGGTTCCCTGGCCATCTGTGTGTAGACGTGGGACGGCCTGGTCTCATTTGCCCTTGCTGCCCTGCAGGGGGCTGGGCTCAGTTGTCACTCATAGTCTCTCAGGCAGAGGGCAAGACCTCCGACCACGGCCCCGATGCTGGGATGCCCATGCCGTCATGTGGTTCAGGCCTCTCGGCCACAGGGAAGCAGGAGAGAAGGCGGTGCGTCCACAGTGCGCTGTGCTCCAAGGGGAAGGCACCCTGGAGTTCAGTGGGTGTAGAGGCAGCAAACTCTTCCCAGGCTTGCTCAGTGGGTGTTCCATCAGAAAGCATCCAAGAGCTTGGAAAGACTCAGGTTGGGAGGTGACGGTTAGACGAGGATGACAATGGTGACGGTGACATCGATGGTGGCGGCTGTCTCTCACAGCCTCCTCCTTTCTTAGGGGAAGCCTTCATTTTGCTGAGCCCAGTTGTTGGTAAACATAAGAATCTAACGAAGGTCCCTTAGGTTATTAAACTACATTCCATCTCCTGCCCCAGTTACCATCCCAAACTGGATTCACAGGCCTCTTCCTGTCTCCTGGGTAGAAAGTCAGTTATTCTACAGCCCTCAGAGAGACAGTGATATTTTGGGAAGTTTATACTGTTCAATAAGATATAATGGGATCTTGTGGTTCCCGGTTATTGTTGTGTGGCAGTCTTCAGACTGAAATCTGGCTATAAAAGCTGCTGAAAGTGTAACCCAAGCAGGGCAGTTTCTTGGAGAAGCTATTCTCACTGCTCACCCAGGTTTGTCAGCCCATCTGTTAATAAAGCATTCCTTGAACCCTTCACCATCTCTGAATTTTCGGCTACAGTGACAGGCAGAACAAACTTGCTTTGGTTCAGCAACCCAGTGACAGGTGACAGGAAAAGGTAAAAGCTGATGAGGTGGAGTCATGTCCCAAGTTCAAATGTGTGCCTGGTCCACAGAGGTGGAAGAGATGACTGGGGCAGACAGGGGTGGACCTCACTCCCTGCAAGGCCTCTCCCATTAGGACAGTGACCATCCTGCCCCGCCACAGTCAGTCATGGCACAGTGCAGACTCACCATGGCCAGTTTTATGATTTTTAAAGAGAACATGGAAGTCTGTTTATTTGTTTGAAATCACCTGATCTTTTTTTAATATTGGCAATAAACTCAAAGCTGTTTAATTTAAAAAAAAAAAAAAAACTCCTTTAATGTGAGGTTCCTCCTGAGGACAGATCTATTCCAGAGGCCACACAAGGATGTGTCCCCAGAAAGAGACAGCAGCCTGGGGCCCAGCCTTAGAGGCCAGAGCCCAGGCATGCAGACGAGGCACCTTTGGGGGGACGGGCCACCTGGGTTCAGGCATAATTTTAAAAGCAGTTGTTTATAAGCTGACGGGGCAAGGAATATAGACCTTCACGGCGGTGCTAAGACAGTGTCTCTAACCCACCCATTGTTCACTACTGATTATCTGAACAAACGCCATTGTGTGCTCTCTGGGGCTGGTTTGAAAACCTCCGCATCTTTAGAGGTTTTAATTTATTTGGAAGCACTGTAATAAGCAGAACACGACAATTACTTCCTTCAATACTCCCTGTAATCAAGATTAATTAGCTTGCTATTGATGTCAACGGACTGCGAAAATCCAGAACAGGCTCCAGAGGAGGATGAACTCCACCTTTGAATTTTGCAACACAGTCATTTTGGGGGTCAATCAAAAACACATTCTCCCAGAATTCTAGGGCAGTCCATCGTGGGTCACCTCCAGAAATAATGAGCAAACAACACTGGCCAGGAAGGATCCCCGGTGACGGACCGTGTTGCTGTTACGCCTCACCCCGTACGGAGTATTTCAGCTCTCAGAACTGTGCTGTCAGCTGACACCCTCAAGTGTCACGTGTTTACATATTATACGTACTTATTTACAGTTCCTTTTCCCCACCACCAACTTCTTATGAAAATTCAAAGTACAGTTAATCTTATATGAGCTTTTTGTAAACATAGTAAACTCAGTTCACATTGTTTCTCCTTCTCTCATTTCTCCCTCTTCTTTCCATCAAGAGCTGTGCAGCTCTGAGCCAGTAGCCCTCCGACTAGTCTCTTTTCTGCCTGAGAAGACACAGCCCTCTCTGCACCTCCTGCCGTGGTCTCTGCTCTTCCCGCCCCGTAGCCCGTGCTGTCTGCAGGGACCGTGGGGATGCTGTGGCCTCCCTTAGGAATCCCACACACAAACACCTGTGCAGAACCCCTCTGGCAATCTTGAAGCTCCTTTGTGCACCTGACCTCTCTCTCCAATAGCCCACCCAAAAAGAACCATAGCCGCTGAGTCAGTTCCAACTCATAGCACCCCAATAGGACACAGTAGAACTGCCCTCGGCTTTCCGAGGAGCGCCCTGGGCCTGTCGGCCTCTCTGGTTAGCGGTCATAGCTCTTAACCACCGCACCGTCACGTTTCCTCTCTCTAACACTCCCATTTATCTCATTTTCCTCTTAAGGAAAATTGTCACAACTTGAACAACAAACAACTTCAAGATACACAGAGAAAAGACTAAAGTTGACAAGGATTTCATTCCATATGGATCCACAATCAACACCCGCCGAAGCAGCAGTCAGGAAATCAAAAGACGCAGCGCACAGGGCAAATCGGCTGCGAGAGCTCCCTTCGAAGTGCTGGAAAGCAAAAACGCCACTCAAAGGATGAACACTTGCCTGACCCAAGCCATGTGTTTTCAACGTCATATACCTTTGAAAACAATGGAATAGAGAAGGAATAGAAAGACCGAAAAAGAATTGAAGCCTTTCAAATACGGCATTAATGAAAAATACTGAACCCACCACGGGCTGCCTGAAAGAACCTGCTAACCTGTTTCAGAGGCAGTACAGCCCCATGGTAGAAGCAAGGGTGGCGAAACTCCCTCTCACATGCCTTGGACGTGCTATCGGGAAGGATCGGTCCCTGGAGGACGTCGTGGTTGTCTACGTAGAGGATCAGCAGGAAGGAGAAGACGGCCTTCAAAGGGACTGGATTGGCACAGTGGCTGCGACAGTGGACTCAAGCATGACAATTCGGGGAGGATGGCGCAGACCTGGGCACTGTTGCGCTGTACGTGGTTTTCTACAAGTCATGATCAACTCCACGGCACCTGACAATACCCACAAACTGCCTCCACACCTTCCTTGTCAAAGCTCAGTCTTTACAGCCAAACAAGTATCGAGTCATCTCTCAGCCATATCTTTCCAACTTCCTTCTTTTTAGCCTCTGTTCTCCTAATGCCACCTGTTAAAGTAAGAGAGACAGAAAGAGGAGAAGGCTGCAGAGAGAGGTTCGGAGGATAAGCGGCAGCGGATGCTCCAGTACAGCCACAGCGGTCATCACTGGGTCACAGCGGTCATCACTGGGTCACAGCGGTCATCACTGGGTCACAGCGGTCATCACTGGGTCACAGCGGTCATCACTGGGTCACAGCGGTCATCACTGGGTCACAGCGGTCATCACTGGGTCACAGCGGTCATCACTGGGTCACAGCGGTCATCACTGGGTCACAGCGGTCATCACTGGGCCACAGCGGTCATCACTGGGTCACAGCGGTCATCACTGGGTGGGGGGACGGTGGATGGCTCTGTCAGTGTGTTCTGCATGTTTTCCAGAATTGCACACATTGTCTGCGATAAACATAGAGACTTGACTCAGTTTCCCTAGAAAAGAGAGAGCAGCCACAGCGTGTAGGCCAACACCTGTTGCAGGTGCAATCCCAGCAAAGTAAGAGCGAGGCAGGAAACAGGGAGAGGACGTGCCAAAAACAAACTCATTGCCCCCGAGTCAATTCTGGCTCAGAGAAACCCTACCTCTAAAATTTCCTAGACTGTGACACCACAGTGGTTGACAGCTGTGGTGAGCTGCAGTTGCTAACCAAAGTGTCAGCAGTTTGAATCCACCAGACATTCCTTGGAAACCCCATAGGGCAGTTCTATGCTGTCCTGCAGGGTCCTATGAGTCAGAAATGACCGGATGGTAACAGGTTTGGTTTTCGGTTTATTTTTTTTTAATCTTTACAGAGGCAGACTGCCACATCTTTCCCCTGTGGAGCAGCTGGTGGGCTTTGAACTGCCAACCTCTTGGTTAGCAGTTGTGCTCTTGGCCACTGCACCAGCAGTGCCCCTGACACACACGCCAGCTGGCACAATGCCAAGTGGGTCACAGAGATCACAGCTGGCTACTTGGTCACTTAGGACATTTCCAGAGAAGGACCCAGTGGAGCTGGGTCTCAGTAGAGTTAGCCAGGGAGGGGACAGGCTGACTCCGCCAACTCTTGGCCCTGCTGCTGCCTCTGTGCTTTAGGGTCCCCAGGCAGTCCCTCGGAAACCTGGGCCTCCTCCCTTAGCTGGATGGGGCGGTGCACAGGTGCAGCATCCCTCCTGCCCCGTGGGGTCCTGCTCAGAGCCCCTTGGCCTGCAGAGGTGATGGCAGTCACAGAGGCAGCTGCCGGGCCTTGACAAGCTCATCCCAGCTGAGCTATCGCCAGGACTGCCGTGGTGAGGACGCATGACACACAGCCAAGGCCCAGCAACCCAGCTTCCTCAGAGCCAAGACAATAACAATAAAAGGTTTGCTTTAAAACACACAGTTAAGTTCAAATGTGTCTGTCCTTTCAGTCTGTGCTTGCTTAGGGCCCATTCCAACTTCTTTGCCTCCAGGTCCAAACCAGACACTGGACTTAAAGACAGAGACCCTAACTGTAAAGCCTGCAGGGGCCACACCAGTCACAGACACAGCGAAACAAGCTCAGCGGAGCCGTGAATGGCAGAAGAGCAGTGGGAGCTGGGAGTCACCAGACGGAGCTCAGGACTGCTCAGCTCCAGCCCAGGGTGGCTGCAGCTTCTGATGTCTTCCCATTCTCCCCAAAAAAGATAATTAATCTTAAAAACTAGAATCTCTCTGCAATAGCTCCTTGTTTTTCCCAGTTGATAACCAAAATTTGTTTTTCCAATATTTGGGCCCTAACAAAGAATGCCAACTATATCTGATTTTAAAAAACTATCTTTCTTTTTTAAAAACTCCATGTCACCAAGTAGATTCTAGCTTGCAGCGAGAGCAGAACTGCCCTGCTGGGCCTCCAGTGAGCAGCTGGTGGATTTGAACCGCTGGCTTTATGGTTATCAGTCGAGCTCTTACCCACTGCACCACCAGGCCTCCTTTGTTTTTATGGGCACAGCTTCAAACACAGATGATTTGATTTCCCAGCTTTTGCATTGTCTCAGAATCCTCACGGCTCCCAGGTACTCAGCCCGTCACACGAGCGAGGCACCGTCTCGTGTCACACATGGATTTGCTCCCTTCGTTTCCGGCCCAGTGCAGCGGCGCAGGTGACGCTCTCATCCCAGTTTTACAAATAAGGAAACTGAGATCCAGCATGTTTCAGGAGCAGCTGTTGTGGAACCCAGTGGCCTTTCAGAGGTCGCCTTCTCTGCTGGGTTTTCAGTTTGCAGTGTGCTCTCAAGCCCATCAGCTCCCGTGACCCCCACAATCATCCTGTCTAGTTAGCTGCTTGAATATTCCCATTTTACAGGTGACACTGAGATGCAGATAGGCAAAGTGCCTGCCTAAGGGTCCACGGAGATGCGAGTGGGGTCTAGATTCACACCTAGGTCTGTGTGACACCAGGGCCCAGGGAGCCCCAGCCAAGGAGAAGCCACCTGGTAAATTGACAGAGCTTTGGAGAGGCCCCAGAAGTCCTAGGAAGGGCAGCTAGAGACAGGCCCAGATTGGACCCCTGTGCTTGGTTCGGGGGCAGAATTTCTGCCTTCTGTAACGGAGACCCGGGTTTGACGCCCAGCTGGTGAACCGCAAGTACGGCCAGCACCCATCCATCAGCAGGGCCTCGTGGGTTGCCATGATGCAGAACAAGGTCTGGAGGAGCGTCCAGACTGGGACAGACCAGAAAGAGAGGCCTGGCCATCTGCTCTGAAAACCAGCCGGTAAAAACCCTCTGGACCCCAAGAATCTGATCACCCTGGAGATGGAGCCAGAAGGGGCAGTGTTTCCCTCTACCGAGCAGGGGTCAAGGGTAGGATTCACAGCAGCTGATGACAGCAAAGTTCCCTGGGAACAACGTGGCTCTTTGTTCCAATTTCCTGGGGGTTTCTGCTGAAAACAGAACCAAGTCTTCTGATAGAGCCCAAAGATGGCCCCAGACATCCGTCCCCAGGACCACCTTCCCCTGGCCGCATTCCTGGCCTCTCCCAGACTTCTCTGAAAACTGAAGGCCCTGAAACCCAGACCGTGTGCCCCCAGTGCTGACATCCCTGAGGGAAGGAGACTGTCAAACCTACTGATTGGTAACCGTGTTTCACCCTTAAAACGCTTTGCAAAGCTGATGCAAGCTATCAGTCTTCTCCCAAACAGCATGGGCTTATGAAAACAGGTATCCCACCTGAGTTCTGAGTTCCTGTGCCACCTGAGAGAACCCTGGTGACGTTGGGTTAAGTGTTACAGCTGCTAACCGGAAGATCACCAGTTCAGCTTCACCAGGCGCTCCTTAGAAACCCCACGGGACAGTTCTACTCTGTCCTGTAGGGTTGCTATGAGTCGGAATTGACTTGAGGGCAATGGGTTGGGTTTGGTTTTTGTATCCCACCTGAGGAAACCCTGTTGGGATAGTGGATAAGGGCTGCAGCTGCTGATGAAAATGTCAGCAGTTCGGGTCCACCAGGTGCTCCTTAGAAACTCTGTGGGACCAGTACTCTCTGTCCTACAGGGTCACCATGAGCCAGAATGGACCCCACGGCAGCAGGTTGGGTTGTACCACCTAAGGGGCCTTGGCGGCACAGTGGTAAAAGCTCAGCTGCCAACCAAAAGGTTAGAGGGTCAAGTCCGCCCAGAGACACCTTGAAAGCACAGTCTGGAGACCTACTGCCAAGAAACCACCCACCCACTGAAAACCTTATGGTGCGTTCTGCACACAGGGCCGCCAGGAGCCAGAGTCAGCTCGGTGGCAACTGGCTTTTTTTGCGACATCTGAAGCCCACCCACGAGCCTCAGTTAAGGACTCCAGTCCAGTTCCACACCCTGCTTTGTAGATGAGATATCTCTGAGTCACGGACCTGCCTTAGACAGTGGTGAGTTGGGGACGCTCCCAGAACCCCCAAGCCCTCTGTTTACCTACAGCCTGTGTTTACAGGGAGGACAAACAACCTCAAGGTAGCCCCCAAACTGGGAAGAGCCCACTTCAAGGGCATGAGAGCCCTTAAGGAGCCCACTGACCACAGGGTCTCAGGAAGGAGCTGGAACCAGAAATGGGGAGCCCCGAGGAAGCCAAGGGCCACCTCATGTTCCCTGGTCTCCTCTGTCTGCTCCTCTCTTTCCTTTCTCCCCTCCCATCTCTTCCAGCTTACGTCCACCCGCCTTCACCCAGGCTTAGAGGTCCTCTGGGGAAAGACAGCTCCAGCCTGAATGGCCACATCTCAGATACAGACGCAGATTTCCAGGAGGAAGAATTCCTCCCCAACTTGAAACTAGTAACCTGTGGCCAGGAGGGTCAGGTCACTTAACATAAGCACAGCAGTCAGAGAAGGCATGCCTCCATGGGAACAAGAAGGGGCCAAGGCACACAGCATCTCGGAAACGAAGCAATCAGGGCAGCAAACACAGAGCCTGAACATGTGGTGCAGAGGGGACACATCAAGACAGAGAATGAGACCCAGCCCAGTGGCTTCCCCCACTGGAATGGACCAGCCAATCGCTGAGGCAGCTAGCTGAGATGCAAGTTCTGTTGGGCTGGGCTGGGCATGGCCTGAGAACCTGCATTTCCAACCACTCCAGGGAGCAGCCAGACTGTGAGTGGGGGTCCCAAGCATGGGCTCAGCATGTACTTTCAAAATATCCCCCCAAAACGACTCCACCGACTTCACAAGGTCACATCCCTTCTACAGGGCTGACATCAAATTCCAGGTGAGCACCGAGGCTGTGGGAGAGGCAGGCACGTGGACCACAGGGAAAAGGCAGATTCACCGCACTAGGGACCCCATGTTCGCCTGGGACAAAAGCCCCTGGCACTACTGGGTCCTTCTGTTTCAATTTCCCCGGGGCTTTGTCTGAAAGACGAGCTCGTCCGACGGAGCCCAAACGTGGGCTCCTCAGGCTCACCCCCGACTTATTTCGCCCGCAGCTTCACTTCAGACCCCACCCGGCCTGGGGCAGCCCCCTCCTCAGATGGAGCAGCAGACCATATGCAAGGTGAGCTGGGAGCGGAGGGGGAGGATGGACTCAACTCCCTGTGCCTGTGTCCAAAGTGACGAGGAGGAAGAGGAAAAAACAGCAGAGGAGGGGGCTGTTGGGAGGGGGAAGCTGTCTATGACCGGAAAGATGCCCCAGACACGGTTCCCTCTCCCGGTGTACCCCCATTTCCCTGTAGTTCCCCAGGCACTCCCGGCGGACTTCCTGTCCCCATCTCTTGGGGGCCATTTGAAATGAGGGTCCCTATAAGAAGATGGCTTAGACCCACTGCTCCCTCTTCCCACACAACAGTGGTCAATGTCTTTCCAGAACACAGGAAAAGCACTTGCTTAGATTTATTCTAACAATGTGACTGGCATGCACAATGCACAAAAAAAAAAAAAAACCAACACCAGGAATCAAGAAAGCTAACAAGCAAATCTATCAACCCCTCTTCCCCGGGATTTTCCAGTAAGGAAACGGCTGGGGTCCAGCAGTGGGTGATGTAGTTACTGGGGGGAGAGGAGTCAGCGAGGCGAGAATCCCAGAGCACACCGCAGGAGACGCTGGAGCATGGCACTGAGCGAAGACCTTGTGACCAGTCCCTCCTGCCCCCAAATCTCATTCTCACTAGTATATATACGAGACAGACCAGACCATGAATGTGTCTCTGTGACAGGCAGAACTGGAAATATGAAATGCCCTACACACAACACGATGCCGTGCAGGGTCTAACACTCTGCTTTCCCTCGAAAACTCCATTACACTCCTGTGTTTTCTTCAATTTCACCTTATTACCTGGAGAATACAAAAAAAAAAAAAAAAAGGTATTCCAAACAAATCATTCTGTCCAAAGAGCAATTTTTCAGCTGTGGAGTCTCTCTGAAGACAAAACGTGAGTCTATATTTTGAACCTCTCACAACCACTGATTAATTCAAGAATAAAGTCATCCATCACAGAGTTAACAAACTCAGTGACCTAAGTTCTGTCTTCATCAGTGGGTAGGCACCTACTAGGCACCTGCTGTATACAGGTACCAAATACTGTGATCTGAAGGCAAGTACGGATCTGGACTTGGTCTGTTAGGAAACAATGTCTCTAGAGAGAAGGGCCCACTTACATCACTGATTAGAGAAGAGAGCTGTATTCCTGTGCCGCGGTTGCCCAACTATCAGCTTCCTGCTTCAGGTACGGCTGGGTCCAGAGAAGTAAACACTGTCACCCAGACACTGGAGCCCCCAATAGAAAGCTCCCCAGTACTGAGCGCCCACGTAATGAGCCACAGCCAAGAAATAAAAGGGGGAGCACAGAGAAAACCGGCAGATCCTGGCTGGGATCTGCTCATTCCAGACGTTTTAGCACCGGAGAAAGCAAAGAGCCTTCACCTCTGCACCTCCCAGCTGAGTTCCGATCTGCTCTGTCTGGGTCACTGGCCCTTCCTCTCTCCCACACTGAGGCCTGGGCAGGATGGTGGGGCCTCTGCTCAGTCTGAATCCTGCACCTGAGTGGAAGTTAGGAGGCTCCTCCTCCCGCACCTAGGTGAAGCAGGCTGCCCCCCACCTCTGCCACCTGACACTGCAACCCACCGGGCAGAGAATCGATGTGAAGTGATCAGTGTGTGGCGAGGCCACTGATAACAAAGCCCAGCAGTCTGTGTTTACCAGCCCCTCCTAGGAAGCCCCGCGGGGCAGTTCTGCTGTCTACGCCATCACTATAAGTTGAAATTGACTCCACGACAACAGACTTGGTTTGGTGGGTACCCAGTGGAGCTCTGGTGGTGCAGTGGTTAAGTGCTCAGCTGTCAATCAAGACGTCAGCAGTTCAAATCCACCAGCCACTCCTTAGAAACTCCGGGGAGAAGGGTCTCTGTGAGTGGGAATCACCTGATGGCAGCAGTCTAAACGTGCTTGGCTGCTAGCCCGTAAGTTGACAAGGTGAGTCCACCCACAGGGGTTTCAGAAGAAAGGCTTGGTGGTCCATTTCTGAAAAGTCATCCACTGAGAACTCTGCGGAGCCCAGTTCCGCTCTGACACACACAGGGTCATCCTGAGGCAGAACTGGCTAGATACCCACTACACGGTCCTAACCCACAGTAGGAATTTCACTTTATTCATTTGCTCAACAAATGTTTACTGAGCCCCAACCACGTGGGAAAAAAGCCAAACCCACTGCTGTCAAGTGGAGTCCAACTCCTAGTGACCCTGAGGACCTCAGGGGTCGGAGTGGAACTGCCCATCGGGTTTCCAAGGAACACCTGGTGGATTTGAACTGCCAACCTTTGGGTTAGCAGACACAGCACTTAACCCACCATGCCATCAGGGCCTTCCCAGCCATGTGCAGGTGCTCAAAACACACCAGTGGGTGCTGTCACCGGGCAGGGAGAGCAGTGGAAGCTGCATATAGGTGGGCATGTAAATTTATACGGGAATGTACATTTTCACTCAGTCATGTTAAATAAAAATAAAAATAAAAAAACACCAGTGGCTGCAGCAGACAAGACTCTCTGCTCTCCAGGAGCTTGACGAGAGATTCGGAAGGTGGGTGACTGTGGCTGGAAGGACGAGGGTCACAGCCCGGAGGCCCAGTGAAGACTAGCAGGACCCTCTCCTGTTGAGGCTTAGCCAAACACTGGTTTCTACAGGCCCCCCAAGCCTGAAAAGAGCACCCCACTTCTTCCGTGGCACAGCTAGACCTTCAGGAAGGAGCCAAGCAAGCACGCGGGGTGCAGGACACCCCCACCCTGCCACTCGCCCGCCACTCCAGCAGTGCAGAGAGCCCACCGAGGACCTCCACAAGCAGCACTCTGCAAAAGTCAAGTGCCATCTGCCGGCTGAACCCCACTTGACTTTTTGCTGAAATCAAGACAATTATGAGATTGTTCCTGATCCTCTGAAGTACGACTCGATGGCCCTTGAGCCCCATGAGAAGTAGGATGGGTCTGGCATGGGGAAGGAGGAGAAAAGCTTCCCCAACTTCCCGTGGGAACCTCACTTCTTCAGAGGCCGTGTCATAGCTCTCACAGGCCACACCGCGTAACAGAGCAGCTTGGCTTGACAGTTGTTCATTTGCTTCATAAGGACACTGTAATTGATGGTCATTTAATACCTAAAGCATTCATTTTAAACAATTTTTAATTAGACAAGTAATGGTTAATTATATCCTCCATGTAAAAATATAAACAGTCAGTGAAAGGATCCTCCGAGATGGAGCCCCCGAACCAGTCCTTTCTACCCATTTCTGAAATAACTATTACCAATTTGGTATTCATTACTTTCAAGTGTTTTTCTATGTATTTACATGTACATACATAAATATGTATGTATTTCTATGTATTTACATGTATACATACATATTTATACACATATGCATACATGTATATATTGCTTTTGAGTCAATTTTGACTCACAGGGGCCCTATAGGACAGAGTAGAACTGCCCCACAGTTTTTCCAAGGAGTGGCAGGTAGACAACATAATGATAATGTCATATTCTTTCTATTTTGTTTTGTGTAAAAGATTCCATATTGATTTCAATTCTATGGCTTTCTTTTCCATTTTCTCTGCACTCGGTCTTGGAAGCTTTTCTGTACCGGCGCACATCAATCTACTGACCATTGTTCATTGGTGCAGTACCGCGCGCTGGGTCTGGCTAGCGTGCAGCACTCCACGTACCTTCGTGCTGTATTTGCCACTAGTATTTAGTAGTTCTGCTGTTAATAAGCACCTGGTCTGTTTCAAGTTTGCAGGACTGTTATCAACAGGCTTGTTCACGTCTCCCTGGGTCTGTATGCTGGGAAGTATTTTTCTAGAGTGACAATTTTAATCAACACTGCAAAATCCCACCTGAAGTGGCTGAGTTTTCCTTCCACAGCTGCACATGAGCGTGCTTACCTCCTCTGTCAACGTTGATGGGAAACGTCTTCTTTCCCCAAACTTTCGTGATATTTTTCCCCAAACCCTGTCATCAAGTACAAGTGCCACCAGGAAAGCTGTGAGTAAGGGCTGCCACTTAAGTATAAGTAAAATTACTGTCCTGAGTATGGCTACTCAGATCTCCCTCTGGTACTGAAGGTTCTCCCTGGGATCTGCAGTGAGCCATCTGTGGCCTGTCCAGACAAGACAGTGCGGCCAGAATAAGCAAGAAAAGACTCCACTAAAAGACCACAATTGATGGTCCAGTGGCCCAGGACTTCCCCTGAGAGCAAGGCCACTAGACCTGCTGCTGCCCCTGATTACTATTCATTACTAAGGTCAACTCTTAGAACAGGAATGGATTGGACTCAGGGACAGCAGGTGATCACATGGTATGTCCACTTTATGGTTCTATGTATCTGCAGAATGCCGTCCTACTGGCCTCTTACTAGAAGAGGGTGGGGAGAAGAGGGGACAGGAGATTGTTAGCAGGAGATGACTTGTATAGAACAGAAAGGAAGAGCGTGCTGCCACCAGGCAAGGAGACCAGAGGGAACTGCAGATAGCTGGACACGCAAATTTAACTTGGATTGTGTACTACTTTCATCAATCACAATTCTAGAAAAAGAGACAGTGAGTGAACACTAGTGCTGGTTGGGAGCCCAGTAACAGGGCACGTGACCTGAGCAAGGCCTTCCCACCTGACAAGCTCTAAGTGATCCCTACCTCACACACCTACAGTTAATAGCCTCAAACCAGACAACAGTAAAAGCACCAACATGACGCTGCTGAAGAGACAGCGGGCTGCTTCATGCAGAACGCTCCTAGTGCCTGTGTTTCTGCTTAACACCAGCTGAGTTCCCAGCTCAGACCCAATTCTGGGAGGGACTGTTTCTACCCAGTGGAGCCAAATAAATGCCTCTCTACCACAGCAGCAACGAGCAACAGAACTCAGAGACACCCAGGCCGGAGATACTTCGTCACCGAGCAGCGCTGAGCTGCAGTCCTCCACAAGCATGGCCGGACTCGGCCATCCCCCAGATAGGTACCCAGTGGACGGATTTGTGCACACATTAACAAAGGACAGGGAGACCGCTCTGGGTGTGCAGGTGACGGTGACCCATCCCTCAGGCTGCTTAGAGCCGTGGTTCCCAGCACTGGATGCACACTGCTGTCACCTGGGGAGCTTGATGAAATCTTGATTTTATTGGTTTTGGATGTAGCTTGAGCATAAAGGAAAACCAAACCTGTTGCCGTCAAGTAGAGCCCAACTCACAGCGACCCCCCAGGACACAGCAGAACTGCCCCACAAGGCTTCCAGGGAATGCCTGGTGGATTCAAACTGCCAACTTCCTGGTTAACAGCTGAGCTCTGAACCACCGCCCCACCAGGGCCTCGGCCTGAGCATAACACCAAGAAAACCACCCTACTGCCGTCGAGTCAATTCCGACTCAGAGCAGCCTGAACATGGGGGTTTTTCAGAGTTCCCTCGGTGGTTCTAAGGCACAAGCAAGCATAAGAGCCAGGCCGCAGAGCTACCGCAGGTGCAAAAGCCGGCGAGGCTCAGAAATTCAGAACCAGAGCCCCCAGCTGTTGAGTGTTGAAGCCGGGTGAGGGGAACGTGGAGGTCCTTATGCTACGCTCTCCACTTTAGCATGTTTTCTTTACTTTTAATCTTTTCTTGTAAAAACATCAAAGACAAAAAGGAAGAAGAGCACTGATATAAGAAGATAACCTCAGAACCGAGAGCTCAGAAGATGAGAGCAATGGGAGACCCAGAGGAGAAGCACCGGGACTTGAATGAAACTGCAGAAGGCAGCGGCGCCCCAGGCCCCTGCGCGCGCCCCGCGCGCCTTTAGCGAAAAGGAATCCCGCGCTGACGGCAGCAGCTGTCGGTACCTAACCACATCTGCCAACTTGGAGGCAGGGCTTAGCACTTCTCAGGTAATTCCTTCTGCTCTTTTCAGAGGATGGAGTTTGAAGAGGCTGCGCCTGCTGGGATTCTCGGGGCAGAGACCCTAAGAGGGGAAAGCTCCACAGGGCAGGAACTCCCAAAGCCTGCACAGGGATCCCTCGAGTCTGCTGCTGAACAACATCACGTTCCCCTTCTGCAGGGAGGAGCCCTGCCCTACAAGGTGGGGCAGAAAGTGACAAGGGACCCGTAAGGTCGACAAGCTCCAGCACTCACACAGGGGTAGGGAACATTAGGCTGCAACCAGGTAGACAGCAGGATCCTCGCTGAAGATCCAGGCCATCCGGGAAGACTCCAGAAGGGTCAAGAATTAGCAGCGGCAGAGCAATTAGACAAGACGAACAAATAAAGGGCATCTGCATCGGCAAAGAGGAAGTTAAAATCTCCCTGTTCGCAGATGATATGATTGTATATGCAGAGAACCCCAAGGAATCTATAAGTAAGTTACTCAAACTGATAGAAGAGTTCAGCAAAGTCTCAAGATACAAGATAAACATAAGTAAATCAGTAGAATTCCTTTATACCAACAATGAGACTGTTAAGGAGGAAATTATCAAATCTATCCCATTTGTGATAGCCCCTAAGAAGATAAAGTACCTAGGAATTAATCTAACCAGAGAAACAACAGACCTTTACAAAGAGAACTACAAGCCCTTACTACAAGAAACTAAGAGAGACTTAGATAAATGGAAAAACCTACCCTGCTCATGGATAGGAAGACTTAACATTGTGAAAATGTCTATTTTACCCAAAGCAATTTATTTATATAATGCAATCCCAATACAAGTTCCAGCATCATTTTTTAATGAGATGGAGAAACAAATCACCAATTTTGTTTGGAAAGGGAAGAAGCCCCGGATAAGTAAGGTACTACTAAAGAAGAAGAACACACTGGGAGGCCTCTCATTACCCGACCTTAGAACATACTACACTGCCACAGTGGTCAAAACAGCCTGGTACTGGTACAAGAACAGACAGACTGATCAATGGAACAGAATTGAGACCCCAGAGATGACACCATCTGCCTATGAACAGTTGATATTCGACAAAGGCCCTAAGACATTAAACTGGGGTAAAAACAGCATCTTCAACAAATGGTGCTGGCAAAATTGGTTATCCATCTGCAATAAACTGAATCAAGATCCATATCTTACACCTTATACAAAACCCAACTCCAACTGGATAAAAGACCTAAATATCAAACCTAAAACGATAAAGCTCATCCAAGAAAAGGTAGGAACAACAATGGAAGTTTTAATACACAATGAGGACAGACTCCAAAATCTGTCAAAGAAACCTCAATCAACAGAAGAGAAAGTAGATAAATGGGAACTATTAAGAATCAAACACTTTTGCTCATCCAAAGACTTTATTAATAGAATTAAAAGAACACCCACAGAGTGGGAAAAAATATTTGGCAACTCTCTGTCAGATCGACGCCTGATCTCCATAATCTATAAGATACTACAAAATATCAATAAGAAGAAGATAAACCATCCAATTAAGCGATGGGCAAAGGAGATGGACAGACACTTCACTAAAGAGGAGATCCAGGCAGCCAAAAAACACATGCGGACATGTTCACGATCTTTAGCTACTAAAGAAATTCAAATCAAGACAACACTGAGATACCATCTCACCCCAACAAGATTGGCCATGATCCAGAAAACACAAAACAACAAATGCTAGAGAGGCTGTGGAGAAAGTGGAACCCTCCTACACTGTTGGTGGGGTTGCAAAATGGTCCAGCCTCTTTGGAAGGCAATCTGGTGCTTCCTTAAAAAAATGGATATTGATATACCATTTGACCCAGTAATTCCACTACTTGGAATATATCCTACAGATTCAAGGCCTTTCGCACCAACGGACACATGCAGCAGAATGTTTATCGCGGCACAGTCCACAATAGCAAAATGGTGGACTCAACCTAGATGCCCAACAATAGAAGAATGAATAGGTAAACTGTGGTACATATACTCAATGGAGCACTACACAATGATAAAGAATAACGATGATTCCAGAAAACATCTCCTAACCTGGTTTCAACTGGAAGACATTATGTTGAGTGAGAGTAGTCAGCAACAAAAGGACAAATACTGTATGAGACCTCTACGATAAGATCTCAAAAACAGACTTGTGTATAGAAGAAAAGACTCTTTGACAGCTGCAAGGGAGGGGAGGGAGGGAGGGAGGGCGAGGGGGGAGGGTTTAGTTTAGGTAGTTACTAGAAATCTAGTTGGGAGAAAGTGGTGACAGCACACATTAGGAACAAGAACAACATTAAGTGGACTTCAGCATAACTTGAGTACTCCTTCCATCTTAACTCAATACTGCAAGGATAGAGTAGCTGGGGCGGGGGGCGGGGGACCATGCTCTTAGGCGAATTCCAGGCCAATTGGCACAACTAGCATTTTGCTAAGAGAGCTCTCTGCACCCCACATTGGTGAGTGGTGTCTGGGGTCTTAAAAGCTGCCAAGCTGCCATCCGAGGACACAGCAAATGGTCCCAACTCAGCAGGAACGGATGCTCACCGAGGGTCAAAATGGCATGCGGTAAAGACAACTGAGAAGACAGAGAGACCCACAAGAGCGGGTGCCTACATCGACCTGGGACCGGAAGAACCGGATGGTGCCCGGCCACCACCAGTGATAGCCATGACGGAGCTCACAGAGAGGAGCCTCACTGGCAACACAAGAATAAAAAGAGGTGCATCATGAGATCTCCACTAAAAGACCTCAATTGATGGTCCAGCAGTTTTGGGGTTCCTCTGAGAGCATGGCCCCCGGCCCTGATGCTGCCCATTCCCATAAATTATAACAAAGGTCCACTCTTTGGACAGGAATGGAATGGACTTGGCAATGCAGAGTAACCATATGTTGGAAGCACTTTATGGTTCTATGCATCTATAGGATATCATCTTGCTGACCTCTGAGTGGAGGAAGGCGAGTGGACGGAGAGGAGGGGAAAGGAGACTGTTGGGAGGATGAGACATGTTTGGAGCAGAGAGGAATAGTGTGCAGTCACCGGACAGGGAGAGCAGTGGAAGCTGCATATAGGGGGGCATGTAAATTTACATGTGAATGTACATTTTTACTCAGTTATGTTAAAAAAAAAAAAAAAAAAAAAGAATTAGCAGCAGGACTCAACTAGCCCAGGGGAAAGACTGCTGTCAGCCCACTTCAGCAAAGCTTTACCAGTTTGAAAGGATGAAGGTCACCCCAAATAACATAACTGCCTGCCAGGACAAAGTCAAACACCCTTTGAAGGAAAACAAGAAGCGAGTCATTGACAATGTAAAATTCACAATATCCGGCATTTAATTAGAAGCCACTACACACAGATGATAGGTGAAAAAGCAAACACAGTGTAATTTGAATTGTAGAATCTATGTAGTGAACATGTGTTTAAATGTTTTCCAGCTAAAATGTTAGAGAAAAAAATATTAGAAAGGCAAAGATGCAAAAGATATTAATAAATTAACTAGAATAAAAATCATTCAGTTAAGAGATTCAGAAATAACAGAATTGGTGGCCATAAAGTCTTTAAAACAGGTTTCCACCCTGCCTTCATGAATTAACTAAGAATTGGATTCAGGAGAGAGAGAGAGATTATAATAAACAATGTTAAGAACTTCTAGAAAATAGTTAGACAAACCACTTAATAAAAAGACATAACCCCACCAGTAAATGGGCAAAGGGCATAAGTGGACATTTCACCCAAGGAGACCCTCGAATGGTCACCAAACACACAAAAGTGGCTCACTGCTATTAGCCATCACCAACCCATTGCCACCAAGCCGACTCTGACTCATAAGCAACCCTACAGCCTTTAGAGAAGTGCAAATCAAAACCAGGAGATAACATTTCACTCCCACAGGATGGCCAAGAAGAAAAAGAAACAGAAGCAGAAAACAGCGAATGTCAGCAAGGAGGTGGGGAAATTGGAATGCATACCATTACTTGTGGGAACGCAATATGGAAAATCTCTGGTGGCAAACGGTGCGGGGGTTCTTCACAAAACTGACGCTGAAACCACTGTGTTGTTGTTGTTAGGGGCCATCAAGTCAGTTCCAACTCACAGCTGCCCTGGGTACAGCAGAACAAAGCACTGCCCGGTCCTGCCCGTGCTCACAACCACTGTCACACTCGAGCCCCCTGCTGCTGCCACTGTGTCGTCGATGGTCTGCTGCTTTTCCGCTGACCCTCTGCTTGACCAAGCATGATGTCCTTCCTCCTCCAAGGACAGTTCCCCCCTGATAACACGTCCACACTATGTGAGATGTAGTCTTTCCGTCGTTGCTTCTAAGGAGCAGTCTGGTTGTACTTCTTCCAACACATAGTTGTTTACTCTGCTGGTCATCTGTGATAGATACAATATTCTTACCAGCACCCTATGATCCAGCAATTCCACCACTAGGTGTGTGCCCCAAAGACTTGAAAGCACAAACTTAAAAAGAGACTTGTACACCAGTGCTCACCACAGGACTAATGACACAGCCAAAGGATGGAAACGACCTAAATGCCTATCAACAGGTGAATGGATGAGCCAAATGCGGTGCATACGCACCGTGGGATATTACTCAGTCGTGCAGAGAAAGGACGTCCTGATACACACTGCTACCGTGCTGATGCGGCTTGAAGACGGCATGCTGAGGGAAGTCAGTCAGTCACACAAGGACAATTGTTGATCTCACTTATGCATAAAGACAAGAAAAGACCAATGTATAGAGACCCAAGTTTATTAGTGATTAGCAGGAGTGGGCGGGAGGGAGCATGAGGGGTTAACAGTGATCGGAAAACGGCCTTGGTCGAGGGTGAGGCCGCACAGTTGGTGATTGTAATTGCTGTCAGTAAACTGTGCATGTGTGAAAAGGCAAACTGCCAAAGTTGTGTGACAGGTAGATACACAACAACACCAACAAGATTAGCTGCAGGAGCTATTTATGTCAAACCACAACACCACATGGGATTTGGGTTCTTGGTTTGCAGGTTTGGTGCATGGCTCCATGAGACAGACATCTCAGATAATTGGCCCAGTAGCATGTTTGGGGCTTCTGTTCTAACACCTAGGTCTTTGCATAGCTCCTGGGGTCTTCAAAGCTTGCCAGAGACCATTCAAGGTACAACAACTGGTTTCTATTCACCCAGAGCAATGCAGGAATAAGGTGAGTCAGGTGTAAGGGGAGGAGACGGCACGTGTACCTGACTGCCTCCCTGAACAGTTGCCTCCTTTGCTATGAGACTGGAGCTGGGTGGTGTCTGCCTACCATTACTGAACACATTCATCTAAGGTTCTACAGAAGGAACCTGACCAAAAGGGAGTGTGTGAAGAACAGATTTTCAAATTCTCATGGAATCCAGATTTTCTGGAGCCATGGAGGCTAGATTAAACTCTGAAATGATTGCCCTGAACCAACAATATTCTCTGAAGTTTTCTTAAAACCAAACAGTAGCTGAGCTTAACTGCCAAAAACCATCTGTCTGGAGCACTATGTTTTTTTAAGGTCTGTCTCTATGGGATCAAAGTGACAACAGCAGCTTGAACGCTTAGGAGACTTGGGGAGTAACAAGTGTGTTCACGGGGACAGGAGTAACTCAGAAAACCGCTGAGGGTGGTCACACAACTTGAAGGATGGAACCAAGGTTGCTCAATCAGACACATAGAAGTTGTTGAATTGGTGTATGTCCTGCTGGCTATATTCATAACAACAAAAACAAATAAATACAAGAAGAAAAAAGTTCAGCAGTTAATAAACAGATGTTTATCATAAGAAAATGGAAATAGCTATTTTAAAATCAGAGAAAATAGACTTCAGAAAAAAATATATATAATACCAGAAATAAAGAGAGGGATTTAATAACAATAAAAAGGTCAGTTCATCAGGAAGACATCAAAACCAAACAAAACCCACTGCCATCGAGTTGGGTCCAACTCTCAGCAATCCTAGAGGTCAGAGTAGACCTGCCGCTCAGGGTTTCCAAGGAGTGCCTGAAGGATTTGAACTGCCGACCTTTCAGTTAGCAGATGTAGCACTTAACCTGCTGTGCCACCAGGATTTCCAGGAAGACATCAGCACCCTAAATATATAGACCCTAATAAGATGGCTACAAACTGTAAGAAGCCAAATCAAAGGATAGGCACAAACACTTATCAGACACAGGCAAAGAAAAGGGAAACACTCACTTGGGACTCGTCGGGACCCTACAGCACAGAGCAGAACTTCCCCCAGGGTTTCCAAGGAGCAGCTGATGGATTTGAAATGCCGACTTTTTGGGTAACAGCTGATTTCTTAACCACTTGGTTGTAAAGGCTCCATACAGAAGGAGTAACAACATTAATTTCAGACAAAGAAGAATTCAAGGCAAAAAAAAATCATTAAATAAAACTATGGTGAATAATCTTATATTGGTAAAAGGTAAGTTCATAAGGAAAATGAAACATACACGAATTTTATTTGACAAATAATGCACAATGAAATTATAGTCCTCAAATATACCACTGAAACATCAGTCAACAACTGTTTAAAATCACAGAAATGCAGCTGCTACAGAAACAGCACTCTCCAGCTTTAGTTGATTACCCACGAAAAAGGATGGAGAATTCAAAACAACACCAAAAGGTTGAACATATAATTAAATACATCTGTATTTAATTGTACCAGACAAATCTATATTCACAAACAGAAGCTATAGTTTATCTGAAATGATCCATAAAGCATTTCTAAAATCTGATCATGTACCAAGAAATGAGAAAATGTCAATTAATTGTAAAACTCAGAATTTCTACATACCATCTATTCTTAGCAATGAAGTAGAACAAGATATGGATAAAAATTAACCAAAATACACAAACATTTAAAATAGTGCAACACTTTCCTCAATTAATATTAGAGAAATAAATCAAAATGACAATCACAGACTACCTAGAAAAAATACACAACATAATGAAACAAAAGCTTAATGTAAGAGGCAGTGCTTTTAAAGAATTAAGTTAACTCAGCGTTCAACTCAATAAATTAGAAGTCCCCTGGACACTTTTAATTCAGTACTGAAGTCACTCCTGAGAGCCACTTTTCAGCCAAAGACCAGACAGGCCTGTAAAACAAACAGGAACACACGTAGCTCTACCATGTATACAAGGCTAAGTGTGCACGCTGGCCCAGGGGCAAGGATGAGAAGGCAGGAGGGGACAGGGAAGATGACCAGAGAGAAACAGGGAGCCCCAGACAGAGAAGGGAACCCCGGGGGCATCGCGGTTACCAGCAGTTTGAGGCCCTCCCGGCCCTCCTTGGAAACCCTATGAGGGAGTTCCCTCCGTCCTGTAGAGACAAGAGGGGGACAGTGTTGGCAAAGAAAGTCATGGAATAACACATGTGCTAATTGTTTGATGAGAAACCAGTCTGCTCTGTAAGCCTTTATCTAAAGCACAATAATTTTTAAAAAACGTCAGAGGCAACAAAATAGGTCAATTACAAAAAGACCAGTAAAGCAAGCTTAGGCGGAAGGGAAGCAAGTAATAAAGAGAAAACACTCACTGATTAACCATTAAAGAAAAAGCCAAATCATTGATAAATTAACTTCTGTTTTTAAAAATATTAATTAGCCACCCCTCAGCAACTCCAGCCAAGCAAGAAAAATGAAAAAAACACAAAGCTATGAATAACAAAAAGCATAATAATAGATGAAAAACTCAGGAGGGAATGCTATTCCTTAATCCCACATTATCAAATGCAGAAAGCCCTAAGAAGGGAATTTTCCAAGAAAGTTTGCATCATTAAATGTGAAGCCAAAATAAATTTTTTAATTTATTCTACGTTTGTTAGTCTATTTCAGTTTGCTGAGCTATTAGTTACCACACCAGAAAGAGACTAGAGTGAGACCATTTGTAAATGATAATAAGAAAATACTATGACAAAGCCGAAAGACGTAACAGGCACACACACAAAAAAGAAGAAATAATCCCCAAATGTCTACCAGTTAAACAACATAAGATTATTCAAAACTTGATTAATTATTTGGGAAAAAAATCAGACCCTAACCTCTCATCTTCTATAAAATTTATTCCAGGTAAAGTGGAAAAAAAAATACATATTTATTTCTTTATAATTTTTTCTGTTTTTATAAAGTATAGGCAAAGATCTTAAAAATAGTGGAAAAGTTACATCAGAAAAGATTGACAGGTGTAGCTACCAAAAAAAAAAAGAACATGATGCTCAAATACAATAAACAGATCTGCAACTAAATGATAAACTGGGCAAACGTATATGAGAAGAACTTCTTTATAAGCAAGTAACTTTAAGTTACAAAGAATTATTACAAAACAAAACAAAATACTCCTAGTAGAGAGGAAAGAGGCTAAAGAGACAAAAATATTTTAAGAAGAAAGAGAAGAAATAACTACATGAAAAAAAGAGGAATCGTGCTATCATAAACAAAAAGGAAAATAGTATCAAACCCGCAAATACTGTTAAAACTACTCTTGGTGCTGACGATCAGACAGACAGACAAGCATACTTTTTCTCAGTAGGAAAGTAAATTTTGGGTCACACAAGGAGTCGTGGGTTTGGGGTGCTATGGCACTTGGCTTTGGCTTACACAGGTCTGTATGTCGGGAACCCCAGCAGCGTGGTGCTTCACCGCCACAGCTGCTGAGGAGAAGATCGGCACTTCCAACCTGCCTGACACTCCTTAGAAACTCAAAGGAGCAGTTCCCCTCTGCCTATACGGTCACTGTGAGTCAGAACTGACGCAGTGGGTTTGAGTTTGGGTTTGGTATATATATATGTATTTTTTTTTCTAATTCACATTAAAATAAATACAGAGTATTAAAATTTACAGAATCCCTGGATGCCACAAGTGGCTATCTGAAAAGCTGGACCTTTGAATCTTCCCAAGGGTGCCTCCAAGGAAAGGGCTGGCTGTCAGCTTCTAACAAATCAGCCACTGAGGACCCTGTGGAGCCCACTTCTGCCCTGACACGTGGTGTCGGCATGAACCAGAGTCAACTGCAATTAGGGAAAAACATTAAAATTTGTGGAATTACTTGTCTCGGTGGGTCTTCTTAAAAACCACCTCACCATCAGCCGTGGTGACTCACAACACACTTTGGGAGACCTGTGTTCCCTCTGCCTCCAAGCTGTGGAGGAAATTACACTGTTACTTGTTCAAATTTATGATGTATGGTTTCCACTTATTGTTCACAAGAAACCTGAGTGAGAGCCAGATAATTCACTCACTGGCGGCTTCTAAAGGAAGAGGATTTTCTGATGAATGCTTTTTGCAAAAAAAAGACCCCTTACCTGACTAGAGAGGGGCCTGGCTGGCACAGTGGCCAGTCGGAGGTGCCCCCACATGACCAGAAGTGCCAAGGGCCGCCCCAGTAGAAAAGCCTGTTTGGACCAGGACTTCTGAAGTCCCTGCCCGGGCCGTGCTGGGTGTAGGGTGACGCTGCTGAAGCCCTGGACTTCCATTCACGGCTTGACAATTCGGGCTCACCTCTCTGCTTTCTGCTTTTCAGAGTGACAATTGTTATGCCCCTGGCTGTGAAATCTGATTACCTGCGGCAGGTGGCTTCCTGCACCCCACTGGGCTCTCAGACACCCCTTCATTCCAGAGCTTTCTCTTCCAAGTCGGAAAAAGCAGGCTGTGCTGAGCCCATCTCTCTCCCTCCCTCCCTGCGTCTCTCTGTGTCCCTCCCTGCTTCTCTCTGTCCCCATCAATGTGACCCAGACACGTTTCCCCCTGGTTCCTCGCCTGTCAGCTCATTCTTCTCAGGACTTTCTAAGTAAGTCATTCTTATCCCACCCTCACCGCACAGACCCAAGCCCAGCAGCCTCTGAGAAGACAGAAACCACCCCAGCCACGGACCTGCTGCACAGCCACCCCCCATGAACGGAGGCTTCAGTGTTGCTGTGACACTGGACAGATTTCAGAGGCATTTCTGGACAGAGATGGACTGGGAAGAAAAGCCTGGTCCATTTGGGTCACAACAGTCTGACTGTCAGTGAGTTACAGGAGTGGCACAAAACAGGTGGCATCTAGTCTCCCCGTGTGCGAGGTCACCTTGAGGCCAGGGGGACTCCATGGCAGGTAACAGAAACAGCATCTTCCCAGAGTCTTTTCAGCCTAGACTGTGGCCTCCAGAAATGAGTTTCTTAATGGACCCTTGTATCCCTCCCCTTCTGAATACAGGGACCCTCCCTCTTCAGACCCTGACTACTTGATGCCAGGGACCCGAAGTGCCATGTACGGGCCTACTGATTCACATACAGTGGCACCTTGTCCCACGCAGTCTCACTATCCAAACCCCATTTAGACAGCAAACAACACCGTCATTCACAGAAACCAGCGCTGTGTTTTACACGGGTTCTTGGGCAGCCCAAATGCCTGGCACACTTCCACCACGGCCGCCGCGCAGCCGCTCAGCAGGGTCAGATTACTTTCAAAAGCAAGGTCTGAGCAACACCTAGCAAACCAACCAAATCCGTTGCCAGGGAGAAGACTCTGATTCATAGTGACCCTGTAAGACAGAGAGCTGCCCTGCAGGGTTTTCAAGGAGCACCCAGTAGATTTAAAATACCCACTTCTCGGTGAGCAGCTCAGCCCTTAACCACTGCACCACTGGGCTCCCGGGCCATGCCAGTGGCCCAGGGCACAGGTTAAGGAGAGGTGAGTTTGGAAATGCGGCCAAAGCCATCCTTCTGATAGACTCGCAGGCACGTTGCAGAGCTGGGCTTAGGGAACTCTTCACAGGTGGAATTCTTCAGAGCTCAAGGGTTGATGTGTGTGGGATCCGACTGGATGGCTGTGGGTTTTTTTCTTGTTTTCAGGGTGTTTGACCGTGCACTCTCTGTTCACATATCTGTTAACAGCCTATAGAATCAAAACACACCCAGAAATTCAGGTTGGGGGCACAGGTGTCAGCAGCACCTTGTCCCCTTGACGGAAGCCTGTGGTCAACCCTAGCCCACAGGAACTTAGGTGCAAGTTAGAAAAAAGTATCCCTTTCCCCGAGACACGTCTTACCCATGTCTGCTGGAGCATTGTTGCAAAGATGCAGGTTTCATTAGAGAAGGGTCCTTTCACGGGGTACACAGCCCGTGTCTGCCATCTACGGGCGGTTGTTGAAATTACTACACCAACCGGCGCCACCAACCCACGTGCGAAGGACGTGCTGCGGGAGGTCCTTCCCGGGAATCTGAGCACAGCACACGCGACAGAAGCCCCTGAGCTTCCACAGGTCTGGACAAACGCATAGGTTTAGGGGGGAGTCCTATCACTAAGGTCTGAGAGACGTGAAAATCAAGCAGCCAAGCCCACCTTCCTGCTGGTTCTACTTACTGGAGAGTTACTGGGGGAAAACCCGATTCCAGAAGAACACAGCGCGTCCCTCCCCGGGCGTGTATTCTAATGTCCCTGACAGAGTGGCCCGCTGGACAGAGGTCTTGGTTCTGAGCCTGCTGGTTGGTACGCGTGGCACCTCCTGCCTCAGGCTTCTCTTCTGTAAAATGGAGACAGTGGTTTCTGCCCCACCCACTACTGAGAAGTACTTTAAGGATGAATCACTGGAGGCAAGAGCGCGTTATAAACCCTAAGGCCCTGCGGACCGAAGAGCAGCCCCTTGGGCTGAGAGGCTGACTGAGGACATGCCCACCCTGGCCTCCCAGCACCCACTTGCCACGGAGTGGATTCTGGCTCACAATGACTCGGCGTGTGCCACTGCGGAAGTGAGCTCACAGGCTTCTCAGCGGCCGGTTCTTCCAGAGCAGGTTATCAGGACTTTCTACCAAGGCTCCTCTGTGGGGTTCAAGCCCCCAGGTTTCAATCAGTAGCTGCATGATGAGCTGTTGGTGCCATGCCTCCTCAGAGCACCCAACTTCACAGGGGCCGCCATCCGGCCGGCTCTGACGCACAGCGACCCACAGCCCCGCAGAGACCCTACAAGACAGCACAGCTGCCCCATAGTGACCCTACAGGACAGAGGAGAGCTGCCCAATGGAGACCCTACAGGACAGAGGAGAGCTGCCCCATGGCGACCCTACAGGACAGAGGAGAGCTGCCTCATAGGGTTCCCAGGGAGCGGCTACTGGGTCCGAGTAGCTGACCTTCTGATTAGTAGCCAAGACCGTAACTCCCCTTGGCGTACTGCCAGCCTGGTGAAAATCCTTTCCTTGTTCAGAGGTGATCACTGCAGTTGGTTCCTGGGATTCTCCTGAGATCCTTTGTCAGAGCCATCCATGTGGAAGGACAATCTGAGCACGTTACTGGGCCGTCTCCCATCAGATCTCAGACAGAACGCCAGCTCCTTAGAGAGGCCTTGCTGGCCTTTCTCCACCCATAGCTCAGACCTCCTTGCTCCTTCGTCTCAATGAACCAAACCAAAGCTGGTGCCATAAAGTGCATCCCAACTCACAGCCGCCGGAGGGGACAGAGGAGAAGGGCCCCACAGAACTCCCGAGGAGCACCTGGGGACTCTGACTCCTGACCTTCTGGTGAGCAGATGAGCACCTCATCGCTGCACCATCAGAGCTCGCCGTGGCACTGCCAGTGACTCCGCTATGTTCTTGTGACTTCGTGTCACCCATCTAAAGAGTGTGAGCTCCCTGAAGGCAGGAAGGAAGTCTTTGCTCGCTAACGGGCCTCTCTTCAGGAGCTGGCCGCACAGACACCGTCCACTCTCCAAGGGCGCTGTTGGAGGGAGGAGGGACTGTCTGTCCCCTCTGTCCCCTCTGTCCCCTCTGTCCCCTGTGTGCCCTGTGTCCCCTGTCAGAGGCTGCTTTCAGTGTCCTCTTTTCAAATTCAAGTTCCTTGAAAAGGCCAAACCTCCTGGACTAGAGGAAGCTCCAAGACCCTCGCCCTATGACACCCTCTCAACTCAGCACTGAAGCCACTCCTGGACGTCCCCCTTTCAGACAAATGGCAGATTGGTTTATAAAAGACACAATAGCAACTGTCAGGATTGTGTTCTCTGAAACAACCAGCTGTATGAGACCAGTCAGATTTACCCAGAAGCAAAGACGAGAGGGTGAGGAGGGGAAAGGACAGAACCAGCAGGACGGCAATCACGAGAACCCCAACACACTGTGAAAACTGCAACCAGTGTCACAGAACAATCTGCATAAAAATTATTAAAGGGAAACCTGACTTACTGGGTAAACTTTACGTAAAACCCAAGAAAATATTTTAAAATAAATAAAAATAGAGAGGTTTGATCTAAAAATCTGAAATTTCCAACTTCCCTTGAAAAATGAGAATGTTAGACAGCTGTTAACTCTAAAAGCTCACTGTAACATCTTCTGTCTGGTGGTCTAGGGGACAGCACTCTGTTCTCTCTCAGTAAGAAAAACCCAAACCCCCCAGACATCGACGCCACAGGATTCTGAAACTGAAGCTCGGCTTTGGATCCTGCCGACGTCGCCGGCAGAACTGTCCAGGATTTTCTCGCTGGCAGCCAGGGCTGTGTAACTGGAGTCACCTGGAGGCTAAAATCTGCATACAGCCTCTGGCCTTGCCCACTCCAGGAGCCTGCAAAGACAAACGATGGTGTCAAAAGCAAGCTCATTAAATTTTTGCTGCTCTGCTGCGTGACCCTTGCTCCTCGGGCACACAGACCTCTGCGACACTCCATTTCTGCCTGAGAGGCTCAGTCCTGCACCCCAAAGAAGATAGAGAAGCCAACTAAGCACCCGCAATGGGTGCTGGCTTCCAGGGGCAAAGCAAGGTCCACCCATCACGAGCTCGCGTTTCCACCGTCCTGCTGTCAGGCTGAGTCCCCCGCAGGAACTGAGGGCGAGTGTTTTCCAGAGGGGTGCCCCAGGAACTCCTAGTAGGGCCTGCTGAGTGGGACAGGGGTGGGAAGTCAGCCAACACAGGCCATGCTGTCAGGCTGCTCATCACACGCGTCCTGCACAGTATGTGCCTCAGAGTCGTTGTATCCAATCGGGAGATGAGATAGCTTTGTGGTTATCCCCAAAACCTCATTCATCCCTGGCTAAGCGTTGTCCCAGGGGATCTCATTGTCTCCTCAGCGCTTCTGGCCTGCACCAGAGTGGAACCTGCAGGTGGGGAGCCAGGGGTATTTACAGAGTGGTTGGAGAGCTGGGGATGTTCTCAAGGGGCTGTGGAGAGCTGGGGTTCTTGCGGGGCACCGGAGATCGAGGTGTGCTTGTGTGCACAGGGCACTGACAGCGCTGGCTACAGCTGTCCCATCCCCTGACGGGCCAAGCCTTCCTCCAGTCAGGAAAGTAGCTCTTGTGAGACAAAGCGACAATTACGTATCACAACATGGAAGGTAAACCTACACAGAAGAACTTGTCTCAGCAGCAAGGTCACTTTCTTTGTTCAGGTTCACATGAAGCTGCCTCCTTCTGTGTAGATGAAATGGCCAGAGAAAAGCTGCCCTCAAGAGCTCTCGTGCCGTCTCCTCAGCCCAGAAGAGGGACGGGCTACAGCCGCTCCAGGAGACGTGTCACAGGCTGGAGAGCTGGGCCTTTGGTTCTAGCCAGCCATTCTGATCTTTGCCAGAGCCCATCCGGGTCCTGACGTGCTGAATGAACTACAGTTTCCAAGGCCAATGACTTTCTCACACACACACACACACACACACACGCGCGCGCACAGGCATGCCCACACGTGCACACGCGCACACACACACGCATGCCTCCCCATCTTACCCATTCCCACCGTTCTTCCCTTGCGGCTGGGAGGCTGAGCCATCCGGTGGGTTCATTCTGATCTCTCATCATTGAACACTCTTCATTCATGTGTTAATTTTCCCTCCTCACTGTCTCTTCAAAGCAGCTCTCCAGATGTTCTGGATGAGCATTTGATGTTTTCTTTACAGACACACTCCATTCTCTCAGTCACTACAGGGTCACCCTCTTCATCCAAACTCAGGCCCCGAGGCTGTTCTCCGCATCACAGCAACCGACACCTCACCTGCGAGTCAGTCCCCCAGCTCTCGGTCGAGCGGAGCAGTCCAGGCTGCAGCAGGGAGGGCGCCTGATTACAGGGCCTGAGGAGCAGATCCAGGCCCAAAGCCCTGGCCCGGATTCAAGTCAGCAGGCACCCCGAGCTTCCACCTGGGCCCAGAATAGGCTGAGCACCCGGCAGACAAAGGCCACGAGGTTATCTGCAAGAAGCTCACGGAGAGGTGAGGGAGACGCAGGAGCAAAGAAACCACTACAGCCAAGCATGGTGTTTGTGAGGGAATAGCAATCCAGTCAGAAGGGGTCGTGAGACTTGGTTACCAGGCAGATGCAGCGGGCAGGGCCCACCCCCAGCCCTGGGCTTGGCTGAAGAGGGAGACACGAGGAGGGGCAGGGAGAGGAGCTCAAGGGCATGGCACCTCCGGGGACAGCAGCAGTGCTGGGGGGTGGCGGGGGAGACACACGAAGTAGGCCCCTTCGGCCCGCTGACGCTCTCTGCGCTCCAGAGCATGGGCCGGGCCCGAGCGGCCACAGAGAGTCCTTGTCTTCATGAGTTGCCATCTTTTGGAAGAAGACAGAATACAGACAATGGAGCTAGCGCCCAAGACGTGCTCACCAGGCCCTGGGCACCTTGCTCTCCTTGTGATGAGATGAGAGAGAGACTAATAATGGGAGTCAGGGAGGCTGTAAGAAGGGGTGGGCGGCAGGAGTCTTGCTTTTACCAGGATTCTCTGGGAAGATTTAAAAATACCCCCAAGCCTAGTGATTTATTAGCTATGACGCCAAAAACAAGAGAATCAAAAAACTGCTAAGTTAGACTTCATCAACATTTTAAAAATCTGCACTTTGAAAAACTGCATTAAGAAAGCAAAAGGACCACTCACAGAATGGGAGAAGATACTGACAAATCATGTATCTGATAAGGAGGCCTGGTGGCACCATGGCAAAGAGACGGCTGCTAACCTAAGTGGGCAGCTGGTGCCCGCCGGCCGCTCCTCAGTGTCACTCCGCTCCAGAATCGATTTGACGGCTGCAGGTGTCTGATAAGGGACTTATATCCAGAATATATAAAGAAATCTTACAATTCAATGAGAAGAAGACCAATAACCTAATCTAAAAATGGACAAAGAACTGGAGTAGCTGTTTCTCCAAAGAAGACACACAAAACGCCAATAGGAACATGGACAGATGTCCTCAGGGAAACCATTGGTCCCCAGGGAAATGCTAACCATCACTCCCCACCCCGTAGAACTGCTGTCACCAACAGCACAGAGAGAGCACCCCGCTACGGAGCCCAGTTAGCAGATCCCTGGGACTGCATTAAGTGTTTAACTCTCAAGAGAGTTTGGTGACTCACAAATGGGTGTGTGACCCAATTCTGTCCAATGACACGCTAGGAGAGGATCACCACAGCTTTGGGGAATGATGAAAAGCCAAGTTGTCCCTCCCGTCAAAATGTGATTGAGTTAGGATGCAGTACCATCAACAGAGGTGGGAGAAATAAATCTTGGGGTGAAGCCAGCACTGTGGCTGGAGAAAAGCTTGGTCCCTGACGTCACCTGTCAAACTGCTGAGTCAACCACCACTGAGGTTCTCACTGCCGCCAGACTGCCTCAGATGCAAGCTAACAGTTTTCCATACAATTTAAGCCAGTTTGGGTTTTCCATTACAGCCCTAAACAGACACAGGCCACCATCTCCAAAGAAATGAGACCAAAGGATGCCAAGGACATAAGCCAAATAGAAGAGGACTGGGCACAGCATGTACAAATGCCCCAAACAAAATTAGCCATGGTGTGTTCAAAAAACAGGCAAGCTGAGTTGTCCCGCCAGGGGTGGTCCAGAGAGTGGCCTCAGCAGGGAAAGAGCTGACTCCCTGAAGAGAGTAAAGGGACCTCAGTGGGTCCGTCACCATCACTGCGGGGCACTGTACTAGCCACAGGAGAAAGCAAGAGACGTCACAGAGCTGCCCTTTCGCTGGGTTGCACGGGATCCCACGGGAAGGAAAAACTGTCTTGAGCATCACAAGGGGGCTTCACAACATGGGCCATGGGCCTCTTGGGGGATGCTGGTGGTGCAGTGGTTAAGTGCTCAGCTGATAACTAAAAAGTTGATGGTTCGAGCCTACAAGCCACTCCTTGGAAGCTCTGTAGGATGCTTCTGCTCTGTCCTATAGGGTCAGTTATTATGGTGGAACTGACTCAGTGGTGTCAGGCTTGGTTTGGGGTTTTGCTGCTGTTTTACTTTGGTGATATAATGCTCAGATTTTTAAGTTAAGAACAGGCTGGGAAGGGCGTGTGGGTATATAGGTGTGCAGAAAGAGAGAGTGCTCCCAGGCTTTTGCTAAACCAGAAATGGCAAGGGACATTTCAGAATTCTTGTAGACCATAAAGGACACTAAAACTGAAAGGCCGCGTTCTCCAAGAGCACTTACAGGCGGGGAGCTACACCTCTGCCTGCACTCCTAAGTGCTCCACCTTCATCTAAAAAGCATCAAGAAGAGAGAGAGTATGGTCTTTAAAAATAAAAAAGGTCATTTCTCAAAATAGCCTTGAATATTTCATAGCTCTAAAGTCAGGAGCAGCCTCACAGGAAAGCTTAGTGCAGTCCGCCTCTTGTCTTAGCTTTCAGTGTTGGCTTCCTGGGGACCGACTTGACTGAATAAACAGCGAAGAGGCTGGGTGACTATGAGTGGTCTCCAAGTCTCCTGCGTCGGTGAGGAGGTAGCACGTACCCCTGACAAACACTCTGGAATAAGGGGCAGGCGGGGTATTTCCTGGGGGGCTCCCAGAGCCCTGCACCAGGAGAGCAATAGCTGTAGAGTGAGTCAGGACCCCCTCTCTAAAAGGGAACCGGAAGGGGACCTGAAGCAAGTCTTTGGACCTCTCCAAGATGGGCTTCCCTGTCAGTCAAACTGAGGTGAAACTGTCCCCCTGGTCCCTCTCGGAGGCAGAAAGGAAAGCATTTCACCAAAGGCACAGGGCAGAAAAGGCCAGGAAGGGGCTGTGTCCTCCTGAAGAAACAGCTCTCTCCAAACATTAACAAGAGGCTCAGGCCCAGGTTTGGCCCACCTTCTCCCTGAGAAGAACTCGCCAACGTCAGTGAGTCCAAGTCAATACGTAATAAAACTCGGGAGACAACTAAGGGTCTCGACGTTGGTCCAAACTCAGCATCGGTTTGGTTGTTTCACCCTGAGTCAACGGCCAGCATCTTCTGTACACAGGATGCTGCTTGGCCTGTGCCAGAGTCATGCTAAACGCCTCTGCAAAGCTGGCCGGTCCCAAGCTCAACACCAGCACACACGTCCACAAGTTCCCTGAATGCTTCCTCCTCGTAGCTCCTGCCAAAATTAAAAGAGTATTTTCATAACCTCCGCTGCCCGCCGGTCTCCAGCCTCCGGAAGGGAGCGCCGCCGAAGGCCCGGGAGGATGGAAACGGCCTCGGGTCTCGGGCTGGGCGCGAGCGCAGTGTGGACCAGACACTCCTTGACTGACGTTATCTCCTCCCGGGCAGAAACCAATTTCGGGCGAGAACTTTGTAATTTAGAACTCAAGGATATAAGATGCATTCAGGGAATCATTCTCCCTGTACAAATTACAGGTTTGTCATTTAAGAGGTTTAATATCTCTGAAAGAGCTTGCTTTTCCCTTTTTCTTTTTCTTTTTTTTAATTCTGAAAATTGCCGTATTGATGGTGTCGGAACAGAGTCTTAGCAGTGAGAGTGACAGCCGATGCTTCAAACAAATCCATTGTTCTTTGCACGGACGAAGAAGATGAGGTCAGATGACAAATATTTATTTTGTCACCAAGCACTAGTGTCCAAGTGCAGCAGAAGAGCTCCGTGTGTGACACACACCAAAATAAACCCCAAACCAAATCCACTGCTGTCGATTCTGACTCCTAGCAGCCCTGTAGGACACAGTCCAACTGCCCGCTGGCATTTCCAAGGAACACCTGGCGGGTTTAAACTGCTGATTTTTGCTTAGCAGCCGTAGTCCTTACCCACTATGCCACCAGGTTCTGGCATCTAGCAGGTGTTTAATAAATACAGGGAAGAAGGAGGGGGAGGGAAAGGGGAATGAGGCTCAGACTCAATGGCAGAAACGTCTGAGTCACTGGACTTTCAGATTTAAACACCAACACAGCTCCACCAGACTCAGCGTTTAAGTCAGAAGGTCCCCATGACTGCCGAGGCAGTGCTCCAGGAGAAGAGAGACACAGGTGTCTACAGGGAGAAGGGACAGCAGCAGCTCAGTGCCGGGGGCCGCTCTCAACCCAGGGCGTTTCTGACCAGCCACGTGGTAAGTACCTCACCTCTCTGAGCCTCAGTTTCCTCACTGTAAAACCAGAACTTGCTCCTGTTCTGGTTTCTACTGTCAGTTCACTCCAGAACCAGTCTTGACGCCTTCTCCTTCGTCTGCCTCAGCTCTGAAGGGTCATTGTTGCCAGGGACCATCGAGTCAGTTCCGACTCAGGGCCACCTTACGCCCAGCCAGCGATCTTGGTCACCACTGCTAGTCCAGACTGGGAGACAGCAGCTGGGGGGCGGCCTGGCCGTTTCTGTACCCACCACTTTCTTTTTGGCTCCTCATTTCAGTCGGAGGGGACTCAGCAGGCCAGCTACATTAGCTGAGGAATTTTTATGTAAGTTTCGTCTTGGCTTGTTACAAATATGCAGATTAGAATCCATGTGTCTGACCTATATATCTATAGTTTAATAAAGAATTTCTTGTGGTTATTTTGTGGTGCATACAGTTATCTGTGGGCTCGGTGCTTAAAACCACGAAGTATTCTGCCCAAATGACATGCAGGCTGATGGAAAAACTGTCTTTGGAGACTCCGTGGAAAACAGCCTGCACCGCTGTTAGGTCTCCAGTGGGATCACATCTCCTAATAAGCCTTCAGAAACCCGGGTGGCACAGTGGGTAAGGTGCCACTTCTGCTAACCAAGAGGCTGGCGGTTCAAATCTGCCAAGCTCTCCTTAGAAATTCTACGGGGCAGTCCTACTCTGACCTCTAGGGTCACTATGAGTTGGACCCAACTCAGCGACAGTGGGTTTGTGTTTTTTGGTTTAATAAACTCTCTTTCTCTTTCCGATTTGGAGTGTGTTTCATGGGCTTGGCTGCTCCACGACACAGACCTTAACAGGGAGCTAGACCGTAACAGGACACAGACCGGAACACAGGGAGCAAGAGGCGGGGAGAGGGAGCTCACTCTTTAGTTTAGGGTGCAGTGAGCTTCGGTTTGCAAAGACGAAAAAGCTGGATAACTGCTGACAGTCACACCCCACAATGAGTGGGATCAGTATCACTAAATCATGCACGTAACAATACCAAGTTGCGAAATGTGCTAAATTTATTTACGAGGACTGCCAATTAAGTTCACAAACTCATCCTAGAAAAAGTACTACATATCTCATTGCTGAATATCACCATGGTCAACTTCCAAGTCCTCCCCTTGGGAAGCTGTGCACCAATACTAGGGCCTGGTCCACCCTTCAAAGCCATTTTGGCACTCTTTTTCTGGAGTGGCCATCAGAGCTGTTGTCGTATGACCCTTGATGTCCTGAATGTCACCAACATGTCTTCCTTTCAATACTCCCTTTGTCTTCGGGTAAAGAAAAAAGTCAGTGGGGGCAGATCAGGTGAGTAGGGAGGGGGTTGCCATACAATTATTTGTTTACTGGCTAAAAACTCCCTCACAGACAGTTACACAATTTAGGTTGGTGAGTGCGCCACCACGCCACTGTGCACAACGGCGATTCCACAAAGAGTTCCAAAACGGCTTTGCAGGGTGGACTAGGCACTGGCATTAGTGCATACCTTCCCAAGAGGAGTGCTTTGAATGATATTCAGCAACGAGATCTGTAGCCCTTAGAGCAATTAAGTTTGCAGACTTAACTGTCAGACCTCATATTTACAGCCACTTCAGAAGAGATGCCTATGGGACCAAATGGACAGCACCTGTACAAAAGCAAAGCCACGTGCAGGCCAGAGGGACAGGAAACCTGGATGAGTGGACACAGGGTGCCCAGGGCAGAAAAGCAAAGGAAGAGAGCTGGCACTTCAGGAGCTCTGTGACCAGTGTCACAGCTGATCTGTGTAGAAAGTTTTGAAGGAAAAATTAATTCATGCTACAACTTTTCATCTGAAACACAGTAAAGCCCATTGCCACTGAGTCAATGCCAACTGATAGCGACCCTATAGGACAGAACAGAACGGTCCCAGGAGGTTCCCAAGGATCCAAACTGCTGACCTTTCGGTTAGTGGCCAAATGTTTAAATCACTGCACCACCACGTTTCCAAAACACTATAAAATTAAAAATAAAAACATGCTGTCATGGTCCCCACACTGGGGAAAGTACCCCTCACGGTCACCTGCTCTCTAAGTGGCTTCCATCAAGTTGTAGTCATTACAGATAAGCACAATCTGCTCAGGGAATCAAAGGTTGGAGGACACCCCTGACACGGTAGTCATGGTCCTGATCCTGACCTCGTGACCCCCAGGGCTGCAGAGGGGCACAGCTTTCCGAGGCCACCCCACCCACCAGCAGCCTCACTCCGGCTGTTGTTCCCTTCGTGGTTCTAGCTAGCGGAGGGAGAAAGTCAGGGGAGTGGGGAGGAGTTTGGACTCACAGGGCTGAGAGCTGGGATAGAGCCTCAAGTTCCCATGAGCCCCTGCCTGAGAATAAAGGACTGTTGCACCTTTCAAGGGAAAGGAAATGCCAGAGCCTTCTTCAGCCCCCTCCCTAGGAGTTCAGTGACAATGTAGTTCTCTTATTGTCAGAAGATAAATCACGTCCTGGCTTCATGCATTTGAATCATCTTTTCCTATTTGAGAATCTGCGCCCACATCAAGCAGTCAATAGTCTCTGAATTCCCATTATGGGGAGGGCTCTGTGCTGTGCTGGAACTGGCAGACAAATGAACAGAGCCCCTGACCTTACGACAGCGGGTGGGAGACAGACCTGTTTGCAAATAATGCAGCAGGAAATGAAGCATCACTACAGACAGAAATACTGCATCCAGTAACTGTGTGACTGCTGAGCCAGCCAGCAAGATCCCGGCGGGCTTCTGGGAAGAAAGGGCACCCCCACGGCAGGGTGGGTGGAGTTTGCTGGTGGAAAGCACAGGAGGGTGTTGCCGGCAGAAAGAGCAGCTCGGAAAGAACACAAACAAGGAAGAGGAAGTGATCAAGAAAGCTGCCTCAGACTGTGCCATCCCAGAAGCACCGCCACTCCAGCTCCAGCCCAAATGATGTCGTGGCTTCAGGACAAGCATGTCAACAGAGCTTTTGTAGTCCACAAATGAAGGGCAGTGCTCGAGAGTCCCCCAGGACAGCCCTCCTTGTGCCTGACCGAGTCCCACCGGAGCAGACAGATGCAAGGTGGAGGGGTGGGTGAGGCAGGCAGGTCCCCAGAGCAGAGGGCAACAGGCTGGCAGAGGGGAGGTAAGGGATGGAGCAGAGGCTGGAACACGCTCTTCACTGGTGCAGTGTGACAGTTTGGTGTGTCAACCATCACGCGGAAGTCCTTGAATCTTGAGAACCTACTGAGAGGGGTGACCCAATTGTCCAGTGTCCTCTGCGCACACTGTCTCTGTCCTGCAGCTCAGCTTCACTCTCCCTCCCTCCCTTTCTTTGTGCCTCCATCGCTCCCTCTGTGTCTCCCTCCCTCCCTCTCTCTCTCTACCTCCTTCCCTGTCTCCCTCCCTCCTTCCCTCTCTCTCCCTCCCGTACTCCGTCTCTCTCCCTCCGTCTGTCTCTCTGCTTTGCTTGCTTGCCGCCCAGCTCTGTCCCCCTCTTTCACGCTCCTTCGCTCTCTCTCTTGCTCTCTCTCTGTCCTGCCCACCTTGTAACGAGGAGACAGTTGTGTCCCTGGATGTGCCACACGGTGGACTGTCCAGGGCTGGTCATTACATTCCCAGGACTGCCTTGAAACGATGGCAGGATTCTGAACAAATGGAGTAACCTCCTCTGCCTGCCTTTCTTTTCTTTTGAATTGTGGTAAAAATGCACACCAGCCGACATTTGCCGAGGTGACGTCTTTCCCACCCACAATTTGGCGACATTCACAGCATCAGTCACGTTGTGAAACCATCACCGAGACTGCTGTAGGTTTTTCTGCCTCCACTAACAGATGCTCACAGCTCCTGTGCATGGTCTCTCCTGTCCCCTCCCTGCTCACCTCTCCGCCGCCCCTAATTAACCCCTGACCTGCTGTACCCAGATCTCATCGTGGAGCTGCTGATATGGGGTTGCAGCCAATGAAGTCAGACAGGGCTTTGAGGCATTTCTGAAGAAAGATACAGGAAGGTGACAACTGAATAAATCTAATTCATTAGCTCTAAGTCAATGTGACTTCCTACCAGCAGCGAGGAGGCCTGCCAAAGAAAATAACTATATAGGGCTCTCCTTGCCCCCCACAGCCTGCAGAACTGTCTCCAGAAACTCTCTACACTCTCTCTCTCTCACTAAAAACTTAGGACCATCTCACCAAGACCTCTCCAAAGGTGATGCACCTTATTCCTTTTTATGGAGATGCTTAAGCCTCTGGAACAGCTGGAATTTGAGGTATTGTACCCTAAAGCTGATGGAAACATCTGTCTACTTTTCCTGGCTGGACTTACAGAAGATAGAGACATTCGTAATTTCTTTTTTAATGACAGCAGTTTTGGTGGCTTCATCCTTCAGGGACAGATGAAGAATTATTAGATGACGTAAACATTGAAAACATAAACATCAGTGTTTAAATTAGGAGTGTCAACTCACACGTTGAGTAGAAGACTTAGAGGAATTTTTTTTTTCTTAAGGAAAAGAGATTGTGCGCAGCCTAGAAATGACTCCAGTACTTAGAGAGAACAAGAGGATCACAGGAACTAAGGCCCAAACGTGTGCTACCATCTGAGCAGGGCTGGAGGCCCACAGCAGGGAAAGACTGACCAGCCCCCGGAAGGAGTGGGGCATTTTAAGCACATCCCAGCTGACAAACAGTTTCTGTTTTAATGACCCTGTCGTGGATTCAGTTATGTTCCCCCCAAAAATGTGTGTAGCCATTTGGTTAGGCCATGATTCCTGGTACTGTGTGGCGGTCCTGTGTGCTGTCATCCCTGCCTCCACGATGCTGAGGAGGGAGGCTGGGGGCAGCTGTGCTAGCGGGGCAGCACCCAGATTGTCGTCTGCCTTGGGGCAGTCTCTTGGGATATAAAGGAAGGGGCAGCAAGCACAGAGTCAGGGACCCCGTGACACCAAGAGGCAATGCTGGAGCAGAGCGTGGCCTTTGAAAAGGATCCAGGGTCCCTGCACCTCAGAAGCTTGAAGTCTAGAGGAAGACTGATGACAAGGACCTTCCTCCAGAGCCAGCCTTCTCCTGAAGCTGACACCTTGAATTTGGACTTGGGCCTATCTTCCTCTGAGAAAATAAATTTCTCTCTGTTGAAGCCATCCACCTGAGGTCTTTCTGTGACAGCAGCTCTAGGTGACTAAGACAGTCCTCGGTTGGTCTTTCACAACACGCTGGGGTCCATCTCCTCGCTAGCTTACTGGGAAGGCTAAATGTGATCTTGGAAAATAGAGGCTGTCTGTCTGCTAGGAAGTGCTCAAAGTGCCCCACGCCTCGGGCTGACCCCTCTCCCCTGCCTGGACTTCCAGGCCATTCCTCATCTGCAATGTGCAACCTGGGGAGGTATCTGTGCTCAGACCCACTTTACAGACAAGAACAGGAAGCTAAGAGAGGTCAAAGACTGCTCAGCTTAAGAACCAATTCTGGCACTTGAAACTGCAGACTTCGAGGTCCAGTGTCTGAGCTTTCTGCCAGGAAACTGCAAACCTTATTAGTCCTTGTGGGTAAGATCATGCCTCTCTTGCCACCCAGTAAAGTGACCCAGAGACCTCAGCTGGTGTGAAAGGCCAACACACTCAGCTCCTAAATGAAGCTCGGAAGTGTGAGTTCAGCCAAAGGCACCTCAGGAGAAGCACTTGACCGTTAATTCCCAAACATCAGCCACTGAAAACGCTACTGAGCACAGTTCTGCTCCCACACACATGGACCCGCCATGCATGAATCAGAGTTTTTAAAGGCATGGACAGACAGACAAAAGGAAGGAGGAGTGAATCCGCTGCTGTTCATGGCTCTGGTCTCCCACTCCCTGCTCATTCCCTGGTCCCTAAAAGCCCCGCATCCGCTCTCCAGCGACACACACCCAGAGCCGGCTGCTGTGGGACACGTTGCAGAGAAGGAGCCGCAGGGCCTGAGTCTGAAACCTGCTTCGTGAAAAAATTCAAAAGTGAGATACCTGTCTTATATGCATCTTTTGAAAAGGTCTGCAAATACACACTTGGCCCAGTTTTATACTGAAATGTCTTCAGACTTGAATATTCACAACTTAAAAAGATTTAGTATTCCTTTGATGGAACTGGACTCACACAGCTACACCAAACCTAATTCAGCACTTTCATCTTCTTCCTTTCTTCTATACACACACACACGTGTACACACAAACACACTTAGACACTCATGAGTGCTCCTGTGTACACCCACATACACAGTCACCTTCACATGCACTCACAGAAAACACGTGCATGTGAGTACACACACACACATCCACACCTGCACTCACGCACACACACACACCCACACACCCACACACACACACACACACACAAGGACGGCCAGTTAAGTTCACGAACTCGTCCTAGAAAAACCACTACATCCCTCGTGGCAGACTATCACCGTGGTCACCTCCAAGCCCTCCCTTGGGAAGCTGTGCACCGATGCCGGGGCCCATTCCACCCTTCACAGCCGTTTTGGAACTCTCCTTCTGGAATGGCCATCAGAGCCGTCATCGTGTTACATCCTTTATCTTCAGGTAAAGAAAAAGCTATCGGGGGCCAGATCTGGTGAGTAGGGAGGGTGTTCTAATACAGCTATTTGTTTACTGGCTGAAAACTCCCTCACAGACTAAGTTTGGAAACTTGCTGCGTGCCACCATACAAATGGCCATTCCAGAAAGAGTTCCGAAATGGCTTTGCAGGGTGGCCTAGGCACTGGCATTGGTGTCCAGCTTCCCAAGGGGAGGGCTTCGAAGGTGACCATAGTGATATTCAGCAACGAGGTGTGTAGTACCTGGAACAATTAAGTCCATAAACTTAATTGTAAGATCTGATGTACACAAGCAGGCACATGCACACACCTACATACACATACACATGAGTGCCTGCCCTGACACATACACACATCTACATGTGCACACAGGTGCACATACACAACATTCCTGCACTCACACAGACACATATCTACATGTGCATGCAGGTACACACACACAACATGCCTACACTCACACATGCCCACATCTACACGTGCATGCAGGTGCACACACACAACATGCCTGCACTCACACAGACACACACATCTACACATATCTGCAGGTGCACACACACAAACATGCCTGTGCTCACACACACACATCTACACATGCATGCAAGTGCACACACACAAACATGCCTGTGCTCACACATACACAAATCTACAAGTGCATGCAGGTACACCCATGTGTACTCACACATATACACACACATGCAGGTACACACACATGAACATGCCTACACTCACACATACACACATCTACACATGCAAGCGGCTGTGCACGTGCACATCCGAATTCACACATGCTTGTATACACACGTATGTGGATGTCCACACACATATACACGAGCTACAGTCACACACACACACACATACACTTTTCATGCACCCACTGACCCAGTGAACAGCAAGCAGTAGAAGGATTCAGTGCTGGACTGCAGTGCCTGGATTTGAATCCTCACCCACTTAAATACTAATTCCAAATCTACTCATCCGTGCTCTTCTTCTGCTCCTTTGCTTGTGGAGACCCCACTGTGTGCCTTGTGACACCCGGGACTCCAAGACTCGGGTTGGGAGGGGGTAGGGAGGGCCGGCCCCTCAAGTGTGCCTCCACTCCACTGTGTGCCAAGAAGCTGAGCGCTGCAGTGACACACAGCTCTCTGTCCTGGTCTTCTCCTCATGTCTCTGAGTTCAGGCTCATCAGTCAACTAGAGGACCAGCCCAGGCCCCAGTCCTACCCCTGCGTGCTCTCAGGGAAGTCAGTTCCTGTCCTGGGCCACCTCTTCTCATGAGAAGCTTGGGAAAAACGGTCTTCGGTCCTGACCACAATGTTTGGATAACTCAGAAATGGTTCAAGTGGGCTCCCTTCCTCTGGCTCAAAGCCTCTTCCCAGACTGTGTATCCCCAGGTGGCCCCGTGAGTGAGCAGACAGCGTCCCCCTCCCCTCCAAGCCTGATATGCCCCCTCTCTTGAGGGGGGCTCTGTACTGGAGGCCCCTGTGCCCCCCTCACATCAGCTCCACTCCAGCCTCTGCTGCAGCTCCTGAGAGCACCCGCCTGGGCGGCGGCCCGTTCCTCTCACTTCCTCACCTTCTGACACCCTGCAGCAGGCCCTGTGGGAAGAGACACAGTTTCCTCTGGACTTGAGTGACCAGTGTCCCAGCTTCCCTGGGCTTCAGATAAACCAAAGCAGCCCTGGCTAAACCAGCACCAGTCTGTCACCCTAGCCTGGACTTAGGAGGGCCTCGACACTCACAGGGAACCTCTCGAATGTAGGCCACTAAAGGAGCTGGAGGCTGAGAGCATCTTTCTGATACTCTGGACAGACCTGCTAAGGTGCAGTCTATACATGATGCTCTTCAGAAGGTTCCAGAAGGATTAAGCCCCAGGGTACAGTAATTAAGAGGCAGGTTGCTAACCAAAAGTCAGCAGTCCAAATCCATAGCCACTCCTTAGAAACTTTATGGGGTAGTTCAACTCTGTCCTATAGGGTCGGCATGAGTCAGAACTGACTCAACAGCAACCAGGTTTGTTTGGGGGGCTTTGTCTACAGTGGTGAGCAACTTCAGAGTATGCCCTCATCCCACCATGAACTTTTTCACAAAGGAAGACCCCTGTCTTTCTCTCCTCAGTTCCCCAACTCCTATTTCCTAGGATCACGTCCCCTAACTAATAAACCATGACCACGTCCACATGCACGCACATGCGTGTGCACACACACACACACACACCATGTGCGCATGCACACCCACACACACGCTGTCACCTCAGGTTCTGCTTTAGGACACGATTCCAGGCTCAACCTGGGAAATCTCGTTTATGAACACAGCACAGAGTTTTTCTGTCAGATACTAAGGTTCTAGTTTTAAGATCTAAACACCATTTTTCAAAGATAAAGGCCACCAAAAACATTCTTAATTTTTCCACAGTTTCTTGGTGTCACTGTTTGCACTATCTGGCCCAGCCAGGTCACTGCAGCAAAGCATCTCCACAGTTGTTGGCTCAAAATATGGGATCTGGGGGCCACACTAAGAACCACACAGGGGATCTTGCCTCTGACCAAAACAAATCAAAACAACCCCTGTGGAGGCCAGAATGGCATTTTTCTTCCCGACAAGGTTTCTCCCATTGCTATTCAATTCCAGCAAATGGAATTCAAGTCGATGGAGGTGTGAGAATCAAGAACTGAGAAGAACCTGACTTGAGTTTTTCATTAAAAAAATTTTTGAAAAGCTATAACATCAATAGAAAAGTGAGAGAAACCCGCTTCACTCTTACACACATGCTGAATCAAATCAAGCTTTTCTGGTGGTCAAATATGAACACAAGGTCACCGAGTGCTTCTCAAGTCGCAATTGCAAGCACCGAAGCAGCACGTGTCAGAAGTCAGGCGCTGTTCTGAGCGACTTCCACGTACACTCACACTCGCTTCTCTCAGACAGTCCTGAGGAGCATGCTAGCTCTTGTTACCTCTGTTTTAGAGATTAAGAAATCTAGGCTTGCAGAGGTGACGTCACTTGCCCAAGGTCACACACACAGGGGTTTAGAGGTGGCGTTCAAACCCAGGCTCTTGGGTTCCACAGTCTCCATCACTAACCACTACACAAGCTGCCTCTCTAGAGGCACAGGGACCTAGAGAAGCTGAGAAGTAGAGACAGGCTCAGCGTGCCCCCTCTCTGCGCTCTTCTTCCTCACACTTCTCCCTACTCTTCCCTTCTCTTCTCCTTTGCAGAAATTTCTTTACCCACAGTCTTAGTCGTCTTGTCTTACTCTAACAGAAGTACCGCGAGTGGATGGCTTTAACAAAGAAAAGTTTATTCTTACACTGTCTGGTAGGCTGGAAGTCTGAATTCGTGCCAGCTCCAGGGGAATGAACTTCCTCTCTGTTGACTCTGTAGGAAGGCCCTCATGTTGCTTCAGTCCTTGGTCAGGGAGCATCTTGGCACAGGAACCTCTGGTCTGAAGGATGCATTCTACTTCTGGTGCTTATGTATTGGTTGTATGAGATTCTCAGCTCTCTGCTTGCTTCGCTTTCCTTCCGTCTCTTGTAGGATAAAAGGTGGTGCAAGCCACACTCGGGGGAAACTCCCTCTACGCTGGAGCAGAGAGGTGACCTTAGGAAGGGTGTTACAGTCCCACCCTAATCCTCTTTAACATAATCCTATCTGTTGACCACAGGCAGAGATTAGGATTTATAGCACGGGAAAACCATAAAATGAAGGGCAATCACACAACACTGGGAATCATGGCTCAGCCAGATTCTTACACACATTTCTGAGGGACACAATTCAACCCATGACACCCTCCCACCCACCAGCTGCAGTTCCTCCTGAGGAAATTCTGTTGGTTCTCCTAGGCCAAGACCATGTGTCAGCTTCTTCCCCAGCAACGCACTGGACAGCCACTCCCTACACTGAGCCCCATCATTTTCACTGGATGTAGGAGCTAAAGGCACATATCACACATTAACGTGCAGTTACGAGGCCTCGGACTGAGCATTTCACACCCATCTCCTCAAGGAATCCTCCTCTCAACCCTCGGTCAAGCTCCCGGTGTTTCTCCTGTTTCATAGATGAAGGAAACAAAGTCCGGGAAAGTTAAGTAACTCACCAGCAGTTACTCCGCTAGTCAGCAGTGACGCCTGAGTTAACAGCCACTAGACCCAGAGCGCCTGTCTTTAACCAGTAGTCACCCCACTTCTGTCGTGTCCAGAAACCATGGCAGCCTAGTGGTGACGCGCTAAGGCTGCTAACCAGGAGACTGGCAGTTCACATCCACTAGGCGCTCCCTGGAAACCCTGGGGGGCAGTTCTGCTCTGTCCTGTAGGGCTGCTATGAATCAGAATCAACTCAGTAGCACTGGGTTTGGTTGTTTTTCTTTTTCTTTCTGTACTGTCTGTTGCACTTACTGGAGAATTTCCAAGACAGCGTTTTCTCCTCATGTTCTTAGGGACACACTTGCATAGCCAGTCAGTCAGAACACCGAGGGTCTCACGTTAGGGTCACTTCTAACCCAGGATGATCTCCGGACAAATGACTGTGGCCCAACTGGGGAACCTCTCATGGGGCTGCCCTCCGTCCCCCGACCTTAGGCTCTCCAAGCCGGAGAAAAGGGTGTGCATTTGATTGAAGCAGACTCCCCAGCAGGCTGGCCAGGGTGCTGGAGCCCAGCCAGCCATCAGAGCAGCCCCGTTCTCCACGGCCCCTCCCTGATGACTGGCTCCTGTGGACCCTCCCTTCCGTATCTTCTGTCCATGGCACCCAGCCTCAGTACTCCCCCAACAGACACACACTGGGTCCCACTACAGTCCAGCACTATGCTCAGGCCAGAAGCTCACATCTTTACAGGAAGGAAAGTTGGTAGCTAGGATTGTGGTAGACAAGAAACAAGACATAGCGCCAGCTGATAGTTTTCTATCTAAGAACAATGGTACCCAGAATTTGGTAAGGGTCCTTTGACACTCAAGGAAATGTGACTTCATTCCCACAGCTAGTTAGGACCCGGGTAGTTTATCACTGGGCACAGTTGTCAACGTTCAGCCAGTCCCCTTCTCGCCAGTGAAGACAGCAGCCCAAAGGCTGGTTGTGCTGTCCCATGGCACATTCACCTGGTTGGGTGTGATTTAGCAGTGCTAGCATCTCTTTTCTCTCCCGCTCACTGGATAAGCCAAGTTTTCCATGTTCTTCTTTTGAGCTGGGCTTATCACTGACGAGTTCAGTAAAATAACAACACACTGTACCATCTAACTCTGTGGGAAGACCTCTCAGGGAAAGGGTCGTGACACCCAAAGGACAGGAAGGAACGGGCCATGCAAAAAAGCAGAGGGGTGTCCCTTTAGGTAGGGGAATAGCTGAGCAAGCAACCTGAGGAGGGAGACATGGATTTGTTCAGGGACAGGCTGGTAAGGGTTTTCAACAACTGGCTGGGGGGGGTTGGGGGCACCCCTGGTGGTGCAAAGTTTAAAGCACTCAGCTGCCAACCCAAAAGTCAGTACCTTGAACCCCCAGTCCCTCCAGGGGAGGAAGGCGTAGCAGTCTGCTTCTACAAAGACTTAAAGCCCCGGAAATCCTGTGGGACAGTTGTAGTCTGTCCTAGAGAGCCGTGTGAGTCAGAACTGACTTCACAGCAGTGAGTTTGGTTTGGGGGGTAGAGAGGAAGACTGGATTGCTTGTAGCATTTGCCAACTGCTGTGGCGTAGATGTTCCCACTATGTCCTGTTTTGAGCTACTCACTATGAGGTCATAGGGAAGTCATGTACTCAACTGGCTCCTGTGAGCCGGAAAAACACAAGTTCAGCACACACCACTGGACGTCCTGAGCAAGGACTCGGTGCTGAAAAGCACCAAAGGAAAGAGTCGGAGCCAAGGAAGACCAAAAGATCAGCTAGGGACAGAGTGCAGAAAAGGACCTCCTAATAGTTTGCATTCTATCCCATTTGCAGTGGGAAACTACCTGGAGGTGTCCTTTAGAAACCACAGTAGGAACACACCCTATTCCCCTGTCTTCTTGATGAATCTCTGGAGAGGCAGCAGGAGAACAAGCGGAATAGAGACGCGTCACCCAGCCTCGCGCCCCCGCGGTGAGCACGCCTGCAGAGTCTCCCCGCTGCCTCCTGAGGCCTATCAGCAAATGCCATGCTCTATAATTTGCTCCATTTTCTCGCAATAGCAAGCACTCAATTTTTTTTGAAAGATGGCAAGTAAGTTTACTCTTTTTAAGACTCCACAGAAAAGGAACTGTTAAGTAAAATTGTTTAAAACTGTGTCGTGCTGTTTCAAACCGTTAAAAATTGTCACCGGGGTAGTTTAATCCCCTTTAAAGAGTAATTGCTGTCAGCAACAGCTGGTTGACGGGCTGGCCACTGAAGCTGCTAGGAAGAGAGACAGCTGCCACTGTGTGCTAACCAACCTGCTGCGGAAAAGGTGACTTTGGCTGTCTCTGACCCAGGGCTGGTGACACATGTTGGGACAGGGAGATGTGGCATCAAGGTCGTGGGGGAGCACTTTGCCTTCATGGCTAGTTGCTCCGGCAGCTGCCTGGCTCAGGGACCAGAGGTGGGTGGTGGCAGATGGGCAGCCGTGTCTGCTCTTTTGAGTTATGCTCTGAGCTGCGGTCAGGAGCCGCTACCACCGAAAAGGCCATTTTCTAGCAAGTCTTGCTCTTCTTTCCTTGGACTGGAGTTCCTCAAAGGAAGGAACCACTTCTTAGTCGCTTCTGTATCTCTCACCACGCCGGTAAGTGTCTGATACATTGTAGGTGTGCAGGAAATCCTTTTGTTACCATTGCTTTTTTTGGTGGCACATGTTTTCCGTACTGGAATGCCTGTTTACCGATGCAGTGTGTGTACATTTTGAGTCGGCATTACAGAGTCTGAGAAACATAATCTGGTAATACAAGCCACCAATAAAGTGAGTGGTACTCTGGTGCCACCACTCTATAGTACAACAGTACACCAGTAAGGACTAAACGGAGAGTTGGCTGCAGACACCTTTCCGTTATATTACATGGGGAACCTCTAGTTTTCCCAATATGACACAGACAAACCAAAAGAACCCTGCCAGGGCCCCCTAGCTCACACTGGAGAGCTGGGATTACACTGTCAGTACTCAATCTCACAGGACTAGGTGGGGAGGCAAAAGTCACAAAATTGTGACATCCAGCAAGGGTCCCCAAGTAAAGTCCTCTCCAGTGAGGGTCCAGCTCCAGGCAGCTAAGGGATCTACCTTGACGCTAAATGCAGTAGGACTGGAACAACGTCCTACCTGTGAGGTCCCAGGGCTCACAACATGACCAGTGTACTGATAAGTCAACAGTAACTCAAGACTTAAATGTCCATTCACTAGCAAGCACACTTGCGTGCCCTGCACTAGATCAGGAACCCTGGTGGTATAGGGGGTAAGAGCTGGACTGGTAACCGAAAGGTCAGCAGTTCAAACCCACCAGCCACTCTTTGGAAACCCTATGGAACGGTTCCACTCTGCCCTGTAGGGTCACTGTGAGTCAGAATCAAATCAACAGCAACAGGTTTGGATTTTTTGGTTTGCACTAAATTGACTGCCAAGGACTCAGAAAAAACAAGATGAGACACCATTATCAAAACAAGAGACAGACAGAGAAAAATTGTACCAGGCAAGCTCTGCAAAGTATTCTTTGTCTCCCTCACACAATCAATGAGCCTGACCATCTCTCCGTCACTCCATTCTGTAGCGCATTTTGTGGGGTTTTTGTACTCCAGGCTAAGGTTTACAGAGCAAACTAGTTTCTCACTAGACAATTAATACACATATTGTTTCGTGACCTTGCTTGCCAACCCCATGACATGTCACCACTCTCCCTTCTCAGCCTTGGGTTTCCTATCACCAGCTTTCCTATCACTTCTTGCTTTCTAGTCCTTGTCCGTGGGCTGGTGTGCCCTGATGGCCTCATTCTGACTCACGGGCCTGCCTAGTCTTTGGCTGAAGGATGAAACGCGAGAGTGACTTGACTACTGAACTTAACAAGGTTCCAGAGGTCGTATGGTCAGGGTTCTCCAGTCTCTGTCAGACCATTCATCTAACCTTTCTCTGTGAGTTAGAATTTCAGGCTATGTTTTGCTCCAGCTGTGCCTAGGACCCTCGTACTGTGACCCCTGTCCGGGCAGTCGGTGGAGGTAGTCAGGCACCGTCGAGCTGTACTGGACTCGGTCTGGCAGGAGCTGTGGTAGTTGCAGTCCACTACACCTTTGGGCTCATCCGTACCTGTGTCTTTGTTTTTCTTCATTCTCTCTTGCTCTGGACTCGAACAGGTGGAAGCTGTGGTACTTGTGGTCCATTTGTCCTTTAGACCTTTGTCCATTTGTCCTATTTCCTTGTGTCTCTGGGTTTTCTTCATTCTCCCTCACCGCAGGGAGTATCTCAGACAGCTGCTCACGAGTTTCTAACACCTTAGACGCTACTCACTAAATCTACAAAGAATTTGGCATAGTTAACAGTTTATAACCCTGGTGGCACAGTGGTTAAGAGCTACAGCTGCTTACCAAAAATCAGCAGCTCAAATCTACCGGGCACCTTTGAAATCATCTGAGACAGGTCTACTCTGCCCCAGGGTTACTGTGAGTCTAAATTGACTCTACAGCAGTATATCTGAACAGTCTCAGAGAGAGACAAAGTAGGCCGAGAAACAGAGCCAAACACAGACCTACAGGAAGAGCGAGTGGTAAAATAGAGAGGTCATTAAAAGGTCATGGCCATGGGAGGACAGCAGAACTGGGTGATCCGAGATTTTTCCAGGGCTGTGTCGTCTTAGCTGGGCTTAGTGGTGTGAAAACTCAACAGCCTAAATGACATGTAGATGTAGTGGCGAATCGCTTTCTGGTGAAATTCGCAGCCCTGTTTGCACAGTCTGGACAGCATTAAGGTGGCCACCAATGACTGTCTCCTAAGGAGACAGTCACCTTGTACAAAATCTGAATGGACCCTGAAGTCCAAGTGCCCAAAGCACCGTCATGCCCCATGTGATACGGCATCGAGGCCCAGTGGGGAACAGTACTGCACAGAGGCCTGGCCCAAGTCTGTCTCCCAGTGGGCCCATGTGGAGGTCTTCAGCTGAGTTCTTGGGCGTATCACTGAAACAGACCATTTTAGAGATTGTAGGATGTTCCAACTGATTCCAGAACTTGTGAAATAAAAGCTGTTCAGTAGGAAAGACTAGGTAGAATGCCTGAAATTGTCCCCCATCTCCAACACACCCCTGGCCAAAGGAACAAACAAGAAAACACCACACGACACCTTGAGGAGAAGGGCAGAGGTTTGCACGACTCTTAAAGATTGAAAGGACGTGGACACAGTGGTTGTCGTCTCACTTCATTTAATTCACAAGTACAGATACTGGGAAAACAATTGGATCATAGCGGATGGCAACAAAACACTATAAATATGACCAAGTAGTAGCCCTAGTTACAGCTGTGCTGGTTGTGGCTTCTTTATTAGGACGTGTTAACACATACCGTAGTATGTGGAAGCTGCTGTTGATTCGGAAAATGCTACTTTCAACACCTGCCATGAAGGAGGAACAGCAGCAGTTGGAATTCCCGCAGGATGGACAGCAGCGTACTTTCACAGTCTCACCCCAGGAGGGGCCACGGCCATCCTGCTCTCTGTTACAGCAGTGTCTGAGGACATTCCACAGTACATCACATCGGTCCACTACGTTAATGACATCATGTTAAATTGGACTCAATGAGCAAGAAGAGCGAATAGCTTAGATGCTTCATTAAGATACATGTCTTAGAAGATGGGAGACGTAGCTACCAAAACAAATCAGGGCCTGCTATTTTGGTGAAGTTTTTCGTAGTTTGGTGCATTCTGGGACATCACCTCAAAGTAAAGGCCAAATCAGTGCACCTTGAACCTTCTACCACTAAGAAAAGAGAACAGCATGGAGGCCACTTCAGGTTTTGTACTCTCATCAACCACACTTGAGAATCCTTCTGTCACCCACTTACTGGGTGATATAGAAGTCTACCAGTTTTGAATGACCCAAGAGCAAGAAAGGGATTTGCAGAAGGGTCCAACTGCAGTATCAGCAGCATTGCTGCTTTGGCTACATTCCCCAGCACGTCTCCACAGATGTGTCTGTGATGGGAAAAGCTGTGCTCGGGAGGAGAGTCCCAGGGCAGTCCCTTGTAGTTCCAGAGCAAGACCATATCATCCATAACAGAAAACTCTAGATAGAAAGAGCCCCCACTCACAAACAGTGTGCTGCTGGGCTCCAACAGAGAGCCAATATCTGACCACGAGACACCAAGGAACCTCACAGCTGGAACTTCCCATCACAGCCTGGAAGTCAGGGTCACTAAGTGGTAAGTCAAATGAGCCCATGTCAACCCATCATAAGGTGGCTGGTTGAGATGAGAAAGATTGGAAGAGAAGAAAGAAGTATCTTTGAAGAAAAGACATGTGGGTATGCATAAAGAGCTGCACAGAGAATGAGGATCTTAGCATCATGTGTTAACTGCTGCCAAGAAACACCGCAGCAGAAGGGACACCAATGAGCCAAGTAGACAGGGTGACTAGGGACAGCCTCGGCCATGGATACCCCAGTGCTTGTCCATTTGTTTGTTTGAAGCAGCTAAAGGTAGACATTAATTACAGACATTAAAATAAAACTATTTTCAAATGTATTGCTCAAACATAGGAAACTACTGTAAAATATTTATAGCTGTGTGTGTAAACACACACATGTGGATACTTTTAAGGCCAACCATTAGAAGACTAGAAGTCGTATGAAATTGGCAAACCACAAAAGGAATAAAAACAATAGGAAAAACACAAACTAAACATCAATCAGGTATTTTAAATCAAAACCTTCAAACACAAAATAGCAGCAGTTAGTCTGAATACATTATGGGGCAAAATGAATGGAACTTAATCACTCTTTTCAGACAGAATAACTTCTGAGTTGGAATTTTTTAAATCCAGACCTATGGTATTTTTTAAAAAATGGTTAAAAGAAAATAAAACAGAAAAGTTGAAAATGAGAGACAGCAGGAAAGTGTATTAGGCAAATGCTAGCAAGAAGAATGCAGAATGTCAGGAGCAATAATGGTCTAAACTGAATTCAAGGTGAAAATCATCCTTTGAGAAGGAAGTGGATATTTTATAATGTAGAAATTACAATTCCCATAGAAAATACAGCCATCATAAACCTTACGCACAGAGTGGCAGCGTATTGGCATTTATAAAGCTAAAACCACTGCAAGTGTTAGAGAGATTGACAAACCACAATTTTACTGAGTGGTTTTTAAAAGCTCTCTAAGAAATTAAGATGCTAAGTAGACAGCTAAAGAATAGGTCATAGAGAACTTACATAAGACAATTACTTAAATATGTATTATACTTCTGTGTGAATTGTCTGTGTCTAACTCAATGAACTATATACTTATATTGCTAACATGAATTGTACCCAGCAAAGAGATTGCACATTATTTCAAATAGCTGTGGAACATTTTTTTAAATTCTCCATTTTTAGGCTAAGGCAAATAAATCACCAAATTCCAGAAGTCAAAACTCGTATGGGCCATACTTCCTAAAATGATTCAATAAATCCAGCTATCACAAACCCTCACCTGGAAATTAAAACCCTTCTAAATGAATCTTTTTGCAAAATCGACTTCTTTGTTGCAAATATCTTTTTTCAACAACTTAAAAGATAACTATCCATGTGGACTATCCATGTCCACAAAAGCCAAAATACAACCTTGAGTACATCCCACCTGAATTTAGAGACCATCTCAAGACTAGATTTGACACACTGAACCCTGATGACTAAGGATCAGATGAACTGTGGAAGGATATTGTACATATAGAAAGTAAAAGTTTGTTAAAAAGACAGGAAAGAAAGGAAAGACCTAAACAGATGTCAGAAGAGGCTCTGAAACTTGTTCCTGAAGGTCAAATAGCTAAAGCACAAGGAAAAAATGACGAAGTAAAATAGCTGAACTGAACATCTTGAACTAAAGCGCTCTGATGACACGTGCAAAGACCTGGAGGTAGGAAGCCAAAAGGGAAAAACATGCTCAGCATTTCTCAAGCTAAATGAAGAAAAAATTCAAGCCTTGAGTTGCCATAGTGAGGGATTCTACAAGGAAAATATCGATGGCACAGAAAGCATCAAAAGAAGATGGAAGGAATACACAGAGTCATTGTACCAAAAAGAACTGATCGACACACAAGCATTTCAGGACGTAGCATACGATTAAAAACTGATGACACTCAAAGAAGTCTGCATTGCTCATAAGTCACAGACAACAAACAAGTTTCCAAGAATTAACCGAATACTAGCTGAAACACTTCAACGAATGAACGGAGGTGCTCACTCTTGCATGTCAAAGAATTTGAAAGACAGTTTCCTGGCTTAATGACTGGAAGAGGTCTACAGCTGTGATCACCCCAAAGAAAGGTGATCCAATGCAAAATGTGGAAATTATTGAAGTATTATTAATAACACATCCAGATAAAATTTTGCTAAATATCATCCAAAAGCAGTTCCAGTAGTACATTGACAAGGAACTGCCAGAAATTCAGGCTGGATTCAAAAGAGGACTTGGAACCAGGGATATCATCACTGATACCAGACGAGTCTTGGCTGACAGCAGAAAATACTAGAAAGATGTTTACTTGTCTTTTATTGACTATGCAAAGGCATTTGACTGTGTGGATCATAACAAATTATGGGTAACATTGTGAAGAATGGGAATTCCAGAATATTTAATTGTGCTCATGGGGAACTTGTTCACAGACCTAAAGGCAGATGTTCAAACAGAACAAGGGGATACTGTGTGTTTTAAAGTCGGAAAAGGTGTGTATCATGGTTGCGTCCTTTCACTACACTTTCACTTTCACTACCAGAATGCTGAGCAAATCATCTAAGAAGCCGGACAGTGTGAGGAAGCACAAGCATCGGGACAGGAGGAAGACTCTTTAACAACCTGCATCACACAGATGACATTGCCTTGCTTGCTGAAAGTGAGGAGGCCTTGAAGCCTTTACTGATGAAGAGCAAAGTCTACAGTCTTCAGTAGGGATTGCACCTCAACACAAAGAAAACAAAAATCCTTGCAACTGGACCAATGAGCAACATCACAATACACAAGAGAAAATACTGAAGGTACTCGGGATTTCCTTTTACTCAGACCCACAGTCATCCCTGCGGACGCGGCAGTCAAGAAATCGAACAATGTATTACACTAGGCAAATACGCTGCACAAGACCTCTTTAAAGTGTTCTAAAGCAAAGATGTCACTTTAAGGCCCAAGGTACAGCTGACCCAAAACATGATGTTTTCAACCACCTCATATTTATGAGAAGGCTGGACAATGAATAAAGACTGCTAAAGAAAAGCTGATGCTTTTGAGTTACGGTGTTGGCAAAGAATATTGAATATACCACAGACTGCCAGAAGAATAAACAAATCTGTCCTTGAGGAAGTACAGTCCGAGTGCTCCTTGGAAGCAAGAATGATAAGATTTGATCTCATGTATTTTGGACATGTTATCAGAAGAAGTCAGTCCCCGGAGGGTATCAAGCTTGATAAAGTAGAGGGCAAGTGAAAAAGACGAAGACCCTCTGTGAGATGGATTGACACAGTGGCTGCAACAATGGACTCAGATATGACGACAATCAGGAGACGAGACAGGACCAGGCAGTGCTTCCTTGTGTTGTAAACAGGTCTCTATGAACTGAGACCAACTGGAAGGCATCTAATCGCAATAACAAGAACTAGATCTTGTTTTAAAAAGGATATCAAAGTTGAAATTCTTGTGTAATTAGAAATAAATGTCAGCGAGAATATTGAAGACAGAAACCTGCAGGACACGAGGTCCAACAGTTTAGTTCGCAAACTTGCCACTGGGAGCTTATTTTGGCAGCACTGTACAAATAACTCAGTAAGGTTTCATAACCTTGATGTATCAGTATCTCACAGCTGTGTTCATCTCAGCATGTGGCAGTGTCTTGCTGAGTGATGTTCACACTGTTGTTGCATGTTTTGTTGTGCCGTTGCAAGAATGTTGGAGTTTGAATTACAGCAACAAGTAAATCATAAAATATCTTCTTAAACCTGGCAAGAGTGAAAGTGAAATCAGGGACATGTAAGTCCAAGTTTACAGAGCTAATGCCTTGAAGAAAACAGCCGCATACAAATGGATTAAATGTTTTTCTGAGGGTAAAGAAAGCATCACTGATAGAGAGGTCAGGGTGGCCAGTAACAAGCAGAAATGGTGAAAATTCACTGAACTGTGTATCAATATCGTTGACTGACTGAGAGGCATAGCAGACCAAGTAAACATCAACAGGGAAACAGGAAAATCTTAACTGAAAATCTTGGCATCAGAAAGGCGTGTGCCAAAGTGGTCCCAAAGGAGCTGACCAACGAACAAAAGCAAAGGAGAGTCGAAGTTTACCAAGATCATTCGAAGAGTTAAGATGATGTGCTGGGCTGTGCTATCACTGGTGATGAAACATGGGTGCACAAACACAACCCTGAAAGAAAGTGTCAGAGTGCACAATGGAAGTCAGCCAGTTCTCCACGGCCAAAAGAGTTCTGTCAGTCCAAATCAAGAGTCACAATGATGTCACTAACCTTTTTTGATATCAGAGGAATTGTTCATTATGAATTTATACCTACTGGACTAACAGTTAACCAAGTTTACTGTCTGGAAGTGCTGTAAAGGCTGTGTGAAGAAAGTTAGACAAAAACAACCTAAACTTTTCACCAACAACTTATGGTCCTTGCATCATGACCATGTACCAGCTCATGTGGCACTGCCTGTGAAGGAGTTTTTAGTCAGTAAACAAATAACTGAATTGGAACATCCTCCCTGCTCACCTGATCTGCCCCCGGTGACTTTATTCTTTAGCCAAAGATAAAGGAAATATTGGAAGACATTTGGATGATGTTTGGGACATCAAGAGTAATACAATGACACTTCTGATGGCCATTCCAGAAAAAGAGTTCCAAAACTGCTTTGAAGATTTCAAGAGTGGACTGGGTGCTGACATAGGTGCACAGCTTCCCAAAGGGAGTGCTTTGAAGATGACTGTACTGATATTCAGCAATGAAGTATGTAGCACTTTTTCTAGGATGAGTTCACGAGCTTAATCATCAGCCTTCATATGTAAAAACCATACCCATGTGATAATCTGGGTTACAATGCATTCATTAGCATACCATGAAGATCAAAAATAAATTAAGAATTCAATTCCAGAAGGTAAAATTAAATTAATAAATAAACCTAAATAGTTGTGACTTAATTATGATAAAAGAAATTAATATAGCAAAAATCAGAAAATACAATCAATCAAAAAATGGAAAAAAAAAAAACCTAAATAATATATTTGCTAATCAAAACCAGCAGTCTTTTAAAAAGAGTAATATTTCATAAGCGAGTTTGCTTTACCCTAGAAATACAAGACCATGACAACACCAGGACATGTATCGCCATGTTAAAATCCGTCACGTGTTAAAAAAGATAGAAAGTGGACACTGAGTTGATCCTGACTCACTGACCTGTGTGTTGCAGAGTCGAGCTGCTGTCGCCATGTTTTCAGGACTGTGACCTTGCAGAAGCTAACAGCCAGCCCTTTATTTCAAGGAGCCTCTGATGGGCTTTGACCCACCAGCTTTTTGGTTAGTAGCCACCCATTTAACGTTTCAGTCTGGCCAGGAACTCCTCACACATATTGGCACCACGTTACAAAAACGAAGCAACGCAGTCACCCTGAGAGATAAAGAGGCATTCCAATTCCTTTTTTAAAATATCTCTCATCATCTTGTACAGCATCTAAACTTGCTTCACTGTGAGCTCAAATGGACTTGATAGCAACATGTTTTTTTGTTTGGGTTTTTTTTTTAACTTGATCAAGGCGACTTGGTGTCCCAGGGGCTTAGAGCTCAGCTGCTCATCAGAAGGCAGCAGTTCCAATCCACCAGCTGTCCCATGGAAACCGTGGGGCCACCTCCTCTGTCCTGCAGGGTGACTGTGAGTCAGAATCCATTCTACAGCAGCCGGTGTGGTTTTGAGTTTCCATCAGGTGATAAACGGCCACTTCCCAAACCCACAATAGTGAGCATACTTAAATCAGGGGGTTTGGCAGTGCTCCTGGCGAGCCAGAGACAAGCAGACTCTCCACTAAGCCACCTGACATCCTTCTGGAGGGCCTGGAAGGGACAGGAAAATGAAAACAAGAAGGGGTAACTGACACTCAGAAAAGAAGAGATGAACTTGATTTTAATTCACTGATCAAATCACTGTCTACATAGAAATCCCAAAATAATCAATTCAAAGTGATTAGACTTTAGGAGAGCTCAGGAAAGCAGCCAAACCAAAAAGCAACAATGCACAGCCAGCGGATGTCCTGTGCACCCCCAGTGGCCCATCAGGAGGCGAACTTTGCTAGCTGATGGCTTTTCAGAATTGGTCTGTTTCTTGAAGTTGCTCAATGTATTGAGGTAACATTAACCTTTCAGTGACGGAAGAATCTGTGGTGACAATCTGTTTCATTCCGGGTATTGGCGATTGGTGTCTTCTCCCTTTTTACTCTGACCTGTTTTGCTGAAAGTTTGTCAGTTTTACTGATTTCAGTTTTTGGAGAACCTGCTTCCTATTTCATTGATTTTCTCTGTTGTTCTCCTGTTTTCAAGCTCGCTGATTGCTGCTCTTTGTCTTTTTCCTTCTCTGCACTTGCCTTGGGTTTATTTTGCCTTTTCTAGGTTCTCACAGTGAGCATTTGAGATGCTCCTGAAACAGTTCAGTGGGGCTGTGTCACACAGATTTGTGGAGACCTTAGCGTAGGATTGGGAGGAGAGGCCTGGGCTGGGGCTACAAGCATGTTGTGTGTCGATGTGTATCATATGAAAGTTGTTGACCTCTATGAAACAACAAGGCGCTGGCACTGGAGGAAGATTTATTAATAACCTGCATTACAAACAGCTGTGGAGCATTTTTTTATTTACCATTTATTAGACTAAAGCAAATAAATGACCAAATTCCAAAAGACAAAACTCATATAGGCCATACTCCCTGAAATGATTCAATAAAACCAGGTATCACAAACCATCATCTGGAAATTAAAACGCTTCTCAGCAAATCTTTCTGCAAACTCAGCTTCTTCATTGCAAATATCTTTTTTCAGCAACATAGAAGGTGACGATCCCTGTGAGATGATGAGTGGCAGCTGCATAGACAGAGCCTGGGACACAGTCACAATAAGTGAAAGTCTGCAGAAACAGTTGCTACTGTGTGCTGTCCAGCTGATTCTGACTCGAGACCTTATAGGACAGAACAGAACTGCAAAACCCCATCAGGTTTCCAAGGCCCTGATCCATACAGGAGAGAGATGGCCTTCCTCCTACAGAGCCCCCGGTAGGCTCCAACCCCAGAGTGCTTAACCATGGCACCACCAGGGCTCCTTACATAAACCTCACAGCCTAGAAGACCCTAGGGAGCAGTTCTGTTCTGTCACAGGGGGTCATTATGAGCTGGAATGGCCTTGACAGCACCTAACAGCAACACACAGAACACACAGATCACATCTTTAGTGATGAGAGAGAAAGCCCTGCCTCTCTGACGCACAAAATAAGCGCCTGACACCCATGTCAATGGCCACCTACATTCAAAGATTTCTCCGGGCAGCTGTGTGCAGAGGAGGCTCTTCCACAGTGAGACACTGAGAGTGGCTCCCCTTTAGCAGGAAGGAGGGTGCTGTCTCTGTGTGGCCACAGGGCCCAGGAGTCTCCTTGGTGAGTCAGGTCACTCGTGAAGGGTTGACGACACCAGGCCCCTGAGAGATGGCTTGTTTTGCCGGAAAAGCACCAGAGATGCTTCAGTCTCCCTGTGTGGCTTGGGAAAAGAATTCCAGGAGAGGCAAAGCTGGTGTCCCTTAGCATAATGATGACACAATTGTTAAAGTACCCGGCTGCTGACCCAAAGGCTGGTTCAGTCTAGAACTCTATTGTGAGACCAGACTCAGTGGTCTGACAGCCTGGAGGGACCCCTGAAGACATGGCCTCTGGACTTGCTGCTGGCCCAGAGCCGAAACCAGTACTGAAGCCGACACTTCAGACAAAGGTCAGACCAGACTATGGGACATAGAGTGATACAGGTAACATGGGTCCTTCTTGGCCTAACATATATGTGAGGCTGTCTGACCAACCAGTCCTCTCTAGGGGGCAGCTGTGGGTAGAGAGGAGGGGACAAGTGTTGGTTGAATGTATACCAGAAGTACAGAGTAGAAAGGAAGAATGGGCTGTCACAGGGTGAGGAGCACAGACAGAGGTGCACAGAGGCGTGTGTTCAGGTTTATGTGGTGAATTGGCTTGGACTATAAACTTCCACTTAATCGAAGAGAAAAATCAAAAGGCTGGTTCAAACCACCAGCCACTCCATAGAAGAGGACATGGCAGTTGGCTTCTGTAAAGATCATGCCCTTAGAAAGCCCATGAGGCAGTTCTACTCTGTCCTATAGAGCTGCTGTGAGTGGAATTGACTTGAGAGCAGTGGGACAGGGAAGCCTAGTGAGAAAGAGACATCCAGACTTTCTAGGTTACTTTCTCCCCCCAGACCCCAGCACATACTACAAAGCCGCAATAATTGGTGCTTGAATCAGTGACCTCCCCAAGAAGAGTGTCGAGCTCCTAAGTCCTTGAGCTGCCTGCCAGGCCCAGCGCCACCATGATTAACACAGCAATCACTGGCCAGGGAGCCAGGCCACTCTGCCTACCAGACATACTGACCGGATGACTTATGTCTTTATATTCTTAAATGGGCCTCTCCAGCCCCATCTGATAAATCAACACACAAGTCATTAAATGGTTCATTATCCCAGTAATATGATTCATTCTGTGTGCCAAGAAATGCAGGAGACGTCAGGAAACCTGGAAATATCCCATTTGGAGCCAAGAGTGCCTATCAACGTAACAGATGAACTGGACGGGAGAGAGCAGTTGGACGGAGAGGTCAGAGCACAGGCGTGACAGGTGGCGGTCTCCCTTCCAGCGGTCCTTGACCTCTCACTAGAAGATGGAAGACACTTTCGCACCAGGCAGGCGCCACACTGTGCTACTCTTTCTGTTACTCGCTCAGGAGGTCATTTGGCTTGCTGCAGGAATTTGGTATGGAGCTCACAGCCGAGCATGCTCACTTCTGCAGGAAGATCGTCAAATCCAGGCAAGGGTGCGGTACCCTAGGAAGTGCCCTGGGCCCCAGTCCCACACTGGCTGCACCACTCTGAAATCCCAGCACGTCAGTGGCTTCATCTGTCAGATTACGATGCTCTACATTTTCAAGTTCTTCCCAAGTCTGAGATTCTAGTGTTTGGAGCCCTTTAAAGTGTTAAAAAAGGAGATGTCATCTGAAAGACTAAGGTGCACCTGCCCCAAGCCATGGTATTTTCAAATGCTTCGTATGCATTCAAAAACTGGAAGATGAATAAGAAAGACCAAAGAAGAATTAATGCATTTGAATTATGATGTCAGTGAAGAATATTGAACATACGGTGGACCGCCAGAAGAACAAGCCAGTCTGTCTTGGAAGAAGTACAACCAGAGCACTCCTTAGAAGCAAGGACGGTGAGATTACTTCTTAGACACGGGGACATGTTACCGGAGGGAACAGTCCCTGGAGAAGGACACCTTGCTTGGCAAAGTAGAAGGCCAGCAAGGAAGAGGGAGACCCTCGGCGAGGGCTGCTGATGCAGTGGCTGCTACAAGGGGCACACGTCGGACAGCAGTTGCGAGGGGGGCAGAGGGCCGGGGTCACTGGGGGTTCAAACCCGCTCAGCGGCCCTCACCTAGCAACCACAGCAAGGAGGAAAGAGGGATTTAGACGTGTCAAGGGCAGGAAAAGCCACGGGACCATGATACAAAGAAGTGACATTTTCATGTGGATGATTAAAGAGGGTACAGTTCTGAGTCCTTGTTTAGCTGCCTATGACCACACAACAGCCAGCCAAGTGCCCTCGGGTCGGATCCGACACAACAAGCTGTCCCAAAACTTAATGGATGAAAACAGCAACGATTTCCTTTTCCTCATCACCCTTCTGTCTCAGTTGTGTTCATCTGAGTGTTCACTTGATTCACGTGGCTGGGGGCCGAATATCCAAAACAGATTCTGCACTCACCCGTGGGCCACCTCAGCTGAGGTGACTGGAACACCCGGGCCAGCCCAGTGTCCCTGTCTCCATGTAGCCACTTAGCATAGCTCATCTGGGCTTCCCCACCGCACGGCGGCCTCGCAGCTGTCAGGCTTCTTATACAACAGCTACTTTTCAAGGCACCAGCAGCAGCTCCCAGCCTTTTAAAGGCCAGTCTCAGAGTCACATCTGCCAGTCACAAGCCAGTCACAAAGCCAGTCACAAGCCCAGATCAGATTCAAGGAGCATAAAGAGACTCTCCTCTTCGAAGCCAGGAGCAGCGCATCTGTACAGAGAGAATGGACAGCAGCCGTCTCTGTCGGCCGTCTGCCAGCCACGTACTGCGAGGAGGCGAGGGGCGCTTGCCAGGCCTGGAGGCTGGCGCCGAGACCCCTGGGGATGCTTCCACCGAGCCCACGTGAGAGGATTCAACCAGTTTTAAGCCTTAGGGAGCAAACTTATCTGAGCCTCATTTAACTCTCTCATCTTGCTTTTCTCTGACGCCCTAAGTCTTGACCTTTGAGCAGTTGGTTCAGCTGGGTCCCCACTGAGCAGGAAGGGTACAAGGACAGACACAGCTACAGCAAGCAGTGTGAGCCATTCCGCCCGAACCATCGGGGTGCCGCTTCAGGACCCAGGCTCGAACCCTGATCACAGCATGAAAGAGAGTTTGCTGTCTCCTCCACCCTTGGGAATAGGGGGAGCAGGGCTGTGCTGGACAAGGTTCCGGGCTTGAAGGTCCTGGGTCTCAGCTGATGCTACCGAGACCACAGCACGTCCGGACTTCTGCGACCTCAGCAGGAATGGAAATGCGGTTCCTGCAGCACAATTTCTGCTGCCGTGGATCCACTTCTGCCCTGGGAGGTGTTCTGATGGGGCGAGGGGGTGGGAGGCGACAGTACTGGATGGGGGAGAGTGGTGGGGAGCCCAGTTTGCCTCCTTTCATCCTAGAGCAAAGGCTTGGTGCTCACAGTGGGTGAATAGTGACCCCAAAAAGAACTATGATCACCCAGAACCTCAGAATGTGAATTGATTTGGAATAAGGGCCTTCGCAGGTATAACTAAGGTAAGGATCTGGAGATGAGACCATTTTAGTTTGGGGTGGGCCCTAAAACCAATAATGAGCGTCTTTATAAAAGACAAGGACCCTAATGGTGCAGTGGGAAGAGCTCCTCTTGTTCAGTGAAAGACGATGGTTCAAACCCACCAGCGGGGAGAAAGACTTGACAGTCAGCTTCTATGGGATTACACCTATGGGACCATTCTTACAAGGTTGCTGAGAGTCAGAATAGGTTTACAGTAGCAGGTTGGGTTTGGTTTGCCTTGAAAAGAGACAGAGGAAAAGTACCACAGAGACACCCAGAGGAGAAGCCATGTGAAGATAGAGACAGAAACATGAGGGCAGCCACAAGCCAAGGAATGTCACCAGAAGCAAGACAAGAAGCATGACACATTCTCCATCCCAGCCTCCCCGGAAGGAACCAATCCTACCAACACCTTGATTTCAGACTCTTGGCCTCCACAAGTGTGAGCGAATAAATTTCTGTTGTTCGAAGCTAGCCAACTTGTGGCTGTTTATACTGTAGGCCTAGGACACTAATACAGTGATGGATCCCTTCACACCCTGAGTACAACTGCCCTGAATCGTTGGAGACCACTTTTCCTCCTAGGGTGCACTTTGCAATGTCCAGAATTATCTACTTCACAGCTCATCTATCTGTTGTACTGTGGTGGCTGGCAGGTAACAGCAATGCTGGAAGCTACGCCACCCTGTAAGACGCCAGCAGGGCCACATGTGGCAGACAGGCTTCAGCAAAGCTTCCAAACTGAACCAGACAAGGAGGAAAGGCCTGGCAATCTACTTCCAGAAGTTAGCCGGGGAGACCCTGTGGACCACGACGGCAATCACCTGCCGTAGTGCTGTGAGATGAGCCCCCGGGTGGGACGGCGCCCAGAATACACAGCAGCCACAGCAATGGACCTGAGCGTCCCAACGACTACAACAGTGGAGCATGACCACGTGAAGTTTCATTCTGCTGTGCGTAAGGTGACCATTCGTTGGAACCATGTTGACAGTAACTAATAACAGATAACTTCAGTTGTCACCGCTAGGGAAGGTGGAGGCCAGGTGGCTGCTAAACACCCGACAAGGCCCATAGAGGCCAGGTGGCCCCCAAACAAAGGCTGTGGAGGCTCCTTGGGAAAGGGAGAAAGGACCCCAAATTAGTGATGTCTTTATGACAGCTTGCAGCACTCCTCCTTTCTTTCTGTCCACTGTCCTGTTCCTTTGGTCTCTGAATGTCACTTCTGCTCATGATGACAAGCAGCTAATGATTGCAGGAGCCTCTGATCTTTGTTTACTGGCCTTCCTGTCCCCTCTGCCGATCCAAAGCCCTGGCTCTCTGTGGAGATCACAGGAAAGGCCCAGCTGCATCCATAATTGATGCAGTTTCTCTCCCAGCAAGCACCACTGCTTGATTTTACATTGTCTTGTTTTAGACCAATAAGGCCACAGTGCCCTTCCCACGGTTTTGAGTTGCAAAGATCTTTGGTGGGTGCTTTCTTTGCCCCTTTATTGTTCTGCTATTAGCACAGTAGTAACAATCATGACATTTCCATCCTTCCAGAGCTGTACAGTGTGTGACATCCCTGAAAGGGACCGGAGCTTCGGGAAGTGACTTCTCTGTAATGCCGTTGAGCTTTGCCGCAGGAGCTGCCCCGGCTGACTGCTAACACGCCAGCGTGATGAGGGGGCCCTGACACTTCTGGAGAGTTTGTCACAGGGCAGCAAACCACGGCCCAGAGGACGTGAGGCGAGCCTGTCCTCGCCCTGATGTGACATGGCCAAGGTGGCCAAGGCTCTCTCCCTGAGCCCACGCTGGGCTGCTCATCAGTCACCTGCATCATTCCAAGTTGTGCCCTGCACAGATTCGGTAAGTGACACTGCATCAGTCCTACAGGGTCCTGAGCAGCCGTCAAGTAACATAAAGTGCATCTAGACTATAAGGTGGTAAAACAATCACCAAGTGTGACGTCCAGAGAAAGCCCGCTGAACAGTCCGCATAACTGGTCACACTTTAACACATATCCTACCATTAATATATTAACAGAGGCATATGAAACATCTGGAGGAATGCAGTAAACCCTGTTAGGTGACTATCCCCGGGCAGGAGAGGAGATGGGCAAAGTCACAGGGAAATGTCTCTTTCTATGCTATCTAATTCACCACCCACCTGCCACTCTGTCACGCTGTGATGACTTTCATGTTGCCATCCTGCTGGAAGCTCTGCCACCGGTACTTCACACAGTAGCAGCGTCACCCAAGGGGGACAGATTTCAGACTGAGGTGGACTAGGAAAAATGGCAGGGGGATCCGCTTCTGAAAAGCAGTGAACAGCCCACAGATCATAGTGGGACATCCATCCCGCTTACTTGCTTTGGACACACCTTCGGGTGCAGCCACCACTGGAGGAGGATGTCCCACTTGGTGAAGCAGAGGGCCAGTGCAGGCAGGGGGCCCCTCCAGGAAAAGGGTTGGCACAGCAGCTACGACAGCACCGGGCAACACTTCTTTCTGTGGTACGTGACGGTGTCGTGAGAGGGACTCCACTTGACGACAGCTGTCTACCTGTCTACCTATCTGCCCATTTACCTGCCTGTCTACCTACCACCTGTCAGCCGTCTATCTGGCACCACCTATCACCCATCAGCTATCTCTGACCTATCTATCGATGTTTATAACAAGCGTGTTTGAAGGTGGCACCCATCCCACCCTCATCTGGTAAAAGCCTTCACCGTTTGTCCGGCCGCTGCCTCACCAACCCCTCAGGCCAGGGGCCAGGTGGGCTCCTGCGAGGCAGGCGGAGCCAGTTGCTGGACCCTGGACCCGGAGGCGCGCCTGAGCCAGTCATCAGGGTAGACTCAGGATTTGCGTGGAGACCAGTGAAGAGGAAACTCCCAAAGGACTGAACCGCTCCAAGTGTCCACAGGTGGCCGCCTTCTTGCTGCCCTCAGAAGCGCAGCCACTATGGCAAGAAAGAGCTGAGTCCTGAGGGGTTACCTGGGTCCCACCGAAGGCCCACCTGAGGCCACCCTAACCCAGCACTGCTCCGCTTCAGAGCCAACAGGTTTTCTTTTTGTTTTGGCCTAATCCAGTTTGGGCTGGTATGAAGTGACCAATGGTTACATTGTGTTGCTTTGTTGCAGGCCCAGAACAAGGGGTACCCCCTCCAGGAAGCTTCTCCCCACTTCCAGCAACAACACAAATGCCTCTGATTTGGGCACCGAAAGATAAGCAGTCTCTCCTCAACCTTGGTTTCATCTGCGTGAGTCTGGTCCCCGCTGTAGAGACCAAGTCTTAGAGGACAGCACATACCGGGCACAATCACAGGTCACATCTGCTGGGGGCTTACCAAGGGTCAGGCTCTGGTCTAACACATAGATGGTTTCATTTATTCTTCACAACATCCCTGTGAAGTTGTTGTTGTTAGGTGCTGTCCGATCGGTTCTGACTCACAGCAACCCTGGCATAGCAAGACAGAATCCTGCCCGTCTGGTGCCATCCTACAGTTGTCGTTAGGCTTGAGCCCAACATTGCAGCCACTGTGTCCACCCTCCTTGAGGGTTTTCCCCCTTTTCGCTGACCCTGTACTTACATGGATGATGTTGTCCTCCAGGACTGGTCCCTCCTGATGACACGTCCACAGCACGTGAGCAGCCGTCTTGCCACCCTGTCTTCTCAGGAGCACTCAGACTGCGCATCTTCCAGGACAGACTTTCTGGCAGTCCATGATTCAGTATTCTTCACCAACACCCTAATTCAAAGGCATCAATTCTTCTTGGGTCTTCTTTATTTACTATCCTGCTTTCTAACCTACATCAGATGATTTAAAAAATACCATGGCTTGAGTGAGGCACTCCTTCGTCTTTAAAATGACACCTTTGCTATTTAACACTTTGAAGGTCTTTTGCAGTACAACTGCCCAGTGCAATGTGTCGTTTGATTTCTTGACTGGTGCTTCCACAGGCATGAGGGAGACATATTAGTTTCTTTGTAAATAGGGCCGTTAAGTCTGAGGTACGTGAAGTGACAGCGTTAACATCTGTTGTATTTGCTGCCCGGCATTAGTCATTCCTCTCAGAAGACCCACAGACTTTGCTTCTGTATGTGCTGCTCACAGAGATGAGTCCATCCCCAGGAAGGGCCAGGTCATACGACTCTACACTGGCCACTGAAATGATCACCTTCCACCAACCACATTTGATTCGTTCAGTGTGGACAAATGACCTAAATCAGTCCAATCAGAATGAATCTCAGAGCTTCTACTAGAAACGCTGGATTTGTACCTAGAAGTGCACAGCTCTAAGACGTGCTACTGGCCATTGTTCAACCAAGGGGAGAGAGATGCTGAGAACCGGGCCACACTTTAAGAAACAACATCATCAGATGGAGAGAAACTCAGGTCCACCACATCACTGGAGCTCTGGATCAAGCCGTATCTGAAACCACACTAGCCAACAACTGTTTAATCATATGAGTTCCTGTGATGGATGTCAACCCCTATTTTGGGCTTTCTTTTCCTGGGTTCCATGTGGATGGAAGCTGGGGTGGGGGGCAGTGCAGGGAGTAAAAGCTCGATGACCCAGCAGGTTGGTAATAGGAGAGCAGGCACTAGAAGGACTTCTTTGTGAAGATGTGGGGACATGGCAAAAGAGGACCAAGGACTGAGAGACAGAGCTGCAAGGCAAAGACAGAAGCACACTTCTTCCTGAGGACCCCAAATGCAGGCAGCGTGCCCCCCGCACATACACCACACATTTCTTGTTCTCTTTCTCTCTCTCTCCTCCATTTCTCAATCTCTGGATTTCCACTTGACACCTCAAAGGCCCTTCAGTCATTTCAAGTCCTCGTCTCCCAACAACTCTCTTCTGAACTTAACTTATTTGGGTCCAAAGAAGTGGTGTCACCGAGCAACTTGGTGGAGCGGAAAGAACACTGGGTTGAGATTCAGAGCTAAATGAAAACCCCAGAGTCAGGGACATTCAGCTGTGTGATCCTGGGAAAGTTCCACAGCCCTCATTGAGTACGCAAGTCACCATCTGTAACGATAGCATGATTGTCACACCACTTCACAGGCCATGGGGACTCACTGTGACAATGTATAAAGATAGTCACTGCCAATTCTGACTCATGGTGACATCATCAGTGTCAGAGCAGAACTGCGCCCTGGGGGCTTCCAGTGTCTCATTTTTCAGAAGTGAATCACCAGCCTTCCTTCTGAGCCTCCTCTCAGTGGACTTGAAGCTCCAATCATTCGGTTAGCAGCCACACACACAGGCTGTTGGCACCACCCAGGGACTCTGTGACCATGTCCAGGTAGATCCTTTGTAAATAAGAAAGGTCGGACCTTGAGAAGGTGATATTCCTGGCACCAGTTAAGAGGACCAGGCCACCTGAGGGCAGCTGTCAGTCAAAAGCTTCCCTGGGCACAGGGCAGTCTATGACCTCAAAGTTAACAGCGCAGTCACCACTGATGGAATTATCCACCCTTCTCCTCCAATAGCTACAAAAACATTTTGAAACAGATGATTCTGGAAGAGGAAATGTTTATGCAAAGAAGGTAGATTAAAGCTCTTTTGAAGCCAGTGTTCCAAAAATATTTATGGTTTAAAGAAGAAAGGAAGGAAGGAAGGAATAACACCTCCCGGAAACGTTCCCGACAAGCCAGAGCTGACGCTTAGAAGCTTAGCATGGATGGTCCTGCCGGGGCCCCAACAGCTGCAGAATTCCGGTGTTTAAAAGAATCCTACAGAAAAGACCATAAAATAAAACAGTTCAAAGTGAAACTGGAGGGATACCAGAGTCTCAGGCCCCTCTTGCGTGTCTGCTTTCTAATCGTTATGGCCCTGGGCGCCTCTGGGAAACTCTGGGTTCAGACCGCTCTATCCCAGCCCCTGATCTGATGGATAAGGAAACTGAGGCAAGAGAAGAAAAGCGTTGAGAGTAAAATCAAACAGAGGGCTTGTGGCAGAACCACCTGTGTCCCAGGGCAGGCAGGCTGGGAAGTCATCGCACCCGTGGGTGGGCAGAACCGCCTGCATCCTGGGGCAGGCAGGCTAGGAAGCCACCCCGCGAGCGGGTGACTGGACTGTCAGTGTGGCAGCCCCCTGTGGAGTTCTTCTAACAGCAGTAATGGCCATCTGCGAGCTCAGATGCTGCTCAGCACCCCTATGACAGTATCTGTTTTGGTGGCCTAGGATCCTCCTGAGAAGGAAGAGAAACCCAAATTCTTGGTCTCAGGACAGAAGGAGAGCCTGGTGATCTCAATAGCTGGGTGCAGGCTGAGTCAGAAATAGAAACCTGACAGTGCCGACCACAGAGGAGGGCCTGGAGTCTCCTGAGGGGGCTGCAGCTAACCACGGACAACTGCCAGCTGCCTTTTCTCTCTTTGAATCATGCTGCTCAAATCTCGGAGTTCTTGGGGAGCCCGGCTTAGGTCATGGGTTCACCTTCCATGGCCAGGGAAAACCCACCAAAAAGAAAACTCCATGCCACAGGGTTGCTGTGAGAACTGACTCAACAGCAGTGGCTCTGGTCCAGTCTGGTCCGGTCCGGTCGTCCCAAGAGGCAGGAGAATGGAAGCTGGATGGCCCCCAAGAGCCTCAACAATCATACCCATAGATGTGCTCTTCATTTTCTTGTCCCTCTGAGCACCTTGGGCATGGTGGGAGCACAAATCTGGGTGAGTACTGAGGCCCAGGGGAAGTGGCTTGCCCAGTGACAGGCGGGGCTGGGATGACAGCCCAGGACTGTGTCTTCTACACAGGTGACACTGTGTGTCATGGATCCCAGTGCAGGCGTCTTGACCAATTAGGTTTTTGTTGGGCACCAGCTGCTGAGAGCTTTCAGAGCCTCCTGCCCTCCTGCTCCTCTCCAGCCCTGCTCTGAGGGGGTCTTGCTTTATCCTGAGCCTGGAAAGCACCTGGATAAGCCACCAACCCTCAATTCGTCACATCTGAAACTCCTTTTGCAGGCATGGAGCATTTTCAAAGGCATCGTTTCTGGCACGGCACCAGCGGGCAGAGGAATAATTCTCCCACACAGACAAGGACTCTAAGGGTGTGTTGGCTTCCTATTGCTGTTGTGACAAACTGTCATCAACACAGTGTGTCAACCAAACTAAACCCACTGCTGTCGAGTCAATTCTGACTCATAGTGACCCTATAGGATGGAATAGAACTGCCTCATAGAGTTTCCAAGGAGCATCTGGTGGATTTGAACTGCCAACCTTCTGGTTAGCAATCGTAGCACTAACCATTACACCACCAGGGTTTCCAGTGCAGTGCTTAAGCAATGCAGATTCAGCTTCCGATGGCTCTGTAGGCCAGACATCCAGGAAACCCAGTACTGGATCTTACAGGCTAAGATCACAGTGTGGCCAGGGCCCCTTCCTTCTGAAGGTTCAGGTACTCTCCTGGGCTCTCAGCCCCTCACTCCATCTTCAAAGCCAGCAGCATGGCACTTTCAGTCCCTCTCAACGTCCGTGCTCATATGGCTGTCCCTCTGGCATTGACCTTCTTGCCTTCCTCTTACCAGGACTGTTGGGATCACACTGGGCCCACACAGGTGGTTCCAAATGGTCTCCCCATCTCAAGATTCCTCACTTAATTACGTCTGTAAAGCCTCTTTTACTGCATAAGGTGACGTGTTCCCAGAGTCCAGGGATTAGAACACGGACATCTTTGGGGTGTCATTACTCGTCTCCCACAGAGGAAGTCACCACGAGCCAGGTGCTGGCCAGGTGCCTGGAACAGCCACAGACTGTACTAGGCAAACTGTTACCACACTCAGGTTAGCGGACAAGAGGCCAGGACTCTAAAATGACAGAGTCTCATGTCTAATAGCTGACCAGCAGCAACAACTAAAACTTCTTCTTATAGAGCAGATAGGGATCTTGAACTCACATCTGATCCTGCAGTTGGGGACCTTCCCATGATTCGGTGGCCCTCTGTGTGAGTACTCAGCTATGGCTGACCCCAAGAGGGAACCCTGGTGGCATGGTGACTGGGTGTTCAGACTGTTACCAGGTAGATCGGCAGCTCAATCTACTTGCTGCTTTTTGCCCGCTATGGGGCAGGTCTACTCTCTCCTACAGGGTCGCTGACTCAGCAGAAGGGAGTTGTTTTTGTTTTATCTTTTTAATATAGTCCCAAGGGCTCCAAGGACCTCAGAAAGCTTCCAAGACACGAGTAAGTTTCAAATTATAAGCCTACTAATAATAACTTCTCAGTCTTTGCCTCGTAGGGCATTCAATTCAGCTGTTGACTGAACCAACAAAGTCACCTCTTTGCTTGCTTACTCTCTGTCAGGATATGGTACCAAAGAAATTAGTGTTTGACCATTTATAACTAAATTACATGGTGACTTCAGTGCTAATTAATTTAATTATATCCCATTTAAGTTTACTACAGAGTTGATATATTTTTCACACTCGTATTAAAAGGTGCAAAGTAGGGGGCAGGAAGGCAGAGGAGATTCAAACCTCCAGAGGTAGATTTCCTAGAGAAGTACAAACATCTGCTTCAAACTTGAACCTGAAGGGAACTCTTCTCAAGGACAGGATTTTCTGAACATCAGATCGTAGAGGCTATATTCTCCTAATACTGGTTGTTCCTCCTCCACCAAGGATCCAGTCATCTCCAGCTCACAGGCGACCCCAGCCACAAGCAGGGACTTGAAGCAAAAATATCATACCACTGCAATGGGCAAAGGAGATGGACAGACACTTCTCTAAAAAGGCGATCCAGGCAGCCAAAAAACACATGCGGACATGCTCACTATCCCTAGCTATTAAAGAAATTCAAATCAAAATGACAATGAGATACCATCTCACCCCAACAAGGTTGACCATGATCCAAAAAACGCAAAACACTAAATGCTAGAGGGGCTGTGGAGAGACTGGAACTCTCCTACACTGTTGGTGGGATTGCAAAATGGTGCAACCTCTTTGGAAAGCAATCTGGTGTTACCTTAAAATAATGGATATAGATATACCATTTGACCAAGTAATTCCACTGCTTGAAATATATCCTACAGAATCAAGGCCATTCACACCAACCTATACAAGCACACGAATGTTCATCACAGCACAGTCCACAATAGCAAAAAGGATTCAAACCCCCAGTCTCAGTTCCAGAGCCAGCAATGACGAAGAATGATGATTTTAGGAAACATCTCATAACCTGGTGTTTTAGTCAGCTAGGCTGCTCTAACAGAAATACCAGAGTGGATGGCTTTAACAAAGAAAGATTTATTCTTACACAGTCCGGTAGGTTGCAAGTCCATATTCAGAGTGTCCGCTCCAGGGAAAGACTTTCCCCTTGTCGGCTCTGGAGGCAAGTCCGGTATTGCATCAGTCTTTGTCCAGGGAGCGTCCTCACGCAAGAACCTCTGGTCTGAAGGACGCGCTCTGCTCCCCGTGCTGCTTGCTTGATGGTAGCGAGGTTCTCAATTGTCCTTTGTTTCTTTTTCCTTTTCATCTGAAAGCATTAAGGGTGGACAAGCCACACTCCGGGGAAACTCCCCCTACAGCAGGACAGGGAAGTAATCCTATGCAGAATTCGTAGCCCCACCCTAATCTGTTAACACACAGTTAGCAAAGCCACACAATGGAGGACATTTCCAAGATACTGGGAACCATATCCCAGCCACGCGGCTGCACACATTTTTGGGGGGACACAATTCCAACCACGACACCTGGTTTCAATTGGAGGAAATCATGTTGAGTGAAGGTAGTCAGCAACAGAATGACAAATATTGTAAGAGACTCCTACGATAAGAACTTAAAAACAGACTCATGCATAGAAGAAAAGACTCTATGACGGCTGCAAGGGTGGGGAGGGTGGGAGGGCAATGCGGGAGGGATTAGATAGTTGTTAGAAATTTGGCTGGGTGAAATTGGTGACAGCACACGTTAGTAAAAAGATCAAAATTAACGGGACTTCAACACAACTTGTGTACTCCTCCCATCTTAACCCAATATTGCAAGGACAGAGTAGCTGCAGTTGAGGGCCAGTTGGCACAACTAGCATTTTGCTAATGAGGTCTCTCCATACCTCACATTGGTGAGTGACGTCTGGGGTCTTAAAAGCTGCCAAGCTGCCATCTGAGGGTATAGCAAACGGTCCGAACTCAGCAGGAATGGATGATCACCAAGGTCCATAATGACATGGTGGAAACATAATCCAGAAGACAGAGAGACCCACGTGAGTGGATGTCTACATCGACTAGTGACCGGAAGAACCAGATGGTGCCTGGCTACCACTAGTGGTAGCTGTGATGGAGCTTACAATGTTGAGTCTCACCGGCAACACAAGTATAAATAGGGGTGCACCCTGAGATCTCCACTAAAAGACTGCAATTGATGGTCCAGGGGCCTCAGGGTTCTCCTGGGAGCAGGGCCCCTGGCCCTGATGCTGCCCCTGTCCATGAATCGTAATGAAGGGCAACTTTTCAGACAGCGATGGGTTGGACTTGGTGACGCAGAGTGGCCATATTGTGTGGGCACTTTATGGTTCTAGGCATCTATAGGAGGTCATCCTGTTGACCTCATACTGGAGGAAGGGGAATGGGTGGAAAGGAGAAGATAGCAGACTGTTGGGAAGATAAGTCATATACGGAGCAGAGAGGAAGAGTGTGCTGTCACCGTGCAGGGAGAGCAGTGGAAGCTGCAAGTAAGGCAGCATGAAAATTTATATGGGAATGTACATTTTCGTTCAATCATAATAAAAAACAAACAAAAAAAAAACTAAGAAATCATCAAAAGAATATGGGAGGGATTAAAAAAAAAATACCATACCAATGGCAAATGTGTACTGGGGTAACTGAGATACTCAGATAATGTCTGCCTGGAAGTTAGGAAGCCTGAAGGAGGTCTGGGAACCTAGGTGTCCTTTGGTGCTCCAACAGACCTAGTTTGGTTGCTGGGTGGTGCACACAGTTAATGCGCTCACTGTTGCCCCAAAGGTTGGAGGTCAAAGTCCATCTAGAGCAGCTCAGAAGAAAGGCCTGGTGGTCACTTCTGCTGACAAGGCTGCCAGCGGAAACCCTCAGGAGCACACGGGGTCGCCACGAGTCAGCACCAGCCCCACAGCAGCCAGCGGGTAGAGCAGAAGAAGAGAGAGCAGGTGCCCCCTGCAGGCAGTGCCCAGCCCTCGGCCTGCTGTAGCTTAGTGAGTCCACACCACGCCTGCTCCTTCATCTCTTTCTGCAGCTGAGGAGATGGAGGCACACAGCGTCTAGGTCACCTTCCCCTGGTGGTGGAGCACCCAAGTGGCAGCACCAGGATTCAAACCCCCAGTCTCAGCTTCAGAGCCAGCAAGCACCCCTAGCCGCCCTCCTCATCAAAGTCTCTGTCAACCAAGGCAGACAGTGACCAGAATCTGACCAGCCTTGGGCCATCGCTTTGCTGGCCCTTGGCTTTGGACCTACTCTGGAACACAGGCTGTGCTGAGGACGTGGCCACGCTGGGCTCGCCAGCGCTCTGGCCGGTCTCTGATGAATATCACCTCCCACCCCACCTGCCTCCACCCCTATTAGTCCAGAGCCAGGTAAAGCAAAAGCCCACTTAACAGGACACGGCCCCAGTAGCCCTCTCTGATGGACGGCCTGAGCCAGCCACTGGCAGCAGAAGCAGACTTCCCAATGACATGCACTCACACAGCTGCTCTGCACAGGGGCCTCAGCCACTCTGCCAGCTCCATTCTTACTGATTCACACTTCACACAAAGGCCTCTTAAATCAGTGCAACTGGAAAGGAAAATGGGGGTGTGAAGGGGGAGGCTGTTCTTCATCTGTCCCCAGAGTATTAAAGACGCACCCTTCACTCCAAATGGCCCTGGGGCCCAAGAGCCGTCCACAAAGCCCTAAGTCAGCTGTCTCCTCGTCGCCTCCAGGGACCTCAAGGCAATTCTTCTGCTTCGTGCCCATGCTGTGATTTCCTGCCAGGTGTATAACCATTAATACAGGGGACCCAGGGACAAACAGTACTGCTGCCTGCTGTCCCTGGCTCTCTGCTCTCTGCTCCAGTCTAACCCCAGGGGGGTGCAGCAAAAACAGAGAAGTCTGTATTGTCATCTAAGAATGTCCCTGTGCACCTGGCCAGGTCCTCAGCACCCTTAAAAAGGCCTTTCCAAGACTTCCTACTCAAAACCAAGTCATATCTTTATGAACTTGGTGTAAGCAAAAACACTCAAACGGCACAAACTCATAAAAGGCAAATTTGATAAACCGGACTGTACTAAGAATACTGAAATGCTGACACTGTCAAGGATTTCATTTCACTTCTCGTCATCATCAACACCCCCGAAAGCAGCAGCCAAGAAACCAAAGGACGCAATGCACTCAGCAAACCTGCAGCAAGAGACTTCTTTAAAAGTGTTATAAAACAAAGATGTCACCTTGGAAACTAGCGTGTGACCCAGATGAAGGTGTCTCCGACCACCCTACACACATGCAGAAGTTGGGCAATGAATAAGGAAGACCCAACGAGAAGAGATGCCTTTGATTTACGGCCTTGGCCAAGAACAGCATATACGCCGCAGACTGCCAGAACAGTGAAGGGATCTGTCTTAGAAGAAGTACAGCCAGAGTGCTCCTTAGAAGCCAGGATGGTGAGCCTGTGTGTCATATACTTTGGACATGTCATCAGGAGGGATCAGTCCCTGGAGAAGGACACCCGCTTGGTGGACAGCCAGCCTAAAAGAGGAAGTCCCCTCAGAGAGACGGATCGACGCAGTGTCTGCGACAGGGGCTCCGACATGAGGAAAAGACGGCGAGGGTGGCCCAGGACCAGGCAGGGGTCCCGTGTTGTGCGTGGGGTGGCTGTGAGTAGGAACTGACTGGCCAGCACCTAAGAACAACAACAGAAACTGCTATTTCTCAAGAGACCACCAGCAGGGAGAAAAGGCACGTCATGGGGGGAACCCTATGTTCACAGCACAGACAGGGAGCGGGGCCACCACCAGAATGTGCACAATAGGGATTTTGGGCACGTCCCTCCCGTTCACCTCCAATCCCATGATGACGGTGGGTGTGTCTTGACAGCTGCACGATGTTCCCTCCATGTGAGGAGTGACACACTCGGGTCTCGTCAGTGAGTCACCGCAACAATGCCAGATAGAGAAGGGTCAGTGCTACACCCAGCCTCCTCCCTCTGAACCACACAACCAGAGTCATCCGTGTGGAGGCAAACCTCATCACGTCACCCTTCAGCCTAATGCTCTCTGATGTCCCGTAGCCTAAAGATGCCACCCAGGATCCTCAGCATGTCCTTCAAGGCCCCTCACAGACCAGACCCTGCACCTGGTCCTCAGCACTGCCTCATCGATGGTCACTCCAGCCACCCACTCAGTCAGCTCCCCAGGCCCTGAGCACGCTCACATCCCTGGGCCTTTCACGAGCTCTTCCTTCTGCCTAGAACTTGCTTTCTTCCTTTTCTACCTAGCAAGCTGCCCCTTCATTCTCAGACTTCTTAGTAACAGATCTGCCATGGGGACTGCTTTGAAGACTTGCCCCTCCTGCCCTCTATGGGATCCTGAGAGTCTGTGGTCCCGGTGTCTCACCTCTTCCTGGCCACAGGGTACTGGTCCCATGGTGGACTGTGACATGGGTCCTTCCTTGGGCTAACACACAAACACTGGGGAAGAGCTGTCCATCTCCTTCCCAGGGCACCAAACCTAAAGGGTTTAAGTTTGGAAGTGGCTGAAAGTGGCCGTCCCCAGTGCCCCACAGGGAAACTAGTCTGCAGAGTACAGATGCACAGACTGCAAGCAGAGGTAACAGGCAGACACAGGGACAGAGAGAGCCAGGCGACCCAGCTAGGACACACAGATGCAGCCACGCAGGAGGCTACACAGTGTTGTGAGGCCACAGTCCCCTTTTTGGCTTAAGTAGGGCAAACCTGCTGCAAAAGATCCCTTTCAAGTGTTACAGAGCGAAGACATCACTTTGGGGACTAAGGTACACCTGACCCAGCCATGGCGTTTCTGTCACCTCGCATGCGATAAACAAGGAACACCAAGGAGAAACTGACGGCTTTGCATTGTGACGATGGACAAGAATACTGAATACACCAGGGACTGCCAAAAGGACCAACAACTCTGTCTGTGAGGACGCGCAGCCGGAGTGCTCCTTAGAAACGAGGATAGAGACACGTCATCTCACATACTTGGGACATGCTGTCAGGAGGGACCAATCCCTGGAGAAGGACATCACGCTGGGTAGAGGGTCAGGGAAAGAGAGATGGACACAGCAGCTGCACCAGTGGGCTCAGACGCCGCAACAGTCATGAGGTTGCCCCAGGACGGGGCGAGGTTTCGCTCTGCCTCACATAACGTCACTAGCCGTCACCAGCAACAGCAGCAGTCGCAGTGGGGCTTCTAGCCCTTGCGATCCCAAGATCTCAACTAGTAAAACACAGCTGAAATCTCCCTGTGAAATCTTCCCTGGAAACCAGAGGCATCTCTTTTCCTCTTTTGTCCTCTGAGTGTGTATTCCGTCACTGCACTTGGAATTCTGTTTTGCAGTACCTGGTGACTTTCCATCCTGCTCTGAACCACAGCATCACAAGGACAGGGAGTCTGGCGAGCTGTCATTTCACCACAGTGGTGTGCAGAGTGCTGTGGCACCCAAGATGGCATTTTGCAGTCGGAGGAGTGATCATTGTTTATTTTCTTTACTCATTTTTAATATATATTTTAAAAGTAGGCACAGCCCATCAAAACTGCGGTGTCACTGATACTGTTCCTTAGCGGGAACCCTGAAGGCACGGTGACTGAGCGCTGGCTGCTGACCCACAGCTCTGCTGCACCGATGCACCAGGCATCCCGGGAGACACTGTCGGGTCACTTTAAGTCGGAAACAACGGCAGCGGGTTTGGGTGTTTGGGTTTATTACTTAGCTGCTATCGCATTTATTTTAGTAAAAAGAAAAATCGAGTTGAGGTAAAGCGAGACATAAAGCCATTTATAGCTGTAAATACTGTCTTGTACAAGCACAGTCTATGGGGCAAAGAACACAGTAAGTGTGTGTGCGTCTACAATTCCCTGTCCTTCTAAATCTATCCTGTGGGACTAGACTCCCCTACACTCCCCCACCCCGGCAAGGATTAAAATGCAGGCTAACTTCATAACTCTTCTGTCACCTTCAGGTAAGAAAATGTCTCCTGGCAGAGTCCTCTGTTGAAAGGAAAAAGCCTTCCCGCTGGCCCAGTCCCCCCACGTGGCCCGGTGCAGATAGGTAGGCTGCTGGCAGAGGGGGAGTCAGCGACGCCGGGTTCCCACTCCCCCAGTGGGGCCCAGGAGGGAGAGAAGGCCGAGCCCCCGGGACACTCTCGCCTGAACGGGAGGGGGTCAGCAAGGGGAAGTCCCCGCCCCTGGGGCGTGGTCTCTCCCCAAGCCCCGCCTCCGCGACAGGCAGAGGGGGGTCAGCGGCGCCTCCTCGCCCCCCCCCGCTGGCCCGCCCCAGGTTCCCACTCCCCCAGCGGGGCCCAGGAGGCAGGGAAGGCCGAGCTCCCCGGAAGCTCTCGCCTGAACAGTGGGGTCAGCCCTGGGGAGTCAGCCCAGGGAAGTCCCCGCCCCCGGCCACGTGGTCTCTCCCCAAGCCCCGCCTCCGTGACTGATTGTGGGCGGAGCTCAGCGCCGCAAAACGGGCTGCAGTCAGCTCCTCGGTGGGGCGTCTGCTCTCGGGGCCCCTTCCGGAGTCAGCTCCCGGTGCCGTCCAATCTACCCCGACTCAAGGCAACCCTCACTCCAGAGTCTCCAAGGGCGTCTTCACCAAAGCAGAATGCCACGTCTGTCTCCCAGGGGGGCAGCTGGTGGCTTCCAACAGCTGACCTTTCAGTCCGCTGCCGAGCGCTTACCCGCTGCACCACCGGGGTCCCTTTGCCCGCTCAGGAATAGACTGTCCGTTGCGGGACCCTCAGGGGACTATCCTGCCCTAACAGCTCTTTCATAGTACAGACAGTGCCACCTGGAAAAAGCAGGAACTGTGTTTCCCAAGGGACTGCAGTTTCTGAATAATGGGTCTGTTCAAGGTGGTGGACTAAACACCCATCTCCCAAAATCCCTCTGGAAACCAAGACCTGACATGATCGTTAAACAGAGCCTTCTGGACACCTAGTGAGCCCTGGGATGAGGCATAGGGCTGACAATTTGGACTTCATACCACTGAGCGCAAAACCTCCTCTTTTTCACTGACCCCACGCTCGTGGAGCACAGGCTTGCACAGACTGAAGGTAACTCACCATTCCTATTTTTCTTTTCCTCTGTCTTGGCCAGCGAGGCAGAACTGGGACTTGACGAGCTACTGGTCTCAGGTGCACTGCTGCTGGGTCCGGCAGCATAATTGCCAGGTTCTGAAAGCCTGGCTTTGCACTCTGTGCACCTCGGCTCCTCTGGCCTATCGGGAGGGGGAGGGGCCCAGGCAGAGGCCCCAGCAGCACTTGGTTCTTAGGCTGGGAGGTGGCGCCTGCCCGGGGGAGAGCGCTTTTCTGGCAGGGAGGCAGTGTTTCGCACAGTGTCGCCTGGGGCCGGGGCCCAGCGAGCTGCGGAGGCTGTGGACTCTGAGCATCTCAGCACTCTCGGCCTCTCTGTCCACCGAGAGCCTGGTCCTAGCCGGCTGGTAAGCTTATGCCGGACGCCATCTTGGTTTGCTGGGAGGCAGGGTCATCCATAGGGAAGCCTCAGCTGGACCTAATTCCTGGGCTGGGAGGCATGCCTACCCAGAAGCGACTACTTTTCCAACAGAAAAGCAGAGTTCTACACAATATCGCCTACAGCTGGGGCCCGACAGCAGAAACCAGCAGGCCAGTGGACTTTCTGTATTTTGAGCTAGTTTATAACATTGAGTGATCAATATAGCGGTGCTTACTTTGCCAGCTGGGAAGAGGGACATATACACCTGAAAACCTGACTGACTTTGAAAGGTGCCAGATACTTTGTACTTCTCATCTTAAGATGGCCTAGAGAAACAAACTGTGGTCCATCTTCACACCATCCCTCCCAGCCTGTGTTGACCCGGATGATGCCCAAAGAGCAGCAAATGTTGGAGAGGACGGTACCCCGGAAGTCATCAATGGCGTCAGAAGGCCCCCAAAAGAAACTACCTCAGAACTTCCCAGAAGAAGAAGCTTTTCTGAAACTATCAGAAGGTGAATACAAAAGGATTATATAGAGAGCCCTCCTAGGCCTTATACAAAATGCAGCAGAGCAAAACAAAAAACTAAGCAAGCTGTTCGATCTGATGGAAGATCAGGACTCTGAAATCCATCAGATCAGGAACAAAATCAAAGACATAGAAACTTCAATTCAAAGCCAAGAAAACAGAATAGAACAAACGGAAAAGAGAATTTCTAATTTGGAAGACAGAATCACTGACTCCAGCATCTATGAGGAGAAATCAGAAAAAAAGTAACAAGAAAAATGAAGCATTAAGAAGCATGTGGGACTCTATTAAGAAGAACAATCTATGATTAATTGGAGTTCCTGAACAGAGTGAGACACCTGAGAACACAGAGAGCATTGTGGCTGAGCTGCTGACAGAAAACTTCCCAGGAATTATGAAAGAAGAGAATATAGATATCCTAGATATGTATTGATCACCACTCAATACGCCAAGCCAAGTGCTGTCGAGTTGGATCCATAGAGCTCAATAAAAAGACTCCAAGACATATTATAATCAAGCTCAACAAAATGAAACATAAGCAGAAACTCTTAAAGGCAGGAAGACTCAAAGCAAAGCTAACGTTCAGAGGGAAACCCTGTAGGCTTTTGTCGGATTTCTCTGTAGAAATGATGCTGGAATGGAGACAGTGGCATGACACATTCAAAGCCTTGAAGGAGAACAACTTCCAACCAAGAATTATATATCCTGCAAAACTATCTTTTAAATACAAAAAGGAAATTAAGACATTTGCAGATAAACAGAAACTCAGAGATTTTGTAAAAAAAACAAATGAAAGCTACAAGAAATACTGAAAGAATCTCTTGGCTTGGAAGAACAAAACCACTAACTTTGTATTTTAGAAGGACACATTATCCAGAATCCTTCCTCAGTTAGGGAAGGCGCCAAACACAGTCAAAGCTATAGTAGTGAAAGAAACGATCTAGTGATCATATCAAGTAAACTATGATATCACCATATTAAAAAGAAGGGTGTACTACAGTCATTATAGTCCTTCCAGATGGAGAGGAAGTTGACAAGACTGGTAGCAATCAAAATTGGGGTTATATATAGTTTACTAAGTGGGGTCACAGGGGCAGCCATAAAGCACAATAAAGAAGCAGCATACCATATCAAGAAATGAATAATGGGTCTAATTCCTTGTAGTCGCCTTAGCACCCAGCATCCTGTGTGGCACTGGTGCCCACCTGCACTTGATAAAAACTTTGCTATGTGAATGGTACATCAAGAGGATCCCGAATGTGGGTGCTTCAATTGCCTGCTAAGAATTTCCAGTGTCTTACAGTGTCTTATGTGAGGACCAGAACAAAGAGTTTGCTTGCTTTGCTGTTCTTGAAGGCAACACATTACTCCTTCCCCAAGAATCAAGATGCTGCTTCTGTCCAGATGGACATGCAAACCACTATCCAGGGTGGCTCTAAATACCCTTAAATGACAAAAGTTAAAAGTCAAGACATCAGGGGTGTGACTTTCAGGTGTGTGACCAGCCAGGTGAGGGCTGGAGAAAGGTGACAAGGTCTAGCCAAGAGTCACCAACAGATGGGAGGCCAGGGAGACCTGCAGCTCACCACTGTGCACCCTTCTCTCTAGCACCCCCCCAGGGGAAAAAATCAATTAGACTTAAGTCCCCCAGGAGATTGAGTGGGCAATCAGAATGGACAGCCGCACAGCCTGGGGGACATATACTGCAGAGAAGGGCAGGCTATCCCTCGGTCTCAGTGACGACTGACAAGAGGATGAAGTCACCACAGACAGGGAAACGAGGGAGGCTGACAGGGAAACTCACGGCAATGTTACACATGAAGGTGTTTCTTAGAGGAATCACACCAGATAAGCTCACATTAACCAGCAAAGAAATTCTGGCTCTGGTGGCAGGCAGACAGTAGTTGCAAGTCCCAGCTCAGCCCCCTTCTGGAGCCTGAGCTTTCTTAGTTTCCCCAGCTGTTGACCAGGGGTCACAGAGCCATCTCCTGCGTCTACTGAGCTGCTGATGTGTTTGGGGTCTCATGGGGAGGGGGGTGAGTTCCTAATTCTAGCAGAACAAGCTGATAAAGGAATTCCCAGTTCAAACACTTGAATGGTTTTTCCCATTTCCCACTTCAGTTGCAATGATCCTAAAGTGGCAGTGATTCCATTCATCTCCTCCGTTAGAGGCAGTCCCCAGGCCTCAATGCAGCCCCACCTCAGCCCTGCCAGGTTCCCATCTCTCTGAGTCTCTGAAAACCCTGAGCAGCAAGACCCCACAGGTCCCGCCAGAACCAGACACAGCCCCACTGTCTGCAGCAGGCAGATCATCAACCACCCTTGGCACGTCAGAGCATCCCCAGCATCCTCACCAGAAAGGTGTTTTTTAATGCCAGCACACCTCTCTGCTATGCTGCCCAGCGATTTTGGCTTTATGCAGCTTCATGCTAAGCATTCCCTTGGAAGCAAATGGAGACAGTTTCAGAACTGGCTGAAAACAGTTTGTTCAGAAGGAGATTAAGTGAGCTGGTATAAAGTTTAATTCTGGGGTCTAGTCCAGAGCTCAGAAACACCGATGGCATAGTAGTTAAATGCTATAGCTGTTAACCAAAGGGTCAGCAGTTCAAATCTAACAGGAGCTCCTTGGAAACTCTATGGGGCAGTTCTACTCCATCTTACAGGGTCTCTATGAGTTGGAATCAACTTCATGGCAACAGGTTTTTTTTGTTTGTTTTTTGTTTTAGTACATGGCTCTGTCTAGGTAGCTAAAGGAGGAAAAAAATGGTACTTAAAGGAATCTGAACTTGGGAACAGAGGGGATATAAATGAGCAATCTTGCTGTAGGTGGATCCAAAGAGATGTTTTCAAAAAAATAAAAACACCAAATTGTGCTGAAGATCATAGCTGGAAATGTTAAAACAAAACAAGCCTAATGCCAATCTTTCTTACAGAAGTGTGTTAATGGGTGTCTTAGGTTGAGTTCTCTGGAGAAGCAAAACCAGCACAGTATATAAATATATATACATAGCCAAAAGCCAAGTGCCGTTGAGTCATAGAGACTTACATAAAGCAAATGACTCTCACAGTTGTAGAGGCTGAAAGTCACAAGTCTGTGGGTCAGGCTGGAGACTTCTCCTGACTCATGTACCTTCAGGGGCTAGAGAACCCAAGATCGTCAGGCCAGACAACAGGCCTCTGGCTTCCAGGCTGTGGAGGCTGATGAATCCCAAGAACAGCAGGCAAGATGGCAGGTGAGCTGCCAGCTCAAATCCCAAGAACTGAAGATCAGACGAACAAGAGCCAGCTGCAGGATCCAGAGCAAGCAAAAGCCCAGGAGCCTTGCCAGAAAGTCTACCTAGATTGGATACAGGTGACATCCCCAGGGAAACTTGGTTTTGTCTGGTTAGTACTCACAGCAGATCACGTCATAGAGGAGATCATGTGTTATCAGATCTCATCACGGAAGTAATTACATCATTATACAACTGCCAGACTACATCACTGCCAAACCACTGAGATCACAGCCCAGCTAAGTTGACACACAGCCTTCACCACCACTGCTGGAGTGTCTAAATGCTGTCACAAACCTCAAGATTTCAACAGCTTAACACAACAAAAATTTTTCTTGCTCATATGAAATTCCAATATGTGTGTTCCTAGTCAGGTTGCTCTCCTGGACAGCTCTCCTCCACACGGTGACACAGGTGCCTAGGTTATTTGATGTGGTGACACAAGTGCCCAAACTCCTTCTGCCATGTGGTGCTACCCTCCTTTGGGCCTTCCAAACATACTTCATGATCCCATTGGGAGGGGGAAGAGAAAAAAAAATGTCAAAAACTGGAAAGACTCCACGTGCAGGGCCTGCTGAGAGCTATGTCACTCAGTCCACATGCCATAGACGCCACCTAACTGCAGCTGAGGCTGGGAAATGCATCTGGCTGTGCCCCTGGGACCTGGGGCTGGTCAACATACCACAGTCTCTGCCACCACACACATGAGTCCAAAAACAAACCTATTGCCACTGAGGTGATTCCAACTAACAGCAACCTTACAGGACAGAGCAGGACTGCCCCATAGGATTTCCAAGGAGTGTCTGGTGGATTCAAACTGCTGATCTGTTGGTTAGCAGCCAAGCTCTTAACCACAGTGCCCCCAGGGCTCTAGAGCAGGGTCTAGGCCCATTCAAATCTGCCATCCTCAACATCCAGGGGTCTCTGAAATCCTTGACACATACCCAAACCTTTCCAGGGCTGTTGTAAGGAATCAGTCACAGCTGCAGACTGCGAGACTTCTGGGAAAGGCTGCCCAAGAGGCTGGCAGCACCTTCTCCCATCCATCTGCAGAACAGGGACTGCAATCCATCTTGCATCACAAGAGAATGGCCACAGGCCACCTTGTGCCCTCCCACAGTCTCCTCTGTTTATCGAACACCTAAGAAAGCCTTCTCTAAAAAGTCTTCAAAACTAAGAAACATCCAAGGAAATAATCGTTAGATATCCGAGCACTGGGCTGAATCTCAGTGAGTTACGCAATCTCATTCACATCTTACAAAATGAAGTTAACTGTATCCAAAAAAAAGACAATCTGCAGCTCCTTTGCTCCCTGGCAGTACCCTCATGCAACAAGCAGGTAACAAGATCGTTCAGTTCGCACTGTGCCTGCTCCTGGAATTCTCTCTCCTTCTGGGCAGAGCAGATCACACTGATGCAGTTTCTTTCTTAACTGGTTTGCTGGTGCAACCTAGTTCTGAGGTCATCATTAATCCTGACAGTCACTGCCAGCAGAAGGGAGCCAGGGCACTTCCTCTCATCAGGAAGGGCAGCTCCTTGCAAGGACCCAAATCCTCTGCAAGAACCCAGATCAGTTGGTGAAAAGGCAGTGAAAGGGTGCATGTCCCCCACTTGCATTTCATCAGGGAAGACTCTGGGGAGCACGGCTGACCCAGGTGAGCCTGACCCGAGGACCCCACCCTGCCAAGTCTTCAGTTGCAGGTGAAACCTAGAACTGCCAGCCCCTCTCGAAAGTCCCTCACAGCTATCTTGCTGCAAAGCCCTTCAGCAGTGTATGCTGGGATTTCTCAGTGTGTCTGAGAGCTCCTGAGCCCGGGCAAAAAGAAACAGCCTGTTTGTCCTCCTGCCTCAGTGTCTCACGACACACCACCGCAAATGCTAGATCGAGTCTAAAGCACGTGACTGATGGCTTGAATTTTTTTCTTTTTTTTTTTTTTTTTTGGTCATTATTTAAAGTAACTTGGGGAGGCACCCTGCAGAGTGAGGAAAGAGACGCAGGTACCCCTCCCAGGGACGTGGGAACGCAGGTACTGAACCATTTCACTGGGCCTATGAACCGGCACAACCTCTTTTGAGGGCTATTTGACAAATAGCAAAAATTTCAAAGGCATTTACCCCTTGACCTGATGTTTCGTTTCAAAAACGAAACCAAATATTCCTGTGCCTGTGCTCGAAAAGGAAATGCTGGCGGCATGGTGGTTAAGTGCTACATCTGCTAACCAAAAAGGACAGCAGTTCAAATCCACCAGGTGTTCCTTGACAACCCTATGGGGCAGTTCTACTCTTATAGCGTCGCTGTGAGTCAGAATCTTCTCAGCAGCAATGGGTTTGAGATGAGGCAGGCTTTTCCCTCCACACCCCTCTATGCAACATGAGCCGCCTGTTGGGAAAAGTAAGGAAATAAATAAAAACAAATGGAAAACACCATTTTTTCTGGTACAGTAGTATCAAGCATTCACTTGAGAGAAATTAGCAAATCAACACAGAAAGAAAGAAGAAAAACTGGTCAAAGATAATCATTTCCCATTCTCCTGGGACTGTTTGAACAATTCCAAGAAGTGTTTCATGTTCTTCCAAACCTGTGTCTATGCATTTTTAATTTAAAAAGTGGATTATACCAGTAATAATACAACCACGTCATAGTCTCATTAAACCAACACAAAACTCATTTCCATCGAGTCAATTTCGACTCACAGTGCCCCTATAAGACAGAGTAGAACTGCGCCATAGAGTTTCCAAGGAGCACCTGGCAAATTTGAGCTGCCAATCTTTTGTCTAGCAGACATAGCACTTAACCACTTTGGCACCAGGATTCCACGATTTCATTAAAAGGATTAAAAAGCGGGTTAACACACTGGTCCAAGTCACAGAAGCACGTTGTTGTTGTCAGGCGCTGTTGAATCTGCTCTTGTCCACGTCGGCCCATGTAGAACAGAATGAAATGCTGCTGTCCCGCACCGTCATGGTCACTGGGACTCTCAAGCCCAATGTTGTGGCCACGGTGTGTTCTGCGTGGCCTCCCCCCAGGGGCTCCCATTCCAGCACAGTGTCAGTGTTCTGCTGGGATCCGCGTGGCTTTCATTGCCTGAGTTGTGGAAGTGGATCACCAGGCCTTTCTTCCTCACCTGTTGTAGTACAGATGCTCCCCTAAAACCTCTCCACCAGGCGTGACCCTGCTGGTGTTTGAAGTACCCGTGGCGTAGTGTTCAGCATCATAGCAACATGAAAGCCACCACCGTGTAACCAACTGAGAGATGGTAGAACATCACACATGAATATGTGACAGCAAACAGCTTGGAGACCTTTTCCCATTTCACGTATCGCGAACAACATTCAGTATCAGTAAATATTTGTCTAAAGCATCATTTTCATTGACAGACAATGCTCTGTCCTTTATCCATTTCTCCTGTGCTGAATAGAAGTATATGCCTCGTTTACTTCTGATTTTCCCTTCTTGTTTCCTCAAATACAATCAATTTCATTTTGCTTCTGAAGACTGACTTTGGAACGGGAGTCTTAATTGGGATATGGGAGAAACAAGCTTCACCAAGCAGTTAGGACACTTAGCTAGCAGCCACTGGAATTGAACGCGTCTTCCCTTTGTTAATTCCCATAAAGCACTTCAGTGTTCCACAGATGGCTCCCCCAGCTGTTAGAACCTGTATCTGGGAACTACTTGGCCGATAGGGAGTTTTGTGAAGCCTCGTGCCATTTCAGCACATGACAGTCATCTGGTCCTGAGTGTGATATAAATGAGGCAGTGAATGCAGGAATGAGAGATTAAATGTCAGGCACTAATACAGCGCAGTGACACTAAAGCATGGCATAACTTCAGAAAGACACCTTTCAGTTTAGGGAAACAAGCAGGCAGGATCTTTAACAAGCAGCCTGTATTTGTGTTCACTTCCCCTGCTGGAATAGAAACGTCTTTTCTTTTTTTTTTTTTTTTAGAGGGATTCACCAGTTTCTAGATTCTGCAGAATCTCAGCTGGAGGAAGAACATTTCATAGATTCCTCTGTCTGCAGCTTCACATGGAAAGGAACTGAAAATTTCACTTCTCCAAGTTTAAGAGTCTGATGTAAGCACTTCCCTCTACATTTCTTCTCAACTGAGAAGAAGTCCTCCACCTGCTAGGAGTTCTTTGGCTCCAAGGTGGGTCAGTTGTTTTGGAAAGAATCCTTCTAGTCATTCTCCTTCCGTCCTTCATCTCTTCAGGTCTAGAAAAGACAAGCCTTTCTCAGGAGCCCTGACAGACATGTGAGAAAAACAACAGGTGACAGGCCTGTGTTGGTTCCTCCATCTGGACGCGAGAGCCGTCCACCTACCGTGGTAGAAACTGCGTCCGGAACAATATCTCACCCACTCGGCCAGAGGGAGACCAAGGAACCGACACATTCAAATCGTGGCCTTGGGAAGAAGATTGAATGCAACACGGATGGCCCGAAGAAGGAACAAATCGGTCATGGGGGAAAGCGAGCCCGAGTGCTCCTTGGAAGCCAGGATGGTGAGATGGGGTCTTGCTCACTTTGGACCCATCATCAGGAAAAACCAATCTCTAGGAAAAGACATCATGTTTGGTAAAGTAGAGGGTTAGCAAAAATGAGGAAATTCTCCATGAAACGGATTGACACATGGCTTCTACAGGGCTTCAAACACAGGGAGACGTGTGAGAGTGGCAGAGAAGAGAGTGGCCCCTTGTTTGGTTATACACAGGGCTGGCTCCATGTCAACTGAAAACGTCACAAGTCCAGAGCAGGTGCAGATGGGACGTGAAGAGGCAAAGATGAGTGAGTCATGTCCAGATTCTAGATTATCACAGAAGGAAAAATAAGGACTCAGGGAACGTTGCAACAAGAATGAGAACTCCCCAAGCCCGGGGATTCCTATTTTGCAGCCAGAGCCCCATTTGTTTAGAGGGGATCCTTGGATGAGCTGCTCAAGGTAAAGGTGAGGGTGTCACCTCGGGACTGATTCCTAAAGGGACTGGGAGAGTAAGATGGGCCAGAAGCTCAAGACAGGGAACATGCATTGTAGCTGAGAAGAGCCTGCATTTGGGAAAGGAAAGAGGGAAAGAGACCAACTAAACCAGAGGAAACTGTCTTAGTCAGCTAGTGCTGCTGTAACAGAACTGCCACAGCAAACAGCTTTCACAGAAGCTTGTTCTCTCATGGTTTACGAGACTGGAAGCCCAAATTCAGGGTGTCAGCTCCAGGGAACAGCTTTGTCTCTCCGTAGGTTCTGGGGAAAAGTCCTTGTCAACCTTCCCGAGTCAAGGAGCATCTCAACACAGAACCCTGGGTCCAAAGGACGAGCTCTGCTCTGGGCTCTTGTTTCTTGGTGGCATGAGGTCCCCTTGTCTCTCTGCTTGCTCCCCTCTTTTATAACCCGAAAGAGACTGCCTGAAGACACAACCTAATCTTGCATGTTGATTCTTACCTCATTAACATAACTTCTGTTAATCTCCTCTTAGTAATGTCGTTGAGACAGGATTTACAACACATAGGAAGATCACATCAGGTAACAAATGGTGGACAACCGTGCAACACAGGAGATTATGGCCAGGCAGCGTGGTAGGCAGCACACGACAGTGGGCCGGGAGGGGAGGAGAGGTGGGCACAGGCCCTGAGGTGGGAGAGCACAGGACTGTGCTGGGAACAGCTGTGTGGTCAGGAGGTCGGGCTCCAGCTTGCTTGGCCCCTTCCCACCGTTCTGCGGAAGAGTGTAACGGTCTGTTTGCTGTGCACAGTTCCTGTGGATTCTCGTGTTATTCAGAGATACCAACAAAGTAATTAGCAGACAGAACGGCATGGGGCGATGTGAATCTTTCTAAAGAAGCTGCCCATGCGTCCCTGGAGCCAACAGTTCATTTTCACTCCTCGTCTGCTCAGCTCCCAGAATTGATTGCTAACGCTCCGTGCTGGGTAGAGGGCCATCGTGCACCACACTGGCCGGCTTCCGTTTGTTTACCAAGACTAAATTCACTCCCACTTAGCCCTGCTCCCTTTAAGGAGGGCAGTTCTCTACAGGTGTCCCCATGCTGCCACTGCCTGCTACACTGGGACAGAACTGGCAAGCACCTTAAGAGGAACAAAAGAACAGAGTTATCGCTAAGCCGCCTAACACCAGGATCACCCACAGGGACTGTCAGAGTGACTAAGGGCTTTGCTGATGGAAACTGGTTCCTGCACTGATGCCTCCTGGTTACTACACTGATGGCTTCCAGTTTCTGCACTGATGTCTCCCAGTTCCTACTCTGATGGTTCTGGGTTCCTACACTGATGGCTCCTGGTTACTGCACTGATGGCTCCCAGTTCCTACACTGATGGTTCTGGTTTCCTACACTGATAACTCCTGGTTCCTACACTGATGGCTCCTAGTTTCTATGCTGATAGATCTGGGTTCCACACTGATGGTTCCAGGTTCCTGCATTCATGGTCCAGGTTCCTGCATTCATGGTTCCAGGTTCCTGCACTGATGGCTCCAGGATCCTGCACTGATGGTTCTAGGTTCCTACACTGATGGCTTCTGGTTCCTACACTGATGGCTCCCGGCTCTTGCATTGCTAAAGATGCACAGACACTGGGCATGGTTTTATCTCTTCATCAGATGAGATAAAATGGAGACCTCCCTGCCCTTTGACTCTCTTCCACTTGCTGCAGCCATCTCCCGCTTCTGCATCAGCCTACCCCCACCCCCACATGGCACCTCCTTAGCTCCATCCACAACTACAAAAAGCAACATGAGAATAAAGAACAGACCTAAAGGAGCTGTGGCCTGATCCCTACTTTGTGACTTTCTTACTATGTGATCTTGGGCAAGGCAGTTCATCTTTCTGAGCCTTCACGTGTTCATCCAAAATTTGGGACAGGTACACTTTGCAAAGAAAACAGAGTTGTCTCCAGCCCCAGTTAGAACAGGGTTTCTCAGCTGCAGACTGTTGACTGTCACAGCCTGTAATTCTTTGTCGTGGGGCTGCTCTGTGCCTTGTGGAATATTTAATGTCGCCCCTGGCCTTTACACACTTGATCCCTAGAGCATCGTCCACCTGTTACGATGGGCAAAGGGTCTCCAGGTATTTGGGAAACCAAGCAGAGAGATTTAGGAGTGCTGACATTCCATTCCCAGGTGGCCCAGCCCGAGGATTCCCTTCTCAGAAAGCAGACCCAGAAAGAGGTAAATACGGGAGCTGGCATTTGGACTCAAGGCTTTCTTCAGTAGGAAGGGCAAAGACCAATTTATTTCTGAAATACCTAAGGGCAAACCCTTTTCACCACCATGAATATTAACATTCTTTCAAAGACTCTGCTAGTCTCATTTCACAGGTGAACAGAGTCCCCCCTGTTAACCAGGCTGTGACCCTGCTCCAGGAAGAATAATAACGGAAATACTGTTCTGCCAGGAGGGTAAGAAGCGGTCCTTGCCTGAGTGATCGACCCGTCATGAGCTATTCACAGATACATATTCCTTCAAAACACCATTTGTTAGATGACAGCAATTTCCAAAAAGGCAAAATCTTGATTCTCACGCAACTAAGAAACCATGTATTGAAGATTTTATTCATCCATTAATTAATAGAGAGGTAGTACGATATTAAAAATAGATCAAACCAGAATCTGAGAAGTGTTTTGGGGGAAACTTATAAGTGGTTGCTACCCTCAAGACCCAAAGCCATAACCTTTGAAGTTATCTTTTCCACCAAATAGAAATTCTTGCGTCTCAAGCAGACCAAGACGTCAAGCGGCCCTGTATGCCCGTGGAGCTGCAAAACGCCCAGGCCGTACAAAGCCTGTCAGAGGCTCGATTCTGGCATTGCAGCCCGCAAATCTCTCTCACTTATTTCCAAATTGGGCCCGTTTTTCTGACAGTTGAAGGAATGAGTGCCACCCGCCTGGCCTGGGGCTGCAGAGCCACCAGTAGGCAACAGACACGCAGAAGTTACCCCCAGCTGGATTGCAGGGGCGGTAAAACTGCCGCATCTGGACCTTGTACACAGTGCTGGTGGGAGTGCCACCCCAGCGGCTTTGGAGAACAAGGTGCATCCCGCCCAGAGGGTGAGGGTCACACGTGAGCTCTGTCAAAACTGACACAAGAAATATACAGGTTTAAGTACATAAAGGTAATTGAATATGAGAACAAAATAATCACATAAACATCAAGGATTGAGGAGATGAGAGACAGCTAAGAAGTTCTTTTTCACCTTGGGGTACCCTTATGTGTCTAAAATGGATAATATACATGCATTTCACTCAGGAGTCCCTGGGTGGTGCAGTCAGCATGCTCAGCTGCTAACTAAAAGGTTGAAGGTTCAAATCCACTTGGAGGCATTGTGGAAGAAAGAGCTGCCCATCTGGTTTCTAAAAACCAGCCATCAAAAACCCTAAGGAGCACAGTTCGACTCAGAACACAGACTGGGTCTCCATGGGTCAGAATTGATTATGCAGAAGCAATGTTGGCATCTTTTATTTGGGTGGTAACCACTAATAACCAAAATAAAAAAGAGGAGAAAGAGCTTGTCTCCAGAAACTTGTGGGAAGGGTGGGATAAGATGCCCGGCGGGTCATCAGCTTGCAGGGATCAGGGGAGGCTCTCCTGAGTAGGCTGCTTTAGAGACCAGGCTTGACGACTGGTGGGAGAGTATCCGTTTGTGAACTGGACAGTTAGGGAAAAGCAGGCAAGACAGAAGGAACAGCATGTGCGGCAGCCCAGAGGAGAGAGAGAGCAGGGCATGCTGGTCGAAGCAGAGTGTTCCAGGTGTGGGTGGAGGGAGACAGGGCCAGGCAGGCGTGGGTGGGACACAGAGGCCTTGGGAAGGACAATGCACTTCCAGTTTAACCCGTAGGCTGTGGACATCACACACACGTGGTCACTGCTGCTGTTGGTCTCGTTTCGCAGGAACAGACATGACCTCAGAAAAACCAGACATAGAGCAGGTGGGGCAGGAAGGGCTCAGGTATTTTCTCATCATTTCTTAGGACTTACGTTGTGCACCCAGTTTTAGATTCTGGGATTCAAAGCTGAATAAACAGACTCCTTGCTTTTCAGTGGCTCACCTGCTGTTAAAACATAAAAACCTAAAGGGAAGTTTAATAACAATTCAGGACAATCATTTGAAAGCCACCACCAGGCCATTCACAAGGTGAAGCATGATCAGAATGACATGGCAGGTGCCCTGAGCCATCAGGAGTGGGACTGGGGTGGGTGGATGCAGGGAGGGCTTCCTGGAAGAGGAAGGCCTTGAGATGTCAAAGTAAACCGAGTGCAGACAGAGGTAGGTGACACGGCCTGAGCAGAGGCACTGGGACTCCAAGCAGAAAGCCGTCCTCCCTCTCCGTGTCTCCTTCCCACCTCTCAGATGTGGCTTTTCTATACAGGCACGAGGGAGTAACCTTCTGAGACAAAAGGAACCCTGATAGTACAGAGGTCAGGGGCTTGGCTGCTGCCCTAAAGGTCAGTGATTCAAACCCACCAGCTGCTCCGTGGGAGAAAGAGGAGGCCATTGGCTCCTGTGAAGATCTGCAGCCTTGGGAAGCCTGTGGGGCTGTTCTACCCTGTCCTTTAGGGTCTCCGTGAGTAGGAATCAACTCAGAGCTGAGGGTTTGGGTTGGATAAGAGAGGAGGAGGGAGCCCTCCCGTGGGGCAAGGAGGCAAACACTCAGCTACCAACTGAAGATTGGGGTTTAAACCAATCTTATCAGGCGTCGTGGGAGAAAGACCTGGAAACCTGCTTCTGAGAGGCCAGCCTGGAAACCCCATGGGGCAGCTCTGTTCTGCACCCACGGGGTCACTGTGAGCCACAATGGCCCAATGACAATGGGGTTCTTTGTTCATTTGTGTGTGAGCACAGGGAGACCCTGTCTGGCGCAAACAGTGAGATGCCCAGCTGCCGACCGAGACACTGGGGGTTGCAGCCCCCCCAGCAGTGCCTCAGAAGAGAGGCCTGCTTATCCATCTCCCCCCAGCCCTGCCCTGCGAAAGGCCCGGGGGCACAGTCCTGCTGTCACTCACTCCAGGTTGCCGGGAGGCAGGGTCCAGACGATGGCCCTGATCTGGAGAGCAGGGGATGGCTGCAGCGCTTCCAGGGGAGCAAAGCCTGACAACCCACCAGCAGAGGCCCCTTGAAACTGGCTTGGCAGGCAGAAACATCTAGGGGTGCACTGAGGGCTGCTTTACTGGGGCTTACTCCCCACTCTTCGGGGAGAGAAAGCCACCAAGCCCCAGGATGGACACAGGGGACACTTACGAGTCTCACGGTTCCAGAAGAAATCAGGGTGTGTGGACCCAACAAACACAGAGCACAGCAGGAGATGCCATCTCATGGACCAGAAGGCTGGTCCCTTTAGACTGGCCACCAAGTGTCAGGCACATCTCCATCCTCACCCCTCACCATGCCCCCAACCTGTAGCACAGCTAAGCTACTCAAGGGGAGGCATAGACTGCCAAATCACCCAAGTGACCCACGAAAAGAAAGCCTGAACTTCAGGATTCCCCCTTCTGCCTTGAATGGGTGGTTGTTGTTAGGTGCTGTCAAGTAGGTCCTGGCTCCCGGTGAGCCCATGGACCACAGAGCGAAACACTGCCCAGTCCTGCACCACGCCTGAGCCCAGTGTTGCAGCCACTGTGTCAAACCATCTCCCTGAGGGTCTTCCTCTTTTTCACTGACCCTCTACTTTACCAAGCACGATGACCTTCTCCAGGGATTGATCCCTCCCGACGACCCCGACGACACATGCAAAATATGTGAGACAAAGTCTCAGCATCCTTGCTTCTAAGGAACACTCTTGCTGTACTTCTGAGACAGTTCATTCTTTGAGAAGTTCATGGTTTATTAGATATTCTTTTCCAACACCCCAATTCAAAGGAGTCAATTCTTCTTCTGTCTTCCTTATTCATTGTCCAGCTTTCATTGGACGATGTGTATGATGCCATTGAAAACACCATGGCTTGGTGTCCTGGGCTGTACTGTGTTCCCCAAAAACTGTGTGTAGCAATTTGAGCAGGCTGAGATTCCTGGTCTTGTATGATGGTCCTCCATGCTGTAAATCCTGTCTCTGTGATGTCAATGCGGGAGGGTGGGTGGCAGTCATGTTGGTGGCACAGGACTCAATGTGTGAGACTCCACCGTGCCTTGAGGCAGTCTTTAGGGATATGAAGAGAAGCAAGCAGAGATTTGAGGACCTCATGCCACCAAGAAGCCAAGCCGGGAGCAGGGTGCACCCTTTGGAAAGGACCCAGGGTCGAAGCTGCCAGTCCAAGGGAAGGTTAACAACAAACATCTTCCAAACAGCACAGGAAAGGCTTCCCATGGAGCTGACACCCTGAATTTGGATTTGTAGGCTACTAGACTGTGACAGAAAAAACAAAAAATTCTCTTCAGAAAGTCACCCACTTGTGGTGTTTCTATCATAGCAGCCATAGATGACTAAGACACTTGGATAAGGCGCACCTTAGTCTTCAAAGTCACATCTTTGCTTTTCAGCACTTTCAAGAGGTCTTTTGCAGCAAATTTTCCCAATGCAATGTGTCTTTTGATTTTTTGACTGCTGATTCCATGGGTATTGATTGTGGATCCAACTAAATTAAAATCATTGATAACCTCAATCTTGTATTCATTTATCTTGATGTTGCTTAGTGGCCCAGTTGTGAAGATTTTTGTTTTCTTTATGTTGACATGAAATTCATACTAAAGTCTCTGGTCTTCTGTCATCATCAGTAAGCACTTCAAGTCCTGGCAGGGTTGTGTCATCGGCAGGATGTGTCTTCGGCAGGATGTCCCTCCAACCCGGATGTCTCATTCTTCTTCATACAGTCGAGCTTCTGGGATGATTTTCTCAACATACAGATTGAACAGGCATGGTGAAAAGATACAACGCTGATGCACGTCTCTCCTGACTTTAAACCACACACTATCCTCTTGTTCTGTTTGAACAACTGCCCCTAGATTCATGTACAGATTCCTCACAAGCACAATTGTTTTGGAATTCCTGTTCTCCGCAATGTTAGCAATAATTTGTTATGATCCACACTGATGAATGCCTTTGTGTAGTCAATGAAACACAGGTAAAGATCTTTCTGGTCTTCTCTGCTTTCAGCCAAGATCCATATGTTATCAGTCTGGTTCCACAGACTCCTCTGAATCCAGCCTGATTTCCAGCAATTCCCTATTGATGTACTGCTGTGGCTGCTTTTGAATGATCTTTTGTAAAATTTGAATGCACAGGAGGACATTTTAAGTGGAAATATGAGAATGGGAAGGTAATTTTGGTTACAGAAAAAAAAGCTGTTTTGTTTATGTTTTTGTTTTTGCACATCCAGAATCTGAGCTGTGAAATCTTCATTTGTTGGACAGGAAAAAATGAAAACCCACCGCCATCGAGCCCTGCTTGCAGTGACCCCGTGCACTGCAGAGTGCCCCATGGGCTGTCAGCGACTGGGTTTTGTAAGCAGATCACCAGGCCTTCTTTCTGAGACACCTCTGAGAGCCCCCAAACTGCCAACTTTGGGTTGGTAGCTGAGTGCTCAAGCATTTGCACTACTCCGTTGTTAGATGAGAAGACCTCTTTAAGCCTGCCTTCCAGAGCAGCCTTGCACCCAGAGACCAGATCAGGCAGGTTCTTAAAATACATACCCATGCCTGGTCCCACCCCTGACAGTTCAAGTCAGAATTTCTGAAAACACTCAGGAAATCTGTACTATTTCTAAGCTTCCCAGTTGATTGTAATGAACAACCAACACCAGTGCTAAGCCGAAGTCTATAAACCTAGCAAGCCACCCTTGGGGCCGATTGCCCAGAAAGGATTTACGGTGTACAAGGTAACTCCAGTGTTGCTGCTTTTCCTCTTTATTTCCATCATTTCTCAGCTCTCTTCCCAGGTGCACTGGTAGTTACAGCAGGATGCTCCCCACTGTCCTCTTCCGGGACACCAGAGTCTCTCCCACATAACCTTTGGAATCTGTGCAACCCCCTGATCCCAAAGCTGCTGTCTATCGATTGCCTGGAAGTCAATACTGACTGCCTGCATCGGATCCGACTTGATGGCACTTGGCTGGCTGGTTGCACTATGACTGTTGTTTAGGAATGCTAATTCCCTGGTAAGTTATACCATGTATGGATCATCCAAGGCAAAAAGTGCTCTTTCTCTCTCTTTCATAGATTTTGCTCATCTCCTTTTGGGGCACATCATGATTCACATGAAACCCTGAAAATGAATGTGTCAAATTATTGTGATTTGTAGCCTGGCCGACACCGCAGCCTTGGCTTCTCTCACTGATGCTGCTTTCAGGACGATAAGCATCCAGGGGAAATGAGCCTTCAGGTAGATGGGCCGAGAAGTGGGAGTGCGGCCACCTGGGGAAAGGGTCTCAGGCTGGTTTTGAATGCCACATCACCAGCAACTCAAGGCCTGCCCTGAGCTGCGCCCTTGAGCTCCCAGCTCCCTAAGTCGGCTTTGATGTCGCCCTGAGGTCTCAGTTCTGTTCCTGCTTTAGAAGAGGCCTCCTACTTGCCCCCTCCTGCCTCCAATCCCTGTGTGGGGACACACCTTTGCATCCCACAGAGGACATCTAAAGAATGCAAGAGTGTTTCAGAGCTCAGGCTCCAGAAAAGTCTGTGTTCAAAACCAGGCTCCCCCATGAGTTAGGATAAATTAGTCTTCCAGTCTCCCTTTTGTCAACTTCAGATCACAGCCTGTATAGAGAAGGAAAATGTTCCACTTAGAGCAGCTTATCTTCAAAGTTCTTTACCAAACACTCTTTTCCCCAAGTTCAAAGCCTAGAGAACCGTGAACTTTGAGTGGCTGAGAGGGGCCGACCCTTGGCTGCACCCATCTGGCTTCCTTCCTGAGAATGGGTGCCATTGAAGCCACCCATGTTCAGATCTATGGAGTTCATCCATGTTACCCAGAGTTCTGGAGCTCGGGGTGGTGTACAGTTAGGGTGCCTGGCTGCTAACAGAAGGGTTAGAGGCTGAAGCCCACCCAGAGGTGCCTCAGATGAAAGTCCAGAAGATCAAAATCTGAAAAGTCAGCCCCAGAAAAGACTGCCATGCTGAGCTCCACCGGCCACAGGCGGTGGCAGCGTGAGTCAGAACTGACTTGGTGGCAGCCAGTGGACCCAGCATTGTGGCTTTCGGTGTTCACTCAGCATGACTTCTGTGAACTGTGAGCCCTCTTCTTCCTTAGCGGTTCAGAACCCCTGGCCCTTTCCCCTCGTAAACATCCAGTGAATTGCCTCACTGGCGTCTACAGTGTCTGACAGTGAAGTCCACGGACTTAACTGTTCTGAGTTCTACACATCTCACTACTGAGTGTCACTGTGGTCACCTTCAGAGTCCTCCCCTTAGGGAGCTATGCGCTGACACCAGCACCTTGTCCACCCTTCAAAGCAATTTTGGAACTCTTTCTGGAATGGCCACTGCGCATGGTGGCATGGTGGCTAGTTTGCAAACTGAATTGTCTACTTGTCTGCTAGGGAGTTTTCAGCCGGTAAACAAATAATTGTACTGGCACACCCTACTCACCTGATCTGGCCTCCAGTGACTTTTTTCTTTACCCAAATGAAGATAAAGGAAATATCGAAAGAAAAATAGTTTCATGACATTCAGGACATCAAGGGTAACACAACTGGAGTTCAGAAGGCCATCCCAGAAATGCATTCCAGAATTGCTTTCAGGTGTGGAGTAGGTGCTGCTGTTAGTGCACAGCTTCCCAAGGGGAGGACTTGTCAGGTGACAACAGTGACATTCAGCAGTGACGTATGGAGCGTTTTTCTAGGATGAGGTCACAAATTATACCGGCAGTCCTTATAGTCCCACCTATCTTAGCCATCTGGTACTGCTCTAACAGAAATGCCACAACTAGATGGCTGTAACAGAAAAAAAAAAAAAAAAAGATTTTCTTTCTACACAGTCCAGTAGGCTACAAGCCCAAATCCGGGGAGTCCACTCCAGGGGAAGTCTCTCTTTGCTGGCTCTGGAGGAAGGTCTTATGTGGTCTTTCTCTGGTCAGGGAGCATCTTGTCACAGGAATCTCAGGTTCAAAGTACGTGCTGTGCTCTCGGTGCTGCTTTCTTGGTGGTAGGAGTTTCCCAGTTCTCCACTTGCTTCCTATCCTTTCATCTTGTAGAATAAAAGATGGTACAAACCACACTCCAGGGAAACTCCTCTTACACTGGAACAGTGAGTTGTTGCAGTCCCACCCTAATCCTCCTTAACATAATCCAGTCTATGAAGTACAGGCGGAGATTAGGATTTACAGCCTAGGAAAATCACAAAGGGGAAGGCAATCACCCAACACCGGGAATCGTGGTCCAGCCAAATTGTACACGTCGGGGGGGACACAGTTCAATCCATGACACCACCCTGACTCCACAGTTAATAAGTCATCCTTTTTTTTTTCATTTTTTTTAAAGCTCTGGTGGTCTTTCATTTTATCTTCAACAGCAGTAGCAGCAGATCTTGTACAAGATCATTAAAAGTGCGAAATGACACCGTGTGTATAAAATGCAGCACCTTGCCTGGAACCAGGTCTGTGTTCCACACATGTTAGTGTCAGCCTGGCACATAGTTATCAAGCTGATTTCAGCTCATACCCACCCTATGAGTATGTCACATAGTGGTCTTTCAATGGATATTTACTGAATAAACTGAATTACTATGGGATAAATAAAATTAGAAAATAAATAGATCAAGTCAATTCCAACTCATAGTGACTCTGTGAGTGGGACACACAGTAGAATCTCAATAAATATTGATTGAATAAATAAATTACTACTGAATAAAAGAATTGAAAAATAAATAAACTGAGTAATAAATAACTCTTAAGCATTTCATAGACATTCTCTAACTGGTGTCTGTCCCCCAAATAAGAAACCTGAGGCTCCGGAGGCAGAGAGGTTGCCTGAGATGGCACGCTGAGCCAGGGTTGGACCAGAACTCCAACCTGCATCTCAGGTTCCAGACACAAGGAGCATGCCACGGTGTCCTGAGACGGAGACGCTGCCGGGAGCAAGCCCATGATGCTCCCGTCTGCACCCCTGCTTTGCCTGCCCTGTCATCTCCCTTCCACTCCTGGTCCTCTTTCTCGTCAAAGTCTCCCTTGAGTCTTCCCACAGCATCATTCTCCCCTTCGACACAGCTTCCCTGTGCAGAAAATGGGGAGTTGACAGATATCTCGAAAAACACTCTCTCTCTCTTTTAATAATTTATCTTTTATTACCGAAAACAGACACAACTGAACATGCATGAATTCAGCAGTGTCTGACACATACAATTCAGTGATCCAATGGCCTCCTTCAGGTTGTATGACCATTCTCGCCTCCTTTTCAAAACTGTCCCTCCCTCGTTGGCATAAACACACTGTCCCCTAGGTTCCCACCTGTTGTCTCTGATGAAACATGAGTCCTGCAGGTAAGGCTGACTGACAGGCACACTCCTCCTGGAAGCAGACACAGAGGGCTGCCTAGGGAGCAAAGCACCCCTGACTGCTGGAAGGTGGTACAAGAAGGTGCCTTGGACCCAGGAGAAAGAAAGGAGAGGCTGTAGACAAGACAAATTAAGCTGAGTGACCAAAGATCCAGGTGTTGGGAGAAGAGGCTTTAGGACCTGCCAACATAGGTTCAAATCCCAGCTCTGCCACTTACATGTTGTGTGACCTTGGTCACCTCTCTGTGCCTTGGTATTTCCATCAGTGACGCAGAAATGAGAAGATGACCACAGTACCTGTCTAACAGGGCTGTCGTGAAGGTGAATGAGTTACTGTGCGTAAAGGACTTCCAGTCCATTTGTTGTCTCGTGCTGTCGAATCAGTTCCGACTCATGGCAAACCTGTGGGACACAGTACACCTGCCCAGTAAGGTTCTCAAGGGACAGCTGGCGGATTCAAACTGCCAACCGTCTGGTTAGCAGCCCAGCTCTTAATTTCTGTACCACCAGGGCACATAGTAGGCACTCAACTAATGTATGTTTTATTATTTCTGTTTTGCTCACAGCACGACTCACCCCCCGTCAGTGAGCCAGGCATTGCTTTCACCTCAAGGAGGAAAGATCGCCGGGCACAGCCTGTCACACGTTGCAGCCCTCCTCTTCCAGCCCTGCACGTCTCGGCAGCTCTGTCTCCTCCGTCCAACTCCACTCACTTTCTCTGTTTCTCAAAGCCTTCAGGCCTGGGGCTCCCTCTGTCTGGAACACAAAGCAGTCCCTTCTTCACCTGCTTATTCCTATTCTTCCTTTGGATTTATCCTCGCAAGAAGGCCTTGCCTAAGACCCACAGCACCATGAAACATGTGTTGTGTGTAACGTCGATTTCCTGGTAAACGTGGAAACACCGTTGAGACTGGGAGCCTGCAAGGCGCAGAAGAGATGTGGGTTTTCATTTTGCTTACATACAAGGTATGCCAATTAAATTTGTGAACTTACCACACGTACTTGTGTTGGCGGCACTGTACAAACAACTAAGTAAAGTTTCATAACCTCGGTATATCAGTGTCTCACAGCTGTGTTCGTGCCAACATGTGGTGGTGTCTTGCTGAGTGGTGTTCATTATTGTTGCATGTTTTTCTGTGCCATTGAGAGCATGCCAGAGCTTGAATTAGAGCAATCAACAAACATTAAATTTCTTCTTAAACCTGGCGAGAGTGCAAGAGAAATCAGGAAGAGGTTAGTCTGGGTTTATGTGGATAATGTGAAGAAAATAGCAGAGTATAAACGGATTAAAGAGGAAAGAGAGCATCACTGAGGAAAAGAAGCCAGGCAGCCAGTAAGGAGAACTGATGAAACATTGCACACAGGTGTTAAATTGTGCATCAAAATCACCAGTTGAGTGTGAGATGCATAGGAGACCAAGTAAAGATCAACAGAGAAACAGGGAGATCTTAACTGAAGAACTTGGCGTGACAAAGGTGTGTGCCACAAGGGGCCTCAGGGAGCTCACCAATGAACAAGAGCAGAGGAGAGCCAAAATTTGCCAAGACCTTTCTGAGAGGTAGAACAATGTTGCGGACCGTGTTATCACTGGTGATGAAATACAGTGTACCAGTATCCTGAAACAGAGTGTCAAAGTGCACAGTGGAAGTCAGCCAATTCTCCACGACCAGAAAGTTCCAGCAATCCAAATCAGGAGTCAAAACGATGTTGCCAACTAACCTTGTTTGATATCAGAGGGTTTGTTCATTATGATATTGTACCAACTAGACATTTAACCAAGTTGATCACTCTCCGGAAGTGCTGAAAAGGCTGCTTGAAAATGACAAAAATGACCTGAACTTTTCACCAATAATTCACGGCTCTTGTATCACAACAAGACACCAGCTCACACACCACTGTCTGTGAGGGAGTTTTTAGCCAGTAAACAAAGAACTGTATGGGAACACCCCCCCCCCACGCACCTGATCTGGCCCCCAGTGACATTTTTCTTTACCCAAAGATAAAGGAAATATTGAATGGAAGACATTTTGATGACATTCAGGAGATCAAGGGTAATATGATGACAGCTCTGATGGCCATTCCAGAAAAAGAGTTTCAAAATTATTTTGACGGGTGGGCTCGGTTCTGCCATCAGTGCATAGCTTCCGGAGGGGAGGACTTCAAAGGTGGCCGTGGTGATATTCAGCAATGGGATATGTAGCACCTTTTCTAGGATGAGTTCATGCACTTAATTGGCAGTCCTCGTACACGTGGACTCTCTCCGAGAGGTACACGAACACTGGAAGCAGTGGAGATTGGGAATTACGTGCTCTTCACCATCTGCCCTGTGGTAACTCTTAAACTGTATGTCATGCATAGTTGGTACTTACTCAAAATAAGTCCATCAACGTAAAATTAATATTAAAGCTACGCTAATTCAAACAGGATAGTACTGGTATGGAAAGAGAAAAATAAATCAATAAAGAACAGAATAAACCAAGGTCAAACCTGTTGCTGTCGAGTCAATTCCAACTCATAGTGACCCCATAGAGCAAAGTATAACTGCCTCATAGGGTTTCCAAGAGGTGGCTGGTAGACTCAGACTGCTGGCCTTTTGGTTAACAGCCAAGCTCTTAACCACTGCACCACCAGGGTTCCCATCGGAACAAAGAAACCAGGGTAGAAAAACAACTAGCAGGAGTTGTCTTCCGATTCCTGCTGCAGCGGTGCCCTGGAATGGCACAGCCAGACTGCTCTGAGTTTCCTAGAAACTGACAGTGTCCCCAGAGGCGGTTATAAGGATGGACGGAAGGACGGACAGACGGATAGATGATGCATGGATAGTGGATGATGCCTGGATGGGTGGGCAAACGGATGGACAGATGAATGGATGAACAGACGGACGGACAGACAGACGATAAATGAGTAGACAAGTAAGCAAAGGCAGGTGGTAGGAAGCTGAATGAGCAGTAGGTGCCTGAGAGCAAAGGAAGCTGTAAGTGGAGACGAGAGCCAACAACGCAGGTCTTCTGTATAATCTTGAAACAGTAACGCCACCCACAGCCTCACACACGCACGTGCACCCGCACACTGACACCCCTGGTGCGGAGGCAGCCTGGACTTCACACAGACGCCGGCAGCCTCGCCCGCTGCTGTGGTCCCCAAAGCCATGTTCAGAGCAGGCACTTTTTGGTGGCCGAGCTTGCCTGGCTCACCCCTGAGATGTCCTCTGCCCGATGGCTGGTGTACACCAGGGCCGAGACAGCTGCCGAGTCAGAATGGTCTTCAATCAGCCACAGACGCTGACTGTTCAGAGCCCTCCAGCTCCCTCAGCCAGCCTACTTCCTCCCTTCACCAGCCTAATCTTTAAGTGCTTTTTGAATCCATCTTTATGGTCCAGACTTTTTGAACTCACAGAGCAGGCAGAGAGAGTAGAGCCCTCGTGGGGTCGACTACACTCCCCAGATTAGTCCAGCTCAGCCCTGACCTTATAAGTGAAGAAGCTCAGGAAAGCGAGCAGAAGGAGTTATTGCTCACAGAGGAGAGCCATTCCAGAAGAGTCTCAAAACTGATTTGAAGGGTGGACGAGGCGCTGGAGTCAGTACACAGCTTCCCAAGGGGAGCACCTGGAAGGTGACATAGTGACAGCCAGCAAGGAGGTTTGTAGCACTTTTTCTAGACGACCAGCTGAGCCCAACCAGCAGCCCTCATAGCATCCTTCAGTTCTCCGTAGAATGGGGACAGTATCAAGCAGACCACTACCACCAGGCAGAATTCACATGTCCACAGGCAGGAGGGAGTCCACAGTGCTGTCGGTTATCTGTGTCCTGGACGGTGCAGACAGTTAGGGCGCTCAGCTGCCCACCCAAAGCTACAGGAGGTGAGTGCACCCAGAAGCACCTGGGAAGAGAGGCCTGGTGACTTCCCTCTGAAAAATCAGCCACTGGAAATCCCATGGTCCTGCTCTGGCATCCCTTCCTGCTCTGGCACCCATGGGGTTACCACGACTGGCAATCAACTCTGTGGCAAAGAGGGGCTGCTCTGCTGGCCCCCAAGGCATTCAGGTTCATTTTCCCCACCCCCATCCCTGGCCACTGTGAAGTGTTGTACAGCTACAGACACCCGGGCTCAGTGCCCTCTATTTTTTAATAACCTCTGTGGGATGTCTCCAGAGGGGTGCTTGATGGATACCTTGCCTTCCCTCTGTATGCAAAGCTTTGAATTCAACTTACAAAGGCTGTTGATGAAACATTGAGGATTTCACCCATTGTGAAAAGCACGATGCAACCTTGGATTGACAGGGAGCTCAACACTGCTGCTTTCAGAATCAGCTTGATAGCAGCTAACAACAGGAACCGTTGCCTTGACGTAAAATCCCAATCCCATTGTTGTCGGGTCGATTCCAACTCACAGTGACCCTACAGGACAGAGTAGAACTGCCCCCATGGGGGTTTCTAGGTTATATTCTTTTTAAAAATAAAAATTGTGTGTGTGTGTGCAGTAGGTGAAAGTTTACAAGACCAGGTTACTTTCCCATTCCATGGTTTGTACGTGCAGTGTACCACATCACTGATTCTGTCCCCGCAGTGTGTCTGCCCTCCCTATGTCCCGTCTGCATCCCCAGTTACTTTCATCCTGAATTGCTAGACCTTCCTACCTTCTCGTCTTTGCTTTGGGGCCAATTTTTGCCCTTTTTAAGAGATTTCCACTAGACAGTCTTCCCTGCTCATATGGGTTTGAGTTCTGCATTTAACTCCACATGTGATCATGTTCATGTGTGTTTGAGTGTGTCTGAGGCAACGTGTTCCTTTCTCAGGAACTGAAACTCAGCATCACGGCACAACTACAAAACAGGCAACGACTCACAAAGAAACACCCGTGACATCCCCAAACGCAAGGCCTGTTTAGGTTTGTCACTGTCGGGTGTCTCCAGGTCGATTTCCACTCACGGAGACCCAAGTGGCAGCGTGAAGCGGTCCTGCAGGCCTCACAGCTGGAGTCCTCAGCGGAGCCGTCTCCGGGTCTTCCTCCCACAAAGGGGCTGCCGGGTTTGAACCCCCAACTTCTCAGTTAGCAGCTGAGCACTTAGCCGCTGTACCGCCAAAGCGCTGCTGAACATGAGCACCTCAGGTCCAGCCTGTGCTGCCCCCACTGCAGACACTCGAGGAGTTAACCCCAGAGAGGCAGATACAAAAGACCACGATGGTGGCAGTTTGACAGGAACATGGAATTTTTTAAGGCTTTGAGACCGACACAGCGCTACTGTTGTAAGGTAACATGGCCCCTGTTCTGGCTCTCAGGGACCCACATACAACAGAGGGAAACGGCGCCCGGGGGTCCTGCCCCGCCCTCACAAGCGTCATGTTTGAGCCCATTGCTGTGGCCGCTGGGTCAGCTTGTCTGCAGGACGGTCTTCCTCTTTTTCACTGGCCCGCTAATTTATCAGGTCCGATGTCCCTGCCCGGAGGCTGATCCCTCCTGACAGCATGTCCACAGTGTGTGAGATGATGTCTGCCCATCCTCACTTCCCCGGAGCTCTGCAGCTGCACTTCTTCTCAGACAGATTTGTTCACTCTTCGGGCAGTCCATGAAACAGTCAACGTTCCGAGCCAGCATTGTAGTTCAGAGGCGTCTATTCTTCTTCACTCTTCCTTAGTCACTGTCCAGCTTCCACATGCGTGTGAAGAGATTGAAATTACTGTGGTTTGGGCCAGGTGTACCTGAATCCTCAAGGTGACGTAAAGAAAAAAAGCCCTTTGCCGCCCAGTCAATTCTGACTCTTAACAAGCCTATAGAACAGAGCCAAACTGTCCCATAGAATCTCCAAGGAGAGCCTGGTAGATGTGAACTGCTAACCTTTTGGTTAGCAGCCATAGATAGCATTTAACCACTACACCACCAGGGTTTCCCAAGGTGACATAGTCAGTAGTTAAAACTAATCATTGCAGAGAACAGCAGTGACAGTGTGACTGGGAGATGGTAAGGGCACATTCCTTATGAACATTCAAGGCATTTTTGTACAAAGAGCTAGGCTCACACAGCCTGACTGAATCAAAAGGCAATCAGCGTTTGCAGCAGGTCACAAGATCAAATACGGCAGCTGATGTTGGTGTGAAACCCTGTGACAGAATGGACAGACAGACTCTTCCTGAGGAGACTCAGAGGCACCCAGATCTGGAAACAGGTCAATCTCAAGTGAGCGAAATTTCCCACTTGGTCCAGCGCCGAGACTCTGGAGCCGGACTGCTCTGTTTGAATCCTGCTCCAACCCAGACCAGCTCTGGTCTTCAGCAACCACACAGCCTCTCTGTGCCTCTGCTTTCTTGTTACTTAAAATGAGAACAATAAGCACCTACTGGAGGGTGTTCAAATCCTCCAGGTTCTCCTTGGAAACCCCATGGAGCCGTCCTACTCTGCCTGCAGGCTCGCTATGAGTCGGAGTCAACTTGATGACGGTCGGTTTGGTTTGGAGTTGGTTAGAGTTCTCGAGAGGATTGAAATAAGTGTCTTAGTTACCTTTCGCTGCCATCACAGAAATGCCACAGGTGTGTGACTTTGACAAACAGAAATTTATTCTCTGACAGACTAACCCACCCACTGCCGTAGAGTCAGGTTTGACTCATAGCGACCCTAGGGGTCAGGGTAGAACTGCCCCATAGGGTTCCCAAGCTAGGAGCCTTGAAATCCAGATTGACGGCACCAGCTCTCAGGGAAGACTCTCTCTGTGTCAGTTCGGAGGGAAGGTCCTTGTCATCAATCTCCTGCTGGTCTATGACCTCTTGGCACGGAGTCCTCAGGTCCAAAGTGGATGCCCTGCAGCCTGCACTTCTGTCTTGGTGGCATGAGGTTGCCCTCCTCTACACTCACCTCTCTTTTACCTCTAAAAGACAATGACTCAAGATACAGCCTAATTCTGTAGGTTCGGTGTTGCCTCTGTAACACCGTGGAAGTCAGAACTCACAGCACATAGGACTATCAGATCACAAAATGACAGGCAGTCACGCGGTACACATGTCACAGTCTAGCCAGGATGGCGCGCATTCTGGAGGGCCGCACTTCAATCATGGCAGTGAGGTGGTTCCAAAGGTGCGTAAACGGTTTGCAGAACCTGGGAAGCGTGCTGCTGCTGCCGAGCCCTTCACCCGGGCTCCCCAGAAGCTCCCACCTCAGCCCCTGCCTCAAGGCCCGAGGTGCACTCCCGTCCGACGGGAGCGTCTCATCGAGAAACAAGCTTATGATCAAGAATCAGCACACAGCAGGCTCACTGTGAAAACTGCACGGAGCAGACCTGCCCACAGGCAGCCATCGCCCCGTCACCACACGAAGGGGATGGTGGCTCTCCTCAGGGGAGGGCCTCCAGGCCTACACTTGCCTTCTGCTGCAGGAAGCTGACTGACTTCCCCGGGTTCCCTGAACATGGTGTACAGGGGACTTTCCCTACCACACTACATGCGAAGCCCAATACGCCCTGCCGGATGGGAATTGAAGGGGCTTTTTATAAAGCTGGTTTGGGCAACAGACATCATGTCATAATTTGTCTCCTGTCAACTCAGAATCTGCAGCCCAAGCTAAGCAAACCCCCAAATGTGGTGTGCTGTCAGCCTGGGACTCAGTGCAGATTGCACTTTGCCCTGACCACAGAGGCAGATGAGGTGTCAGGGAGGGCCCTGCAGCCTGCAACAGAGCCCTTACACACACACAGGCAAACCATGCACACATATGTGTGTGCATGAACATGTGTGTGCACACAGGTACACACACATTCACAACCTGTGCATGCACACACACCCATGCAGACACTTATATACATGTACTCACCCCTGCACACCTAGACATGAACATATACACACACACCTATGCACACATGCGTGGACACTGATGCATATGTGTTCCTGTACCCACATATCTGTACACGTGTGTGTGCCCGTGCGCGTGCCTATGCACACATGTGTGAACATATCTGCGTGCACATGTGTATGCGCACAGGTACCTGCGTGCACACATGTATGTGCATCTCTGCACTCATGCACACACACAGGTACACACATAACACACGTGGGCACATGCACACATATCTTGTGAGAAGCTGCTCCTGGTCAGCCTCTACCACCTCCTCACATCGACAAACTCAAACCCTTGCAACTAAGCGCTGAGGCGTCCCAGCAGGCCGTGGGAGGTGGGGACGGGTGAGCCAAGGTGCCCCAGCAGGCCGTGGGAGGTGGGGACGGGTAGACATGGGGGTCTCGGCGGCACAGGAGTTAAAATGGTCTCGTGACTCATTAAGCCTTCAGAACTTGAAGAGACACTTGTTTTAAACCTCATCTCAAAATCAAGCAGTTGGCATGCCCTTCCACCACCCCTCCTTGTGGGTGGGACGGCAGGCCTGTCACTGCCTTCGGCCCTCTCCGCTGAAGCTAAGGAAAGCTGTCTTCAGTCACAACAGACCAGAGCTTCACAGCTCCAGTCCACAGGCGGCCGGTGCCGCACAGGACAACAGGGCGCGCTGGAAGGGAAGGATGCCTGGAAGGAGCTGGGCATATGCAGTGCACGGGAGAGCACCGAGCCCTAGGGTGGTCTCTATCTAGAGGGTTAGCTGCCATCAGGGCTCGTAGGGGCACTGAGCAGGCTCCCTGCCACGTCAGCTGCCAATTTAGCACTGTTCTGTGGAACTGGAAGCCTCTCCTTTGGGATTCCCAGCACCACTGTAGGCTTTCTCAAACGTCCTCTCTCCCCATCTCTTAGGGTTTGGTGCCCACTAGAGATGTCACAATCTTGGTCACTTGAGGGAGTCTTGGTGCCATGGTGGTTAAGTGCTAAGCTGCTAACTGGAAGTTTGGCTGTTTGAATCCACGAGCTGCTCCTCTGGGGCAATTCTGCTTGGTCCTGTGGGGTCACCATGAGTCAGAGTCAAGGGCAGAGGTTGGTTTTTTTGTTTTGGTCACCTGCAGGAAGGAATCCCTGGGTCTGCAGACAGGATCCCAGGAGGCACGGTGTAGATGCCCTCTCTGTCTCACTGCTGGCAGCACATGGAGACAAGTCACACTCTCTTCTAGAATGAGACGTTGGCGGTGCCTCCTCCTCCTCTGTCTCTCCAAGTGAGTGGAAGCCACCTCTTCTACCTTGGATGGCCGCTGGCAAGGCTTTAAGACCCCAGGCACTGCACAGGAACTGGGAGGTAGAACAGAAGCACTAAACACATCCAAATCAGCTGGGATGCCCCATGAAACCGTGACCCTAACCCTCCAGCCCAAAGAGAAAAATCCCGTGAGGTCTTGGGTGGTACAGAAGCAGCCTCAGCAGCTACTCTCTTTTTCTGGTCATCGCTGTAAATATATCCACCACACAGTTTTTAACTTTTTATAGTTGTTTAGCTTATCTGACAGCAAGTTTGATCGCTGGCTCCGCCACAATCCCGCTGCCATCATGTTCCGTCACCAAGTCTCACTGATTCTAAAACATACGTCTTGCATATTTTAACCTCTCTGAAGTCGGGATGCGGCTTAATCGCCCCGCTGACCTAGCAGATGGTGACCAAGTTGTGGTGGCCTGGGATCACCCTTTAAGGCTTGCGGAAATGGCATCAGGCTCGGTGGACAGTCCCCAGAAAACAGTATAGTTCATCTTTCAAGGACGAGCACACAGAGACTGTCATGAGCCCAAGGAGGACCCTGCAGAGGAGCACCAACCCCAAAGACCCCGAGTCCGAAGGTGCCTGAAACGGTCCAGAGGGGAAGGGATTTAGAAATATTTTAAGCAGTTTATTTTGCTTACGGTTTCCTCTTCATGTATGTGAGAAAAATACAGGCTAAAATTATCTATGCCTAAGTCAATCTTCTTTTGACAAATGTGAGAGCCTTTTGCCACAAGTAAAAGAGAAAAGTCTCCGGGCAACAGTAAAGCATGCACCCTGGGGAAGAGCCACTCCGTCTTAGTCACACGGAAAACAACAGCACAGCCTACAATTCCTGGCACTTAACTGACTTCTCGTGAGGGGCTGCTCACCTCGCCAACCAGGTGACTAGCTCCCAGGGGCACTGGGAGCCACTGGGGGGCTTTATACATAGCAGCAGGTCACCCGTTGCTGTCAGGATTCACCCCGACTTGTGATGGCCTTGTGCGTGCCCGGGGAACTGCTCCTCCCAAGGCTTCCACGGCCAGGTTTTCAGAAGCAGACCCAGGCCTTTCTTCTGAAATACCTCTGGCTGCATTTGAACCTGCAAACGTCCAGTTAGCAGCTGAGATGGCAACCATTTGCAACCCCCAGGACCCTCAGAGCCCTGGTGGCGTGGTGGCGAAGAGTTCAGGTGCTGACCGAAAGGCTGGCAGTGTGACCCCACGAGCCACTCCTTGGAACTCCTATGGGCAGTTCTAACCCATCCTAACAGGGCAGCTGTGAGCCAGAACTGACTCCTTGCACACAGTAGGAGCTCAGTAACTGTCTCTCCTGGACAGGAAGCGCTCGCCTGAAGAAGATTCCAGGCTCCAACATGCCTAAGCCACTCCGAGGGAAGGCCACACACTCCGGGGACAGCAGCAGGACACTGAGGTGTCTCTTCACTTCCTGTTCTCTACTGTTTCTGCGACAGAAGCAGCCCCTGAAATGTTTCCTAGAAGTAAGGAAATGCCATTTAATTGCTGAGCCAAGTGGCAAGGACAGAGAGAAGAAGGAAGCGCCACCAGGGCCAGCGGATTGTTCCTAGGGCCTTCCTCGAGGGACCTGCTGGAAGCGTCCCAGATAAGAATAGAAAATGCGGTGACCTCTCCCGCACAGCTGTCACCGCGGCAGGAGGCCCCTCCGCTTCCTCCCGGCGCTCACAGGCTCTGACTGTGACAGCGCATCCTGGGGACAAGCTGGATTCTGTCCCGCGGCATCAGACGTGTTCAGACATGTCTCTGGTAATTACCGTTACAAACAGACAGGAACGTGAGTGTCCCCGGGGAGCAGCTGCTCCCCTCTTGCGTGTGTCACACGTTGGTAGCGTGTACAGAGCAGCTGTGCCCTAACGACCGTAAACACATGGCCTCCCCAGGCCTGGGGAGCCCCGTGCACCAGCCAGACACAGGGGTCTCCTGGCTCCCAGGGGTCATCCTCAGCCTCAGCCAAAGACAGTTTAGAGAGGGGCAGAGCCTCGTCAAGGCCAAGACTGGAAATCAAGTCCCCACTGCCCTTCAGACAGCATCGTCTGGGGCCCTTGTAGAAAAGTTCAAGGCGGAGAAAGGCAGCCCAGAGGAGACGGGATCCCAGAGCCGGACAGAGTGTCACACCTGACAGGCGGTGTCGCAGTCAACTAGTGCTGCTCTAACAGAAACACCACAAAGTGGATGGCTTTAACAAAAAAATATTTATTCTTACACAGTCCAGTGGGCTACAAGTCCAAATTCAGGGTGTCTGCTCGAGGGGAAGGCTTTCCTTCTGTCGGCTCTGGAGGAAAGTCCTCGCATTGCATCCATCTTTGGTCAGGGAGCATCTCGGAGCAGGACCCTCCGGTCGGAAGGCTGTGCACTTCTCCCGGGGCCGTTCTCGTGACGCTGTGAGGTTCCCAACTCTCTGCTTGCTTCCCTTCCCTCTTATCTCTCATAGGATAAAAAGATAAAAGGCAGGTACAAGCCACACTCGAGGTACAGTCCCTTTACGCTGAAGCAGGGAGGGGACCTTAGGAAGGGATCTACAGTCCCACCCTAATCTCCTTTAACACACAGCATAGGAAAACCACACAGCAGAGGACAATCACAAAATAATGCAGATCATGGCCCAGCCAAATGGCTACATACAGTTTTGGGGCGACACAGTTCAATCCACGACAGATGGACAGCTGTTGATGGGAAGCCACAAGTCACCCCTTTTGGAATTGCGCACACGCGCACACACACACACACACACACACACACACGCACGCACCCCAGGGAGGATGAACTACCGCCCGCTGCTGGTGCTGGTTGCCGCAGACATGACTCCAACTCATGTGACACGGACGTACGAGACAGTCGCTGCCCAGTCCGGGGCCATCTGCCTGATGGGTGGAGTGGGGTGTCCGCTGTTGGAGCCATTGTCCCAAAAGTTTCCCTCGTTCTCTCTGCACTGATTGTCACTGTTTGGTGAGATTCTTGACCTCTTCCTTACCAAGTGTTCTTTTCTGGTCACTGGTCTTTCCTGGTGACGCATCCGAAGTAAATAAGACAGAGTCTCGCCACCCTAACTACTTGTAAGGAGCGACCTGGTTGTATTTCTTCTAAGGCTAAATGGTTTGGCCCCTTAGCAGTCCGCACTGTATCTGGTATTCTTTGCCAGCACCCCATCACCGCCAGCATCCCGTGGTTCATTTCAGCTTCAGGGAAACAGAACATCTACGCTGCTGGTGAGCCACGCACGGTGAGGAAACGTTCGCCTCCACTGGGGATGGTCAGAGAAGACTTCAGAGAGGAAGTTGTACATTCGTTGACGGTGAAAAACAGGTAGAACTGCAATGAGCAGGAACCAGGATGATGAGTGAGGACATTCTAAGTGGAACCCCGACATGAGACACAGCTCGGCAGCAGAAACGTCCCCAGGGGCTCCCACCAACCCACTGTCCATAGGGAAAAACATCTGCAGGTGCTTCAAGCCTTTGGGGAAACAGCAAGAAAGGAAAGACCACAGGGAGACCACACTTTGGGGGCAGCTAACACCCATCTCAAAGGCTTCTTCTGGAATGCATTCCATGATACCCATCAGCCTTCTAGAAAGTTTTCCTCATGTCTCTAAAATGTTTAAACTTTGTCTTCAAAGGTTATTGGGAGCCTGGGGCCAGTTCCTGCAGTGAGAAAGCACTGATGGAAAACACAGGAGTGCAGGCATTCCTTTTACTTGGACTTCTTGTAGGAAATAATCTCCAATATTCAGAACAATCTAATAACGTGATGAAACCCTGGGTATCCATCACCCAGTATCAGCAATGATCAGCATTCGCCAACCCTGTTTAATCTAATCTCTCCATTCTCTGAGGTCTATTTTAAGTACTTGCATTCAACAAAGGTGTGCTTTTATGATAAGAAATAGGAAAGGTAATACTACTGGGCCTTCACAAGATCATTACAGAATCTGCTAAAATGCATACTGATTCATGATCTCCCAGAAGAACTGCAGTCTGAGGACACAAATCTGAGGTACTAACTGAACGTCCCCGCTAGAGCGATTGTGCAACCTCAGCTGGAGAGACGTTCACCATCGGCATGGAGCCCCTTTATGGATGTGACCCCACAACAGAGGGCCGTTTCAGGGCTTGGCTTGGGCCTAAGACCAGGCCATCAGGGTTGGGCCAGCACCCCAACCATGACCAGAACAACCCCGGAGAGGAAAAGCCAGGGGCATCCTCTGCTCCCCCGGGCAGCAGTGCTGAGGAAAAGAAGCCACACTTGAAACAACATTTGAGCCCCTACCCTGGGCCACTGCTGGGAGCTGCACTCCATCTTCCTGGGCCGCCTGCCCTGCGTGGTTCCCTGGGATGTACAAGGCTTGCTTGTTAGGACACAAGCGCATGATAGTGTCCTTCCTAAGGTCTGAGGATGCTGGTGGGACAACACAAGGGAGACCTGCGGCAGCCTCGTCTGAGCTTTCATCTTTCTTCTTGAAGGAGAAAAAAATACAGCCTGTAGCCGTGATTATCACTGTGTTCCCGAGATACCTTTCTCATCTGCAGACCTGAAGAACTCCTGCAGGTAGGTGTTTTCCAAGTTCTCCGTCTTCCCTGAAGCAATTAGAGGTTTAAGCTAAGACGGTTAATTTCCTACTTATGTTTGCACTCCAACATGCTTAGTAGAATCATAGAGACCCAATGGTGGCTTAATTAAGGCATTTAAAAGAGTATCAGAGGCTAATGAAATTATTACGGTGTAGAACATGAATGAAAAATCAGGCCAGTCTTCAGAGGTGAGGCCTCAGCGAGGAGACTGCAGAGGACGCCGGCCGTGATGAGCCCCCAAGGGGTGGCTGCCACCTCACCCACCTGGAAGCAGCCTCCTCCACGGAAGACCAGCCACCCGAGCAGGGGGATTGTTCTCTCTTAGGGGCAGTGGTGGTTCCGTGCTAGAACTACCCCTGCCATGCTGGAGACCCGGGGTGCGGTTCCCAGCCAGCCACCGCCCTCTCTCAGAGGAGACTTTTATGTTACTGTGACGCTGGACAGGTGTCAGCAGGGCTCACAAAGACACAGACTAAGAAGAAACACCCCACAACTGAGTTCTGAAAATCAGTCAGTGAAAACCCTACGGATCCCAGCTGATCCTGAGGGAGGCACCAGCCTGCCCCTCTGGGGTCCCCACGCACTAGAGGCAACGGGAGGGCCTGCTGAGCCATCACGCCCTCTGGAATGGGAAGTGACCTCCTGCAGAGAACCCGGCCTCTCCAGACTGCTGTCAGCTGCCTCTCTCCTGTCACCCCTGCCAAACACCCAGCTGGATGTTTATCCCCCAGCTCCCTGGCCCTGGGCATGACTCAGAGGCTTCCAATCAGCTCCCTTTTTGTTCTGTATTTTTGCTTAAACTATGCAGGTTGGGCTTCTGTCCCTTGCCACTAAGCATCCTGAGTAATCCCAGTGGCCTGCTCCATAGTGTCCTCCTCAGATCAGCCCCTGGGAGCCAAGTAGGTCACGTCTCTAACAGAAAGTCACTGGGGACTCAGGCCCTGCTGGCACAGAGGCCCCAAGAAGGCCCCCAAGCCCCTCAGAGGAGCGTGCTGACTTCACTGCTTGGTCAGAAGACCTGAGCTTGCCCGTAGTCTCCAAACTCCTGGTGTGCAGTCACAGACGACTCGTCAGAGCTCCGGGCCCGCGTGACCTTCTCTGCCTCTCTCTCCAAGCTCTTCTCTGACCCGAGATCTTCTTCACTTTTCTCTCTGAGCTCATCTCTGACCCATGATGTTCCCCACCTCTCACCCTCTGAGCTCATCTCTGACCCATGATCTTCCCTACCTCTCTCCCTCTGAGCTCGTCTCTCACCCGTGATCTTCCCTACGTCTCTCCCTCTGAGCTCGTCTCTGACCCATGACCCTCCACCCTCAAAGCTCTCAGCCATGCTGTTCTTCCTCGTCCCCGACCAGACAAGACTTTTCTCTCCTGGGGACCTTTGCCGTCCCTCTTCCCTCTGCCTAGAGCACTAGCCCTGAGATTTTTTCATAACTAGCTCCTTCTGGTCATTCAGTGCTCAGCAAGAAATGTCACCTCCTCAGAGAGGCCTTCCCTGACTGCCCCACCTAAAGCAGGCCTCTCGCTCTTGCTCCGCACACTCTGTCACCTCAGCCTGTTACTTTCCGCCTTAGAGCTGGCTGCTGTGAGATGCTCTTGCTCGTGTGTGTGTCTGTCTCTGTGTGCCTTGGTGTGTGTATTTATATGGCCAGCTTCCCGCTAACAGAGCTTACACTCCAGACGAGAAGGGGGTGTCTGTTATTTACCGCCATTGCCTGGCAAGTGTCTGACACATTGTAGCAGAAAGAAACAAGGGGGGTAGGAAGGCAGGAAGGGATACAGGGCAGGGAGGAAGCAAGGAGGGAGCGAAGAATAAAAGGAAGGAAGGATAGATGGAAATAAGATTAACGTCTCTCCAGAATTACCAGACCTTGCAGCTTGAAGCTGGGTCACCAGCTTGACCATAAATGTTTTCCCATCAAGTACCAGATATAAATGTCCTAAGCTGCAAAAATAACCACAATAGCTAAAGGACACAAGATTTTTTTTTTTATTAGAAAACTAAAAGGAAGCTGTGGCTACCATCTGTTCAGCCATTTAATGATTCCATCAGAGACCCAAGGTTTGCATCCCTCATGTGTGTGTCTATGCGCCTGTGTGTCTGTGCGTGTCTGCACATATGTCCCGTGGTCACAGGATGGCTACCATAGCTCAAACATCACATCATATTCAAGAAAGGCAGGCAGGGAGGTGCAATACTGGTTTTATCTGTTCTATGCCTACCAAAAAAGCAACAGCTTTCCCTGAAGCCTCCTCCTGAACAATCCCAGAAATTTCCATTGCAGTTTATTAGGCAGTGGCAAGCCTTATGGCCACTCCCAGCTGTGAGGGAATCTGTGAAAGGCATCGCACCCCCTCCCAGTCTCCACAGCAGAGAAACAGGAGAGAGGGTCGGGCATGGGCACTGGTCATCAGCACCAGCCATTGAGCATCTCTCCGGTAGCCATGGCGACTGAAGGAAGGAGGCTGACGAGCATCCAGGACTGACTAAGGGGTGCGAGTGAGACCACCCGACAGAAACACTCCTGTCATCCATTCCAGCCAAGACAATAACTACGCAGGCAATCAAGATTGCTGAGTATAATAATTTGGGAAAACGCTTCTCAGCAATCCTGAAAACAATTGTTCTTATTTTAATAATTTGTAGGCTTCACAATGGAATTAAATGAGATGGAATAAGAATGGTGAGAAAACGTGGCACCTGGGAGGAGGGGGAGGTGAAGTAACCCGCTGTGTGCGGCACGAGGTTGCTACAGGCCGCTCCGTCATGTCCAGATTTGGTAAAGGAAACAGGCCCGGAGATTTCTCTGGTGTGTTAACACACGCTATTGACCCCAAGGTGGCATCTTCACAGCAAGGGGAAACACGAGCAGCCTCGGAAGTGGGGCACAGGCTGTGCCACAAACTTCGTGTGCACATCAATCCTGGCGGTGTCAACAGAAACAAGACCCGGGGAGCAGACCCCTGCTGGGCTCCTTCCACTTTTCCAGAGAAAAATATACATAATTAAGGACCTGCGAACACTCACCTCTGATTTATTATTAGAACAACACACCTGGGGCCACATTTGCACCCTGACTCACTGTAGTTAAACAGACAAGTAATTAAACACCAACTTCAAGGGGTCCCTCAGTGCTCGCCCCCCAGGCTGTCTGCACGCAGCCCACCTGTCCTGCCGGGGAGAAAGCCTCGGTGCACCAGCGCGGACACCAGCGGCCGGCCGGAGTCCGCAAAGCCAGAAGCTCTTTCAACTTCTGGTGGTACCTAGATTTCTTTTTTCTTATTATCTTTATATTTTTTATTACCAGCCTTTTTTTTTAAACTTTTCTGTGATTTATACGATATTTTTCCCAACATTTGATAATATGAAATATTTCAATTTTATAATAAGAATTTCTAGACCGGCCACCTGGAAACTCTGGTGGTATAATGGTTAAGAGCTCTGGCTGCTAACCAAAACATGAGCCCTTGGAATCCACCAGGTGCCCACTGGAGACCCTGTGGGGTGGTTTTCCTGCATCCTATCAGGTCACTGTGAGTCGGAGTGAATTCAGCAGCAGCAGGGTCTTGTTGCTGTTTTTAATAACTACCGCAGAGACCCTACCCCCAACATATGACTGTCTAGCTTTGCTGCACATTTATCTATTGACTCATTTCCTTACCCACCCATCAATCCATCTTATCTGACACATTTCAGAGCAAACTGAAGCCACCAACGCCCTGCTGCTGAGACCCTCTAGAACAAAAACCTGTCGTGCACTCGAGTTCAATATTTGTTTCTTTTTCCTTTTGAGGCAGAATTTGAAAACAGTGCAATGCGTAAGACGTGAGGTGACCACTCAGTGAGTTTTGAGGAATACCTCTGTACCCAAGTCACTCTCAAGACAGAAAACGTTACTGTCATCTAGAAAGTTCTTTCAGGCTCCTCACGCACAGCCTGCCTTCCAGACAACCACCCCCCTAAACCTTCTTCTGCCCTGAATCAGTGCTGCCTTTCCAGAGCTCGACACACTTGGGGTGACTTCAGAGTCTGCGCCCCGGGGGCCTCCCCTCATGGTGCTCCTGAGAGTCACCCATTGTTGGCTCACGTCAGCCACTGGTCCTTTGGGTTGCAGAGTAGTGTTTACTGGTGTGGCTATGCCACAATTTTGTCTAAGCATTTTCCTGTTGACCATACAGAATTTGTTTTAACTGGAACACGGTGGTATTTTCTTTTGAAAAGTAACGTTCGTACATCCTGGTTGGGTCCAATCCAGCAGACATGTGTGTCCATTTCACAAGCTCTGGCCCAGCAAAGGTTAAAGTTACATACCTTTTAAATTGCACTTTAGGTGGAGCTTTACCTAGAAACTGGTAAAACAGCCTTTGTCTTTTAAATGGACAGGAGGTTTGGAGCTGGTAAGTCTCTCTGTGTCTGAGAACCGTATCACGATAAACAGTGAACTCAGAGAGGGGAGCCGAGAGAGCGCCCTTCCCCGTGTCCGCAGAGCTGGCTGCACTGTTCTCAGTCTCTGAACAGAACCGCCGTCTCAGTGATCCCAGCAATGTTGTTTCTAGTGTTTAAATAAATGACATGGTTCTGGTACAAGTGGAAAATTATAGCAGCAGACATTTTGCATTTCTTCTTGCATTTTCCCTGTTTCATAAAAACCTTCCTAAGCTGAGTCCTTGATCTTGTGTTTGTGCCTTTGTCACTATAAGTGATGTTTCTGGGGACGTGCATCTCTGTATCTGATTATTTCTGTTGAACAGATTTTTAAGTGTTATCGATAAGTCAAAAGGTTATGAACATTTATTTAGGTTCTTTATCTGTGGATGACACGTTGCTATCCTTCTTGAGCAGCAATCCCCATTCTAACAGGTCACACATGGTAACAGTCACACGTCACTGCCCGCAGTCACGCACCATGTAGTTTAACAGTGGCAGTGAGATGGAGAAAGCTCGAGGTCCTTCTATACACTTGTCTCAAAGAGGAGGAAATTTTTCCAGCAGATGTGGAGGTGTCCCCAGACTTCAGGAGGAAGGGAGGGCTCATGGTCCAACTTCCTCTCCTTGGGCCCGTGGGCCCGTCCCCTCCCTGAGCCACAGTTTTCTCATCTGTAAAATGGGGTCAGTGACAGCTCCTGCCTCTCGGGCTGCAGTGAGGATGTGAAAGGCCCTGGCACCACCTGCAGCCCAGCAGCTGCTCGCGGTCATGGGGCGGCTGCCACAGCTCCAGCACCCTCACATCCAGGACAGGGAACTGACGGTGACGCCCCTGGGACCCACCCCCCTCCCTGCAACGCAATGTGGTGGTGGTGGTTGTTAGGTGCAGTCAAGCTGGCTCCAACTCACAGAGACCCTGCGGGTCAGAGAAGAGCTGCTTCAGGAAGTTTCCAGGGAGCGCCTGCTGGGTTCAAACTGCTGACCTCTTGGCTCACAGCCATAGCACCTCACCACTACGCCACCAGGGTTTCCGCTAATAGAAAACAAAATCCATTGCCACTGAGTCTATTCCTAGAGGCAGTGACCCTATAGGACAGAATACAACTGCTCCACAGGGTTTTCAAGAAGCACCCAGTGGATTTGAACTGTTGATCTTTTGGTTAGCAGCTAAGCTCGTAACTGCTGTGCCACCAAGCCCCCACAGCCATGGCGACTGCTGTCAGCCTTTCTGTGCCCCTGACACTCAGGTGGTTTCTTCTCTGTCCCTCACTTTTGAGTAGTCGGTCCCTCAATCTGCCACTCTCTGCAGGAAGAAGTCATCCCTGACCAACGAGAACTTGGTAACCTAGCAACTGCACTGGGAGCCAACACGGAACATCTTCAAATTACCATCTCTGGGGACCAAGCGTGGCTAGGAGACCGTGAGCAGCCCGGGATCCACAAGGGAGCCTTTGGATTAGTTTTTTAATGGTAGTTTGTTGGTTTTATGCCTATGATACTATCACAAAAGTAAAAGACCACAGCCTTCAGCATGGATTATACCTGAAAATAAAGGAAACAGAAAACCTCACAATTGGGCCAATAAACAATATCTTGATAAGTAGTGAAGAAATGGAAGGTGTTGAGAATTTAATTCTATTTCCATCAACAACCAAGGTCCACAGACATGGCCACTGAGAAATCAAATGATGCAGTGAGCAAATCTGTTGCAAAAGACCTCTCTGAAGGGTTAGGAAACCCAAGATCACCCTGAGGACTGAGTTGTGCCTGACCCAAGCCCAGGTCTTTCCAGGCTCCTCATATGCACGTGAGCGCTCGGCACTGGAAAAGGAGGCAGAGGAACAATTAGTGCCTTCCAGCTGGGTGCTGATGAAGAATATCAAACATACTGTGAACTGCTGGAGAAAGAACAAATCGGCCCTAGAAGAAACACAACCCAAATGCTCCTTAGAAGCGTGGATTCACACTGTCAGGAAAGACTGAGCACTAGAAAGAGACATCGTGGTTGATAAAAAGAGTCGTAGTGGTTGTCGACCACCCTCGAGTGGGCTCTGACCCGCGTCAACCCACGTACAACAGGACAGAGCAGCGCCTGGCCCTGCATCCTCTTTACCATCTCAAACCTGCTGCTGCAGCCACCCTGCCAATCATCTCCTGAGGGTCTTCCTCTTTCCTTGATGCTCTGCTTTACCAAGTATGGTGTCCTTCTCAAGGGACCAATCCCTCCTGATGGCAGGTCCAAACTATGTGAGACGTAGTCTGGCCATTCTTGCTTCTAAGGAACATTCAGGTTGTATCTCTTCCACAACAGAGTTGGTCATTCTTTGACAGTCAATCCCATTGCAGTGGAGTCAGTCCCAACTCACAGTGACCAGATAGACCGAAGAGAACTGGCCCATAGAGTTTCCAAGGAACACCTGGCGGATTCAAACGGCCAGCCTTTTGGTTAGCAGACGTAGCACTTAACCATTATGCCACCAGGGTTTCCTAGGCAGTCGATGACGTTCTGTATTCTTCTCCAACACCCCCGTTCAAAGTATCAATCTTCTTTGGTCATCCAGTTTTCACATGCCCAGGAGATAAGTGCAAACATCATGGCTTAGTTAAGGCCCACCTTAGTCTTCAAGCTGACTTCTTTGCTCTTCAACACTTTAAAGACATCTTTTGCAGCAGATTTTCCCAGAGCAATGCATCTTCTGATTTCCTAACTGCTGCTTCCATGGGTATTGATTGTGGATCCCAGTAAAAATGAAATCCTTGACAACCTCCATCTTTTCTCCGTTTATCATGATGTTGCTTATTTGTACAGTTGTGAGGATTTTTTGCTTTCTTGATGTTGAGGTGTAACCCATACTGAAGGTTTCATCGGTAAGTGCCTCAACTCCTCTGCACCATCGACAATCTCATAAAATCCCATTTCTCAGATTATTTGCTCAGCATAGTGACTTAATGGGGCTGGTGAAAGGATACAATCCTGACGCACACCTTTCCTGACTTTAAACCACGCAGTGTCCCCTTGTGCTGTTTGAACAACTGCCTCCTGATCTATGTGAACGTTCCCTCAGAGCACAATTAAGTGTTCTGGAATTCCCATTCTTTGCAATGTTACCCATAATTTGTCATGATCTACACAGTATAACGCCTTTGCAAACATCTTTCTGCTATTCTCTGCTCTCAGCAGGATCCATCTGCTACCAGCGCTAATATCCCTGGTTCTACATCCTCGTCGGAATCCAGCTTGAATTCCTGGCATTTCTCTGTCAGTGCACCACTGCGGCTTAGTTAAGGCCCACCTTAGTCTTCAGGCTGACTTGAATGACCTTCAGCAAAGTTTTACTTGCGTGGCGGTGTATCAGACAGTGTTCTGCTGCCATTCACGAGGTTCTCACTGGCTTACTCTTTCCAGGAGTAGACTACTGAGTCCTTCTTCCTGGTCTGTCTTAGGCTGGAAGCTCAGCTGAAACTTGTCTGCTGTGGGTGACACTGCTGTCGTTTGAAGACTGGTGGCATAGCTTCCAGCATCAGAGCAAATCCAAACGCCCCCAGTACGGCAACCTGACAGGACGGATGACAGTGTAGGTCAGTAACAGCACCCGTCTCCGCCATGAGTTGGCTGTACCCAACAGCCACAGCAATGGACTCGAGTGCACGCCCATCAGGAAGACGGTCCAGGACGTTCTGCCATGCGTCAGGTGGCCGCGGGTCAGAGCTGACCCAGTGCAAACGTTTTAGTGACCTGGTACTGTTCCAACAGAAGATACCACAAGTGGATGGTTTTGTGAGGACAAACTTTATTGTTACCGTCCAAAACCCACTGCCATCGAGTTGGGTCCGACTCATAGCCACCCTAGAGGTCAGAGTAGAGCTGCCCCATAGAGTTTCCAAGGAGCGCCTGGCAGATTTGAACTGCCAACTTTTTGGTTAGCAGATGTAGCACTTAACCACCACACCACAGGGCTTCCACAAATCCATTTATGGGTTATAGCTCAATTCAGTAACAGAAATTATCACGGTCCAGTAGGCTGAGTCTAAACCCTGCGGGAGCATCTCAGCACTGGAACTTCAGGTCCAAAGGACTTACTCTGCCCTCGGTGCTGCTTTCTTGGGGCTGTAAACTCCCTCTGCTCACTTCTCTCCCTCATGTCCCACAGCTGGTGACCTGAGTCCCCCTCCCCAGCACAGCTGAGGCCATTCTCCCTCACCAGCATCACCGAGGCAGGATTCACAGCACGTGGGAGGGATCACCCCATATTGGGACTCACAGCCCCGTCAAATCAGTGCATACATTTTGAGGGGACACAATGCGATCCCTGAAGAAACCAACCACAGCAGAAGACCAGTGGGGTTTGCAAATGAAGATGCAGAAACAAAAGAGGGCAGGACTGTGATTTCCAGGACAAGAAAATGAGTGAGAAAGTGCCTGGGAGGGAAAGGCGCAGGGATCTGCAGGTGTCTCCGAGAAACCGCACAGAAGCAGCAATTTCTGCTGATGGCGAGGCAGGTCCAAGGTGACAGTGGGTCCCACTGGGGTGGCTGCATCACCTGGCAGCGTCTTTCTCCACTTCCTTGTCAAGGTCTGAGTCCTCCCTGGCGTTGTCCACAGTGAGTGAGTTTATAGACAAAAACGCTAACATACAGGTGACACGTTCTACCATTTATTTCATCAGAACAGCCCCAGAGTGGATGAGACCATCAGGCTTGTCTGCAAACAGAAGAAACTGAGGCCCAGAGAAGTGAACCCGAGCGCTTTGCCCAAGGTCACATAGCCACAAGAGAGCCCAGACTCGTCCGAGACTCTCATCTTCTGAAGATTATGTGACCTTCCCTGCAGTGGCTCACCCTGCTGTCCCAGCCTTGGAATTGAGTGTGCCTGCTGAATTCCAGTTTCAGACTGATACCGTGAGCTTCTTCATGCAGTGTTTCTGCATCATGAAGTGACATTACCTGCCTTTGCATATTCCATTTTCCCCCAAAGCTGTATCATCAGCTAAAGAACATGTTCTGACTTATCCAGTTGAGGTATTTAACCTTTTTCCATGTTTCATTGATTCTCAAGCTTTGGTTCCACCAGAAGAGCTGCTCTAGCACCTGCCTTGCACACGTCGCAGGAAGGCGTGTAATGAGAAACAGGGTCTGCACACGTGGGTGCCGACGGGCACGGCACCCAGCGGGTGGTCAAGGACTCCCTTTGGAGAAAGCTGGGTAAACCTGAAAGTCAGCGACAGTTTTCTCCAGGCTGTTCCCTCCACCAATTGCCACCAGAGCAAAACAAATGGTAACCGTGAGCCCCAGGAGGGTTCTGCAGAGTTGAGACATGAAATCCAGACTCCTCAGCAAAACACCCGGGCCTCCTGATCCAGCCTCTGCCCACCACGCCCATCACCTGCACCACCTGTCTTCCCTGAAGGCTGCGCTGGCGCTGCGGCCATCCAGCCGCCTAGACCCGCCACCTGGACCCGCCACCCCGACAGGCCACCCCGACAAGGTACGGCAAGTGAGAGGCACTCTCCTCGGGTATAGCACTTCAGGGAGACAGAAATCTCCATTAACATGATAAATGACATTTTCATGCAGTATTTTTTAAAAGAAAATTGAATGTGAAAAAAAAAGATCCGTGATGAGCGAAGTAGCGAGTCTGAGTGAAGACAGGGTCTGCCCGGCGTTTGCACGGCCTGCCACCCGCGGCCCCCTGTTTGGCGCTCCTGACGACTCCCTCTGGTTTTCCAGACACACAGGGCTCTTTCCCACTTCCCAGCCTTTGCCTGCGCGGTTTCTCTTCCGGGACAGCTCCTCTGCTGTCGGTCGCCGTCAGACATGAGTTCTGATGTCACCTTTTCCAGGTAGTCTTCTGTAATGTCTATGGTGTCACTCCTCTGCCCCAGACCACCCACTCACACCCACTGCCCCAGGCCTGCGCTCCCCTCCATATTCCCCTAACAGCTCTGTGGTACGTGCCACACTCGCTGACCATCACCAGTCCGTCTCCCTGACCAGTCTGTAAGCTCCGCAAAGGCAGACGTCATGGTCAACAGCTGTGCTCTACAGAACAAGAATTGATAACAAGCTAACAAGCTCAAAGATAGGTGAGAGGCTGTGGACTAAGGGACTATTAATAAGGACTAATTAGAAATATGGAGAAGGAAGCTTAGAACAATGAAAATGCAGAAGCCAGTACACCAGTTCATCCAAAAAGAAACCATGTCGCTGACTCAATTCTGATTCACAGGGACTCTCCAAGATAGAGTAGAGCTGCTCCATGGCGTTTCCAAGGAGAGACTGGTAGATTTAAACTGCCAATCTCCTGGTTAGCGGCGGAGTTCTTAACCACTGAACCAGCGGGGCTCCAGATGGGTTAATAGCAGAACAGACATACCTGAAAAGTCAGTTCATGAACTGAAAGACGATAAGGGGTATTTGTACCCCCTGCTGCTGACCAGCAGCTGCAGCATCACCTGAGAACTTGATCGGAGATGCAGAATCTCAGGCTGCACCCCATCCTCGCTGACTCGGGATGTGCCTTTTAGCAAGACAGCCTGCAGAGATGCTCGGCCTTGGCTGCGCGGTGAGATTCACTGGAGCTTTAAAAGGTACTCATGCCTGAGCTCGCCTCAGAGAAGCTTGATTTCATCTGTTTAGGGTGTGGAATTTTAGAACTTCCCCAGGTGATTCAAATGTGTGGCCATGTTTTGAAACCACTGACATAGTCTCCCAGAAGCAGTCACGAAAAGGAAGAAATGAAATATGTCAAAAATTAAGACATGGAACACAGCATTAGCAATATTAGCATACATATTACAGAATTCCAACCTGGCAGAAGAGAAGTACAGAAAGAGGAGAAAATACTGTTAAAAAATAATGATTGAGAAATCCCAGTGAAAGAAATACTCAAGACCTCAAATAGAGGACCTCAGATTGAAGTGAAAGAACCCACAGAGTACAAAAAAAAAGAGGCAGATAAAAACCGCTTGTAGAAATACTGGTATTTAGGAATACTAAGAACAATAGGAAACTTTGAAGGCTGCAGAGCGGGCCGGTAGCTTTCCAGGTGCAAACAGGACACCGCAACAGCAATGCTCACCAGGAATCTCAGTGTTTTCTTTCATCCAAAGTAGTGAAGGAAAAAAATTAGGACTCAGAACTTTCTATCCAGTTAAACCAGCATTTAAACATGATGGTAAAATGAAGCCTTCCAAGCTGTGCAAGTCTTCAGAAGGCCTGTCATACAAAGCCCACCTTCGAACACCTGTGTCAGGTCAGGTCAGGTCCCTGGAGAAGCAGACACCCACAGGGAGGCGGAAGCCTAGAAGTATCTGGGGAACGCTGTGTGAGTCCAGGGGACAGGGAGCAGGCAGAGATGCGACTGCCATTTTTCCTTTGCCTCAGAGTCCAGCAGGGCTCAGTCTGGCGCTGTTACCCATCCCAACTTTTATCCTGCTCATCTGGGATTCAGGGGATTCATTTTTGTTTTTGAACATCACGTGAAAATACTATCTATCTAACTACCGAGTTTTTGGTTCCCTACCTCTCTTGAATTTTGCTGTCTAGGTAAAGGTCTCGCTTTCCTCACCCCCCCCCCCCCCGCAAACACACACACCGAAGTCCCCACCCAGTTCCCTCCAGCCCTGCAGTCCAGAGACTGCCCAGGGCTGGGATGGTCTCCCCATGTGAAATCACCACCCACCCAGGGGACCCTCTGCAGCTCCCCCAGGGAGCACCGCAGGGAGTGGGCTCGCATTCTAAAGAGCCCCCCCACCCCACCCCACCACCGAGATTGAAATTCAGCTGAGAACTTCGTGGCCAGAGATGGCACCTGCTGAGAGTGGGGAGTGTGACAGATGGCATAAGATGTCACCGTTCTTTTACCGACAAAGCACTGAGCATATCACAGGAGAAGTTCAAAATCAATTCATCTTCTTCCCAACAGAGGCAAGCCTAACAGGCAGTGAGTGAGGCAGAGTTGTGGGACCGCGGCCACTCCAGAGGCGGGAGGAATGACCCAGGCTGCGCAAAATGTGTCTCCCCATGGTCCTCTGGTTTCGTTAGCTGATAAGGACTTAGAGCCCTGTCTGTATGTAAATACGCTGGGCTCCTGGAAGTTCTCTCCTGCTCTGAGGGGCTTCCTCCAGAGGCCTGCCAGGAAACCCCTCTCTGGCTGAGATGGGGTCTGAGGCTCAGGCCTGCAGAGTGGCAGCTTTTGTTGTTATACAATAAAACCCACACTTGTTCCCACCACAACCATTGTGGCTCCTTCAGGGACTGTATCCATTAAAGTTTTTTGGTTCCAAACAAGAAAAACAGCCTCTGAGCAACCTGACATCCTCCCAGCAAGTTCTTCTTCTATTTGAGTTCCCCGGAGAATCCACTAAGGCCAGAGAAAACCAAAAACCAAACCCATCACCATGGAATCAACTCCAACTCATAGCAACTCTGTGGGCTGCAGAGCAGAGCTGCCTGCCACGGGATTTTCAAGGCTGTGATCATTTAGAAGCAGATCAGCAGGCATGGATTCAGTCCACCAACATTTTGGCGAGTAGCTAAATGGTTAAAAGGCTACACCACCCAAGGACTCCTGAGGTCAGAGCCAAAATCAAACCCACTGCCGTCAAATCCATTCCAACTCATAGAGACCCTAAAGGACAGAGCAGAGCTGCCCAAACCAAGAGCTTGCTAGGAGCATATGGTGGATTCAAACTGCTGACCTTCTGATTAGCAGCCATAGCTCTTAACCACTATGTCACTGGGGTTGCTGGAACAACAGTAACAGCCCTAATATACAGCATAAATAGAATCCAAACAGAACAAAACTGCAGAAACAGTGTAAGATAAACTAGGTAACTGGGATCTCACCAAAGGTCTTCACTAAAGGAGTAAGAAGAGAACCTATGTATATGACATATTAGACAGGGCCTAATCTCCAAAATTTACGGAAAATGTCAACACCACCCCATCTAGTTGAAATACGGGTGAAGGGCGTGAACAGACCCTTCACCAAAGAAGACGTTCATGCAGCTAACCAACACATGATGAAGTGCTCATGGTCATCAGGCGTCAAACAGATGCAGATCAGAATGACAATGAGATGACAGTCCAGCTCCGGAGGTGATGATGCTGATCAAAAACCAGAAAGCAACAAGTGCCGGGCAGACGGGAAGCCTTGCCCACTGCGGGTTAAAAATGTAAACTGGTACAACCACTATGGAAAATGGTTTGGTGCTTCCTCAAAAAGCTAGAAATAGAAATATATGATCCAGCAATCTGACAAATGCATTTATATCCTGGAAAAATAAGAACATCAACGAACACACATACACCACGTTCACTGTGGCCTGATTTGCAATAGCATAAAGGGTAGAAATGACCTAAATGCCCATCAACAGATGACTGGACAAAAAGCTGTGGCACACACACACCAGGGAAGACTACAAAGCAAGAAAGAATAGTAATGAATCCTCAAAACAGTGTACAACATAGGTAAACCTGGTGGACATTATGCTGAGTGAAAGAAGCCCATCACAAAAGGACAAACGAGACCACTATTATAAATAGCCAAGAAAAGATTACACTCAGAAAGAACGATTCCTTGGTGGTTACCAGGGATGGCAGGGGGAGAGAGGGAACATCACTAACCAGACAGCAGACTGAGGTGAACTTGGTGAAGGCCACACGCAGTAGGGGGGACGTCACTGCAACATGATCAAGACAAGGGAAGACACGGAGCGGTGCACAAGAATGACAGGCAACGGTGGTGAGTGCTGCAATACACACAGCCTCACAACAGTGGTCCTAGCCAACCAGCATTTACGAACGGATAGCAAGGTGGGTATGCACCCAGACTATGTCAGGGAGGGCACATGGGGGTACACGCACACGTGCTTCTGTAGATCTGACTGGATGTTCTGCACACCTGTATGTATGTGTTGCATGTGTGCTCACATGCAATAGAGTATACAGGGCACACAGCAATGGAAAATTCCAGACATAACCAAACATTGTATGGGACTCAGTTACTGGTATAGAGGGCTAAGGCTTGGAAGCACCTAGATCAACTGGCGTAACACAGTCATAAAAACAATGTTCTACATCCTACTTCGGTGAGTAGTGACCGGAGTCTTAAAGGCCTACAAATGTCAGTCTGAGATATAGTTAATTATTTTCTCTTTCATCTGTAGCAAAGAAGAGTAAAAACAAACAAACCAAAGGCTGAAGGAAGCAGTTAGTCCAAAGGACAAGTGAACTACAGGAACTGAAACCTGTGCTAACCTGAGACCAGAAGAGCTAGATGGTGTCCTGCTATCACTGCCAACCGCTGCGATCGTGAGCCTCATAGAGGCTCCTGGGAGTAGTGGGAAAAATGAAGAACAAAAGTCAAATTCATAAAAAGGACCAGAATTGCTGGTCTGAGACTAGAGGAACCCCTAGGATGTGCCCCTTAGACATTCTTGTAACTTGGAACTGAAGCCACTCGCAGAGATCACCTTTCCTCCAAATATGGACAAGCCTATAAAATGAAGAATAACAGTCACGAGGGAAATGTTCCTTGAAACAGTTATCTATTTGAGACCAAAAGGGCTGCCTCGGCTCAGAAGCAAAGATAAGGCAGGAAAACCAGAGGAATGGAAATGGGGAAATGGGGTCAGAGGCAAGGAGAGTGTTGACACATTGTGGGCTGCAACCAACATCACAAAATGATTTGTGTACAATTACTGAGTGAAAAATTAATTTACCACATAAACCTTCACTGACAACACAATTAAAAAAAAAACCTAAACCAACAAGGAGAGGCAAGATAGCTTACTCACTTTTTGTCTCTCTTGAGATCAACCGAATATCCTACCTATGGAATTATGAAAGAGAAAATAGTTCTTACCATCTCCCAATTGCCACTGCAGTAAGTTATATCGGCTATTGTCTGCAGCTGTCCAGCCCCAGCTTCCTTTGGTGGGCGGGTGTGACGCAGGCCTAAGCAGTTAGAGTACCTTATTACCCGGGGCACAGTGAGCAGTCCAGGAGTGGAGATGTGATTCAGTCAGCACCAATCAGAGCCCTTCCCTGAGACGAATATACGGATACCCGGGAGAACAACTACAACAGAAGGAGAACTTGTGAGATGAGAGATGTTAATTTACATCAGGAAAAAAAAATAAAGCCAAGCAGAGACACAAAACAGAGAAATGCGCACAAGAGAAAGGTACGGAGCATGCTCTCGGCCCGCAAGGAGAGCAGGAAGAGAAGGAAACTTCTAGAACAAGATGGAAGGACTGGGGAGACGTGGACATGCAGACGAGCAGCCGATGTTTGGGAGGATGCGCGGGGAGACGTGTCAGGTGCGTTGAGGGCACGAGAGTCCCAGAGACCTAAATAACCGGCCCGTGGGAGCGTCAGCAGCAGTGAGCAAAGGCGAAGCAGGAGGTCCAGGAAGGGGTGGGATTTTCAGAGAAGTCACGGAACCAAAGCAGAGAACAGCTGGGCTCCCCAGAAGTCTTTTTCCTGCCATCTTTCTCTCCACTGCTGGTGAGTGGATTTCACCTGGTGACACTGTGTGTCTCCGTTATGGGCGGGGGAAAGAAAAGTTGTCTTCTCTATTTTAAGCCCAATTTAGTCTTTCTCAGGAAAAGGGAGAAATCTGCAGGGCTTCACATTTCCAGTATGTCCAACTGAACAAAGCCGACAGTCCCGTCTCCCGGCTTTCCGACGTGCCCCCGCCGGTGACTAAACTTGCTGCTGTGTGCGGCATCTGCCTTCTCACAAAGAGAGAGAAACGAACTTGCCCACCACGGAATACAGGAATATTCGAAATCACCAACTTTGCCTGTTGCCATGGTAACAGGCAGCATTACGTTCCACTGCTGAAATTTCAAGAGCAGACGACATGAAGTATTTATCTGTAATTGCATTTTATAAGAAGAAAGAGCTTCTTTCATATAAAATACGGCTGCATCTTCGATGAGACGGCTGTTTGTACCACACTCCTGTCAGAACAAATGCAGCCCCTCTCTCTGCTCCCCACCCGCTCCCACCCTGGGGTGGCTGCCTCCAGGAGGAAGAGGAGGTCGGATGGCCACCAAAGGATGGCACAGGACAGCGGTCAGCCTCCCACTGGAAGTCGCTGACCTGGCTCGGGCCGGGGTCCTCCTGGAGACTGTCGGGGCGCTCCAGTTCCTCGGCTTGTCTGGGAGGAGTGAGCCAGTGTTCCCGGGGCTCACCGCTGGCCGGGACAAGCTGCTCCCTCTGCTCCACCGGCCCCCAGGGGTGGGCACAGCCCGCCAGAGCTGGAGGGGACCAGCACGCGTTAGGACCCTTCGTCGTGTAGGTGGAGACTGGGAGGGGCCCCGTGAGACACTTCTGGAGGACAAAGACACAGTGGTGAAGGTGTCCCCACTCCAGGGAAGAGCCTGAACCACGTCAGGGTCAGGCCACGTTGGTTTTTTTGCACACCTGGAGGTTTTCTCCAAAGGTTTTAATGTCATTTCCACAGACCTTCACGGGTCAGGAGACAAGACTGTGCAGTTACAAAAGCAGACAGTGCGACACTCACTAAGGGATGGCCCATCCCCCAAGTCTGGAACCTCGTTGGTGACCCTGGCAGCACAGCGCCCACCGTGAATAGCAGGCGAAGCCCCCTGGGACCTGGTGACCAGTCACAGGTATCAGTGTACTCTAAGGAGACATCTTCAGACACTTGGTACTCAAAACTCCCACTCAGGACGAGAAGAAAATAACCGTCCGTGATTACTTTTTACTTTACATCTTAATAAGCCTCTGAGGAAGGCGGAGGGAGTGAGGGAGCACTGAGTGACTCAGTGAGGGAACATTAGTGACAAAGGAGGGGAAGACCAAGTCACCGGCAGAACTAGGAGGACCCTGCAGAAGTGAGTGGGCTTGTCGGAGGTGTTTCCAGCGCAGGGGCAGCCCCGGATCACGGAGCCCAGCTGCCCCACACCTGCCCTCTGCCCTCTGCCCTCTGCCCTCTGCAGTGTCAGCCATCTCCACCTCCTCAGCTGCTGGAACCTGGCTGAGTGTTGCCCCGTGCTACAACACCCGAAGGGAAGAAGAGGAGACACGGAAGAAGTAACACAACTCCAGTTTCCTTGGTTGTGATAAGGCAGGTGCGCTCGGGCTCAGTGGCCCGAGAAGGACGTTGTGGCACAGATGACAGCTGCAGAGGCCCTCAGGGACCGTCTGGTCAAGGTTCCTCAGGGGACAGCCTTGTGCTGCAGGGGCCAGCCCTGCGTCCACAGGAGGGGCCTGCGGGGGGGGAGGGTCCTTCTGTCCCCACTGCCCTGACAGCCTCTTGTGGCCCCCACCTGCGAGCTCACTGGAGCCACCCCAGACGCCTGCCATTCTTGTCTTACATTCCGTGGCTCGGTGGCCTCTGGCTCCAAGCTTCCCCAGTTTCTGTCTCCTTTCTCCTGCCACCAGCCTCTCCTGCTCTGCTGGCACCTCTGGAGCTGCTCTCCATCCTGGGAACAAAGGGGGGCTTCCTTCCGCTGATCAGCGAGTCGGGGGGGGCTGGACTGAAGGGGTCCCTGGGGTCCTCCCCTCGATTACAGTGCTTGCTGGCTGTTCCCCATCCTGCTCTCGGGCTGGCTTGTATCTTCTGGAAACTTAGAGATTTGACTCACTGGGTAATTATTTCTCCTTATTAAAATCCATTTTCCTCCACGCAAGCAATAGACAATTTTCCGCAGTGGTATTCGCCTTTCCTGCCTCTCCCATCCATCTCCACTTCCGTTTAGGTTCCATCATCTGATCCCAGCAGCTAAGACAGAGCAATTCTCCGCCACCTTTGCAGCTTGCCACCTCCGGAATTAGCCCAACCACTCTGGGTGTCACCTGGAGAAAACACGCCCAGGCCACCTCCCAGGTCCCTCCTTCACCTCTCCCTCAGGGTCCCTGTTCAGGACCACGCAGTACGACAGCTCTCAGAAGACCCCATCTCTGCAGCCAGCACGGTGGGCACTCTGGGGGTCCATCCTCCTCAGGGACCCAGCAGTGCCACTGATGATGCCGTGCTGTGGTGCACGACTCTGTGTGATCGAGTGCCCTGAGCACTGCGCCCTGCAAAAGGACCAAGCCCCCCTCACAGCCGCCTTTCTGTCTTCACCAATGATGGGTTTGAGGGAAACAGGAACAAGACCTCAATATACTGCACCCAGAGGTGCAATCCAAGTGCCCAGCAACAGGGAACTATAACACCCCTACATGCTGGCATCCATACAGCAGAGGGGTGACTGACACGCTGGAGGAGGTCTACAGTGCGTTGTTGCTTGGCCAGCAGGTCACCCAGCAGCATAAGCCACAGGTAGCCCACCACAGCTGGCCTCTAACTGTACATAGAAAGCCCCACAGCTGAATCCCAACGCTGGCAGGGATTACCTCCGAGGAGAGGGATGGTGGGAGGTTGGATTTTCTCATCAGTACTCTCTCGTTCTTCAAACGTCACACGTCATTTGAGTGACTGTCTTAAAGTTAATTTTCAGAAGATCATGAAACTACATCCAGGAGCGCCAGGCGCCCAGCACCCAGCAGGGAGGCTGCTGTGACCCCGTCCTCTGCGTCCCCATCTACTTTGCTCAGTGCAGAGGCTCTGAAGCCACAATGGCCTGGCTCCATGGCCAAGACCCAGGCAAGCCAGGGTGACACCCTATTCCTGGTCCCCGGCTGCCCTCTGCCTTTCCCTGGAGCTCATTTCTCCTTCTGTCCCTGCTCCTCCTGAGAAAGCCACTCTGGGTCCAGCCGGCTGCATCTCACTCTTCCAACACCAGCGCCAGAACGAGAGTGCTCCTTCACTCACAGTGTGCCGTCCACAGACGACATCGCTGCACACAGCTGCACCTGGGACGAGGGTCCTCCTGCCCGGAGTGAGTGGAGGCCCGTCTGTAATTCTCCTGCACCTTCAATTCCTTCCCAGTTTCATCCTCGCCTGTGAAGACTTTCCTGTCACCCACGGACATCAAAAACTGGGTGCATCCCAGCACACTGGCTTCGGCTCTGCCTTGGGGCTCCCTGTGTAGTACCAGTGGTCTTAACAGCTTGCAAGCAGTTAGCTGAGGCCCAGCAGCCGGTCTCTATTCACCTGGTACAACAGAGGAAGGTCAGGAACAGGAAGAGGACTCACAACACGCAGCTACTGCCAGCGTCAACAACCGCTTCTCTGCAGGGCTCTGAACCAGTTCATTCAGGTTCAAACAACTGCTGAGAACCTGTATTTCCACTGTAGATGTGCTGAATCACAATCATTTTAGCAAGATCCCCTGGTGAGTCTTCAAAATGGGTTGAAGCCCTGCTCCTTTGCCATGTGTCATGGGTTGTGTCCCCCAAAAAACTGTATAGCCATTTGGCCAGGCTGTGACTCCCGGCATTGTGTGATGTTCCTTCTGGCCGCAGACTTTGCCTGTATGATGTTAATGGAGGAGGACGGTGGCAGTCACGTTGGTGGGACAGGACTCAACGCGTAAGGTTATATTGTACCTTGAGGCAATCTCTTGGAATATAAAGGGAAGAAGCTAGCAGAGAGATTTAGGGGTCTCAGCCACCAAGAAAGAAAGCAGCGCCGGGAGCACAGTGTGTTCTTTGGAGAGGACAGGGGTCTCTGTGCTTCAGAAGCTTGTAGTCCGGGAGAAGATTTACAACAGGCACTTTCCTCCAGAGCCAACAGAGAAAGCCTTCCCTTGAAGCTGACACCCAGAATTTGGACTTTCAGTTTACTGGACTATGACAAATAATTTTTTTCTTTTTAAAGCCATCCACTTGTGGTGTGTCTGTTACAGCAGCACTAACTTACGGACACTACGAGACCAGAAGTATTAGATGGTGCCTGGCTACCATTACCAAATAATTTGATCCAAGATTCCATAGAGGAATCCTGATCAAAAGGGAAAGATGCAAAACAGAACTTGAAATTTTGATATAGTCCAGACTTCCTGGGAGCCACAGAGGGTGGGTAAGCCCTTAAATTATTGTCCTGAGATCAACTTTAGACCTTAAACCAAAAATACCCCCTGAAGTTATCTTAAGACCAAATAATAGTTCAGCTTAACCTAATAAACAAAGAAAAGTCTGCCTGGAGCATTGTGCTTTCCTAAGACTAACTGTGTGGGGTCCTGGTGACAAGAGCCACTCAAAAGTTCAGCTAGGGGCCTCGGTGAGTTCATGCTCACGGGGAGGAGCGGCTCAGAAAAGGAGAACAAGAACGTTGGTGCAACTTAAAAGCATCAATCATGTCACTGAATTGTACACGTAGAAACAGTCACATGAGTATACGTTGTCAACAAAAACAACAAAATAAAGAAGTAAAACTTGGGGGGAAAATGAACTAGTAAAAAAACCCCAAAAGTTCTGCCCAGTGCAACCCCTGTGTTAGTGTCTGACTGGCCTCATTCTGATTCCTGTTGTCGGGAACAAGCGCCAGGTGTCCGTCTGTCCTGCCTTCACTGCTGCAGTCTGCCTGGCTGTGCCTCAACCTCTCCGTAAACTGACGAGAACGCAACACCAGAGCTGAAATGCCCTGCCTTCTGAGGGTTGTCGCCAGGACTGTCCCGTAGGATGAAGGACGCGGGCCGTCTGAATTGTTTTCCTTCTAAATTGCACTTAAATGTGAATTATGGCAATTATTCTCAAACGCCAATTGTTCGGACACGCAAAGGGAACACGGCAGAGTTTGGAACACCTGAGGAGACTTGACAAAAAAGCAGGTCGCGTGTAAGAAAGTGGCTTCACTTTCTGTTATGGGACAATCCAGGTCCTGCTGTGTCCGCCTCCCAGGAAATCGGGAGCTCTTGGCTTAGCAGCTCCAGGATACTGCCAGATGAAGACTGTCGGCAGGTGTGTGGCCTTCCTGCTGCTGTAAGCAAGCTGTGTCACCACATGAGGTGCCAGGTAGAAATCCCCTCCTGGCTACAGCAGTGACTTTCCAGGAAGCAAATTTAAATGCACATTATCGCCTCCTGTGTGAGATAACCAAACTCGAGGCTAGCCTTCACGTACCCAAAGAATGCCACCCCTCCCCCGGAGCACCCACCCTCTTCCTTGCCGGTGTCTCCCCTTCGCCACCGGAACAGGCGCTTTGACAGCTCTTCCACTGAAGACAAACAGGGTAACAGGCCCCACAAGCCAACACAGCCCCAGAAGTGCTACGCTTTCCAACGCTAGTTTTCAAATGCTTGCCCAGAGGGGAATGTTTAACGAGGTTCCCCAATTACAGCAAGCACCTGTGTGATGCGAGGCTGGGGTGCGGACACCAAGGGCCAGAAACGAGACCCAAGGTGAGCGCAGGTTTCCCGGGCTCAGGCGAGCGAGCGGCAAGCCAGCCCACGCGTCCCCTGGATCTTGAGGCATGTGATCGAGCCCACTTAGGGGCCTATCTGCTACACCAAAATCATCACAACAAATTAGGAAAAGTGTAGCGGACAGCAGAGAGTGAAGCCAAGTGTAAAAGCTACAACAGGGAGGTGGCAACCCGCAGCCGGACAACACAGGGAGGAGGCTGGGAAGCAAGCCTGCACACAGCCCGCCAGGAAGGGGGTGAGGAAGGGGGCTGGAGAACTGCACCCAGAGGTGCCTCGGCTGTCAGGCCCTGCTGGCCTCAGTTCTGCATGAAAACAAGGCAATAGGAACTGTCCTGCAGTCACAGCACAGGAATTTCTGGGTGGACAGGAAGAGGACTGTCCATCCTGAGATTTAACTGGGAACAGTCCCAGGAGCTGCCATGTGCAGTGTGGCTCACCCAGCCCACTTTCCTAGGCGGTCCTGGAGTGAGCGGCTAGACCCCACCTTCTGCAGCTACCGATCAGTGCCCTGACTTTGGGTTGTAGATTCTTTCTGGCACCCAAATTCCAGAATCTTCTTTCATCTCCTGATCTCACAGGTTAAAGCACAGCCTGGTTTGTAATCCTGCACAAAACTCCACCCCCCCCCCCAAACTGAAAAAGGACAGGCCCACCAAGCTCCTGGGAATCCAGCTTCTCAGGTCCTGAATATTTCGCCCACTCGAGAATCTCCGGGTGCCCACCCTTCCCGGATGCTTCGGCCCTCCCCCGTCACCTCCTACTCATGCTTTCTTCGTGGGACAGCCAACCGCAAGCCACCAGCTCCCTCCCTAAGTGAGACGCCCTCCTACCCCATAGGACAGCTGTCCTTTCTTCCCTCCTTCATTCAGTAAATACACAGAGTGTCTACTAGCCTCAGGGAGTCCCGGGTGATACCAACAGCCAACATGCACAGCTACTAACTCAAAGGCCACAGGTTCAAGTCCACGCAGCGGTGCCTCCAAACAAAGGTCTGGTGACTTGCTTGGGAAAAATCAGCCGCTGAAAACCCTACGGAGCCACTTAACATCCATCTGAAAAATGCTGAATCGGCAAATGTCATGTTGTGTGTATTTTTACAAGCAAGAAAGGTCTACGGCGCCTGATTCTACCCTAACTCACGTGGGTTGCCATAAGTCAGAGTCCACACAATGGTAATCGGTACTGGTGCCAGCGACAGATCACACGGCGAGTTCCCCTTCGTCTGCCATCTGCCTAGAGGGGGAACCTTCATTCACACTACACTGCCAATACATCATGACAATATTTGACACTGAAATGCTGCAAAGGCAAAAGCGCTGTGAGGATGTGGCACGTGTAAACGCCCGAGAGGCTGCCGACGTGGAGGCACCACAGACCCTCGGACACACTCTCTCATCACCCGACTGACTCCCCTTCTCCTATCTCCACGCCCCTGATGAAACACCATCACGAAGGCCCCGACCCTGCACAGGGAGCCCCACTGCCTGGGGACACCCCTGCTGCAGTGGCCAGCGACTGGAGGGCCCAGCAGCACACAGCCACCCTAAGAAGAGGACTATGAACCCTGCTCTCCTTCCCTCCCTTTCCACCTCCTCCGACAATTTGTTTCTCGTAATTAATCCATCTGACAAGTGAGAAAACTATTTTCAGAGTAAACAATATAAATCAAAATGGTGTTAACTTCTCACACTAATGTCCTCTATCAATCATGAATGACAGAGAGATGGTGGAGCAGACAGAGACAGGCCAGCAGAGAGATGGAGAGAGGACAGAGAGACAGGGGAGCAGAGAGATGGGGAGAAGACAGAGAGATGTGGGAGCAGAGAGATGGGGAGAGGACAGAGACATGGGGAGCAGAGAGATGAGGAGAGGACAGAGAGACAGGGATCAGACAAACAGACAGGCCAGCAGACAGACAGGAGAGCCAACGGACAGGAGAGCAGAGAGAGGGGGCGGAGCAGATAAAGAGATGGGGAAGCAGAGCAGTGGAGGAACAGAGTGAGATCTTCAAACTCACCTGTTCTCCCAGCTCTGTCCCCTTAAGGTGTGGGAACTGATTTGCCATAAAAAGGGAGCTGCAATGACAGGCCTAAAGGGAGAACATCACAGTATGCTACACAACGGGGGGAGGGCGGGTTGAGATGTAGAAGGCAGCCTCCTAGATTCCCAAGGAAGTGCATGGAAGCAGGGTTGTCAGCACACCTTTCCCTGACTGCCTCTGCTCCAGGAGCTAAGTTGCTTGCTGCAAACTCAAGACCCCTAAAGGGAAAACAAGCCATAGAGGAAAGGGCAATAGGGAGGGGGGTCCTGGAAGAGAACAGAGCAGTAGAACCCTTCCAAGCTGGGGGTTCAGAACTACAGTTTTGCCAAGCAAATTAAAAATAAAGGCAGGTTCACTGGGATGGCTCTAATAAAAAAGCAGATCACAACAAGTGTTGACAAGGAAGTGGAGAAACCGGAACCCTCTTAAGTGGCTAGTGGGAATGTAAAATGGTGCAGCTGTTATGGAAAAAGTCCGACAATTCCTTAAATCATTAAACACAGAACTGCAATATGCAGGTGCAGGCCCACGAGCAATGAACACACATGTACACACAGAAACTCGGACATGGGTGCTTCCGGCATTGTGATTCCTAACAGCCAAAAACTGGGAACAACCCCGTGTCAATCCCCTGAGGAACAGGGGTGAATCCACAGCTGAGCATTCTTCAACCCTAAAAAGAATCACATATTGATCCACATCACAACATGAGTGAACACTGAAAACATGGCACGATGTTGGAAACCAAAGGCATGAGGAGTCACACAGAGAAGACTATTACGTGATAGCACTTACACGAAACATCCAGAACAGGCAAAGTCATGGCTGCAGAAAGTAGCTGCATGCTAAGATGCGAGGGGAGTAACCACTAAGGGTCTGGGTTTCTTCTCAGGGTGATGAGAATGTTTGGAGATTAGGTTGTTGTTTTGGTCAGCTGCTGCTGCTCTAACGGAAATACCACAAGTGGATGGCTTTAGCAAAGGACAGCTTATTCTTACACAGTCCGGTAGTCTACAAGTCCAAATTCAGGGTGTCCACTCCAGGGGAAGGCTTTCCCCTCTGTTGGTCTGGAGGAAAGTCCTTGTATTGTTATCAGTCTTTGTCCAGGGAGCATCCTGGAGCAGGAACCTCAGTTCTGAAGGAGGTGCTCTTCTCCCAGTGCTGCTTTCTTGATGGTGCAAGATTCCCAGCTCTCTGCTTGCTTCCCTTTTCTTTTATCCCTCCTAGGATAAAAGGCGATGCAAGCCACACCCCAGGGAAACTCTCTTCCCAGTGGCGCAGGGAGGTGACCTTAGGAAGGGATTTCCAGTCCTACCCTAAGCCTCTCTAACGTAATCCACTCTGTTTACCACAGGCAGAGGTTAATGTTTACAGCATCAGAAAATCAAAACTGGAGGGCAATCATAGAACACGGGGAATTCCAGCCCAGCCAAATCACTACACATATTTTTTGGGGGACACAACTCAGTCCATGACAATAGTGATGATGGTTGGGCAACTTTGCAAACATACTAAAAACCCCGGAATCATATACTTTAAAACGATGAATTTCACACATCAATGAACACGAAAAAAAACTAAGGCAGAACACATACAATACAAGGCAGTTAACCTGCTTGATGGATTTCTTCTCTCCATCAGCTTAAATGGAAACCTTTGTAGTGTAATGGTTAAGTGCTACATCTGCTCGTCAAAAGGTTCAAATCCACCAGGCACTCCTTGGAAACTCTATGGGGGCTGTTCTGCTCTGTCCTGTACAGTAGAATCAACTTTGCAGCAGGGGGGCTAGTCTGGTTTATCAGCTTAAACAGAAGTAATACAGCAAACACTGCTAAGATACCTGTTTAGTAAGCTTGGCCAACTTACCTTGAGGTAAGTAGTTCAAGGTTCACCACGTGGACTCAAAAGTGATTTCTTTTTAAAAGTATTATTTGTTGAGTATTTTGTAGTCCCAACTTTTTACAAATTCTATCTGGCTCTCATTAACTGTTCACATTAACCCTTTGCCATCAAGTTGATTTCAACTCCTAACAACCCTATAGGACAGAGTAGAACTGTCCCAGAGAGTTTCTAAGGAGCATCTGGTGGATTTGAACTGGTTAGCAGTCACAGCTGTTACCCACTGCATTGCCAGGGTTTCCAGCTGTCCAGATTATTGAAGGCTTGAAGGATGAAATTCGGTATCTGACTCTCTCTTTAAATCATACTTACTGCACGCTGCAGCAATGCCAAGGAAGAAACTAAACACCACCAGTGTTTTTACTGTTTCTGCAAAACCTTAATGCAACATTTAATTCTAAGGTGTTTTTGGTTTCCTTTTTTTTTACCCACAAAGGGAAAATTGAAATAATTAAAATAATTTTTAAAACATACACTGTCAGTTCCACTAATACATGGAAAGTGAACACTGGAAATACGGCTGCTTGAAATCCCACAAATGTGGTGGCCACATGCTGGTCTGCATGGGGATACTGAGGAGAGACGTCCTGAAGAACTTCAGCCATGGTGATAACTCATGGGAGGATCATTTGCCTCGTAACAAGCATTTAAAATAGGGAAGTACGTAACCAATGGTCTAATAACAAATCACATTCTGAATTCTTTCGCCCATGCAATCCTAGAGAATAAACCCTTTGCAGGGAGGGGCAATGAGTAGGGTGAAAGAGTCAACAAGTTTGTTATTGTTTCACTTTTGAGTTCTGACTTTTGGTGACCCTGTGAGTTACAGAGAATGACTCTCCAGGGTCTCCTTGGCAGTAATCTTCTCAGAAGCAGATCATCAGGCCTTTCTTCCATGGGACCTATAGGTTAGCAGTCAAGCACGAATCATGTGTTCCTGCCACAGACCTGAAGACTAAAATGCACCGGACCCAAGCCACGGTATTTTCAGTTGCATCACTTGCGTGCGAAAGCTGGACCATGAACAAAGAAGACAGAAGAAGAATTGATGCCGTTGACTTGTGGTGTTGGAGAGGAATGCTGAGTGTACGATGGACCGCCAAGAGAACCAACAGATCTGTTCTGGAAGAAGTACAACCAGAGTGCTCCTTGGAAGCAAAGATGACAAGATTGTGTCGTACATACTTTGGACATGTTGTCAGGAAAGGTCGGTCCCTGGAGAAGGACATCATGCTTGGTAGAGTGCGGGGTCAGCGAAAAAGAGAAAGACCCTTGATGAGATGGACTGATACAGTGACAGCAACAGTGGGCTCGAGGATAAAAACAACTGTGGACACGGCACAAGACCGGGCAGAGTTTCGTTCTGTTGCTCACAGGGTTGATACAAGTCGGAACCAACTCAATGGCACCTAACAACAACAACAGGGCCTTAAACAACATGACTTTATGCTTCTGTTAGAACTCCCACCTCCACGATATTTAAGATGAGTCCAGACACCGAGTACCACTATGTATTTCGAGATTCACGGGTTGATAGCAAACAGAAAAACAGCCGCTGTTGCCTACATCGGGCAATATGAATGTTCGTGAATATGTTTGCCAGTCATTGGTACAAGTAACTGATTCTATGCAAAAACAAAAACCAAACCCAATGCTGTCAAGTCGATGTCGACTCATAGGGACCCTATAGGGCAGTAGGACTGCCCCCTATTGTTTCCAAGGAGCGCCTGGCAGACTTGAACTGACAACCTTTTGGTTAGTAGCCGTAGCATTTACCTCCTACGCCACCAGAGTTCCCAACAGATCTTATAATACCCAAGAAATTTAAAAGTATCTCAATGTTGTCTTTAATCTGGTTAAGTATAACATCCGCCAACCAGAAAATTGGCAATTTGAATCTGCCAGATGCTATTTAGAAACACTATGGAGCCATTCTACTCTGTCCTGTAGGGTCGCTGTAGGTTGGAATTGACTTGATGGCAGTGGGTTGGGTTTGAGCTTTATGACAGTATTGCAGCCCAGGTGGCACAGTGATTAAGAGCTCAACTGCTAATCAAAAGGTCGGCAGTTCAAATCCACCAGGCCCTCCTCAGAAACCCAATGGGGTAGTTCTACTCTGTCCAATAGGGTCACTAGAAGGAGATAAGTTTGGTTTTTGGTGTTTTTAGCAGCAATATTTATAATAACCAGAAGGTAAAAACAACCTAGAAGTCCACTAACTGATGAACACATAGACAAACAGTGACACAACCGTACACGGGGATATTATTTGGTCATACAAAATAATAAAGTATTGATAATATTCTGTGACTGAAATGAATCTCAGAAACATTATGCTAAGTGAAAGAAACCAGACATAAAGAGGGACTTGTGGCACGATTCCTTTGATACAAGTTGTACAAAATAGGCAAATTCACAGAGACAGAAAGCAGGTTGGTGATCACACGGCTTTGTTCATGTGCCCATGGTTCCCAGGTCAGTGCCTGCAATGCGGTAGGTGCTCTGTAACTCTTGATGGATGGACTTCTGAGATTTCAAGTTTTTAAGAGCGGGTCTGTACTGCAGATGCTGTGGGCATTGTACTTGGGTGGTAAGTGGAAAAGGAATGCAAAACCATGTATTTCGAACACTGCCGTTTCTATTCAGAAATATATATATACACAAATATATAATACATGCAAAGAAATAAGTCCAGAAAGAAAGACACCCAAAAGTTAACAGTGACTAGGTTATGATGTTATGTATGATTTTTTCATTTTCTTTGTCTGTTGCCTGAATTTTTAAAATAAGTAGTCTACTTTTCAAATCGGGGGGTGGGAGACATGAAGCTATTTCCATTTTAAAAAAAGAAAATTTGCATTCCACTGTTTCTCATTCAGTTTTGGAGACTGCTGATTGGACACGCTAGACGCTCCCACTGAACTGGTTTAGGTGTCGTAAAGTTCTCTAAATCCAGCTGGCTCTCCGACACAAAGGAGGTGAGAAATGCAAACCCACTTAGGAAATTCAAACACACCAGTAACGTCAGCCACATGCACGTTGGTGGGTCACCGCAGCCCAGGTATCAGGCCGCCACCTGTTTCCCAGCCCGACAAACAGGCTTGTTGAGTGTCTATTCAGTGAATCGCCCACTGTTGACGTTAACTAGCTAGAGGACCCGAGTGCTTATCATTAAACCAAACCACAAAACCTGCCACAGACAAGTCAGCTCCAGTTCCCAGCAACCCTGTGTGACCCAATAGAACTGCTCCACAGGATTCCTAAGGCCGTCATTTCTACGGAGGCAGACAGCCACATCCTTCTACCGTGGAGCAGCTGGTTTGAATCCCCAGTGTGCTGTCTAGCAGCCAAGCAGTTAGCCTGTGCGCCCCCAGGACTCCTTGGGCATCACAGGGCTCAGAAACTGTACCATCAGTCAATGAGCGAAGTCTAAGGGAAGAACATCCCACCAGCTTTCTATTTCCAAACTACTCACTCAAGTGCCTGAAAGCTGCCTATTCTTTTATGGGCTCCTTAAGAGCAACCAACATCCTTTTCGTCACCTCTCTCCTTGGGAAGAAAAGAGTAAATTCAAGCATAGTTTTCTTTAAACCCAGCAGGGCTTCTTCCAGATGGCTTGCTTCTCCATGTCTTTGTCCCCCCCGCCTCCTAATTTGGGAATGATTCAACAAGGGCTCCCTCCCAGGACTTAGTCCTCAGCTGGTGGGCCATGATGCCTGCTGGCAGGACTCAGGGAAACAATCAAGTGATGGCGTGTGGCGTTTCAGCTCACAGGTCGCCACAGGTCACCAGTGCATTGCCTACCTAGCTACTTCTGTGACTGACAGGTGGGGCACGGGGACCACTTGCTAGCCCCAGGACCCAATGGTACCCAGCCCCTCACTTGTCTAAATTAAGGATGCATGTCTTCCAGGTTTTTAGAAGACAATAGAAATTTGGACTTTTGTGTGGACTCTTGAGGTTCATTTGTTGGTGTGTCCATTTCTTCTTTACTGCTAATTTGGTTTTTGTTGTTTCAAACACCATGGAGGCCAAACAGAGCCCATCTCTGGCCACTGGCCCACAAGCTCCCAATGCCTAACCTTGAGTTTGATATCAAGTCCAATTCTGTCTATGCCTGGCAACTTGCCTCAGCAGAAGAACTGACTGTGCTGCCCCAAGACCCTTCATGCTTGGAGGATTGCCACCCTAAGACCCTTCATGCCTGGAGGGTTGCTGCCCTAAGACCCTTTGGGCTTGGAGCTGGTTTTCACCTTCTTCTCACCATGTTATTAATAGACCTTCCAGGGAAAGGCCTCTCAGAAGACTGAGTCCTGTCTCGTTCAGATCACTTCTACTTGTGTAAGTCAGGTTCATTACATCCTCCCAAACAATTTCCCCCTCTAGTCAACTGGCTAATGGGATTACAGGCCTGATTCCTAGAACGGGTACTTAGAAAGCCACTAGAAGATGATTGTGACTTGGATTCCCTACCCCAGTGTCACCCTGGATGCCAGCAAAGACAAACAGCCAGGGCAGAGGCAGGTGGGAACCCCGGCCAGCCAGAGCGGGAAGCAAAGGGCTTTCCATGCACAGCCCGGGAGACTGGGGCACCCTGAAGGGTGATGCTGTGGTCCCATAGCTGCTGTGAACACCGTCACCCCATCAGAAGCCCTCATGACCTTTCTTGAATGTTACCCATCAGCCCACTGCCCCTACTGCCTGCAGACCTCGCAGGCCAAAGCACGGAGAACTAGTCCAGGCTCTCAGTCCAGCCAGCGCAGGGCACTAAGGAGCAAACACAAATTTCTCTTTCCGTTGGAAGGAGCTCGTATGATTGTTGCACGTGACACCCGGAAGAAGACAGCTCCACTCCCAGGAATGAAACAGAATACTCACAGCATCTGTCGACAGAGACGCTTTTCTAACCTGACGCACGCAACAGGAAAGCAGAATGCTGGCCGAGGTGCTGAGCTCGCCACCGTCAGAGGCACACAAGCGTTTACTGGCAGCACATGCCCAAGTGGGAAGGTGGACATCACGGCCGCCCAGCGATTGCTTTCAGTGACAGAGCCTCACCCTTGTGCGGTACGTGATGGGGAACCACAGCCTTCTACGTACGCCACCTTTCTTTCCATCCTCACAAAATCTCTGAGAAAGAGCCTTCGTACTGTTTCTACAGAGGAGGGAGGGAAGTTCCAGTTAACAGGAAAGAGAGAAAGCTTCCTAGAGAAGGGTACTTCAGCCGGGACCAGGAGGCTGGGTCTCGGGGCAGGAACCCGAGGGGCAGAGCAGTGGGCTGACCCCAACCTGCTTTTCCAAGTCCCCCCTGGATCCTTCCATGTCACGGTGCTCTATCTGCAGGGAGCCGCCTGGCCCCGGAGAATCACCACTGCATCCCGCGTCTGCAGACAGCAGGGTGGGCGGCCTGACGAGACCCCTCTGCTCTGAGAACCTAGACAGCTGTGTGGAAACCTGGCAGCGTAGTGGGTAAGTGCTACGACTGTTAGCTGAAAGATCTGCAGTTCAAATCTGCCAGGTGCCCCTTGAAAACTCTGTGGGGTGGTTCCACACTGTCTACAGGGTCGCTGTGAGTCAGAATGGACTCAGCGGGAGTGTGTTTGGTTTGGGGTTTTCTTGGTAGACAGCCATACAGTGGAGGGCTGCAGATGGGCTGGGCTCTCACCACGGCAGCTGAGAAGCGACAGCAGCCCACAGAAGGTCTCAGAGAGCACCAGCCACATCCCATCACCACGCCCTGTCGTCAATTACGCCAGGTGAATGACTCGGTTAGTTATTCAGTCCAAAGAGCAGCTTCGCCAGCTCCTGAGACAGCACTCCCTCTCCATCTCTCCTGAGCCCCAGACAGAGGCAAGGTCAGCATAACCGCAGAGCAAACCCCGAGGGTCTGGGGCCTCTCTCTGCAGTGCCAGTGACCAGCTCGGTGTCCGAGCAGCTCGCGAGTGACGGCCAAGTGCACGTGCAAACCAGCCACCTCTCCTGGAGAAACTTAAAGTGTGTCCTCTGAGAAGAGGAAATTTCAGAAGTCTTGGGCACCACCCTCCTCACTCGCACCCCCGCAGCCCCAGGAAGAGCACAGTCACGGCCCCAGGTGATCACCAGCTTGTGAGGAGCAAGTCCTGCCGCTGGTGAGAGCGGGGGAGGCTTAACGAGCTCGTGTTTTCAGACGCTTTCTGCAGCTTTGATGGCAGCAGCTGCACCACCACAAAGCAGCCTTTCATCTCGGACGCCGAAATAGCCTCTCTCTCCCACTTCCCCGCAGCTTGTCACGGTCCTGTGATTGCCAACTCCACTGTGCCCCCTCCAAGAAGAGAGGGAAGGAGGGGGCTCAGCTCATGGAGTGCACCCTTCTGCCTTGGCCTAATGCCCCGTGGCTAATTTTGCTCAAACAGCATCACCAGCCGCCCTGCTCAGAAGCTCAGTGCCATCTGAGGCAGCAGAGCAACCCTTCTTCTGGAAAATGAATGCAAATAGATTCCAATCAACAGGAAGACTGCAATTAGAGCCGAGTTCAGCAGGCCGCAAAGGTGCTGCTGTTTTCACCCTGGCTCACACAACACGGCCGAGGGGGGATCTGACCTTGAGAAGTGTGTTGGCCACTAGAGCTGCTCCAGGAGCCTTGGTAACGGGATGTCCCACCACAGTGAACACCCACCTTCTTGGATGTCTTCTGTGGGACAGGAAAGGGGGAGGCTCCTTGTTGTCAGAGATGGTCTGGTGGGTAGGGCCTCGTTTCCCCTCTCATGTACCCATGGCAGCTAAGTCAGGGCTGGGTGGGACAGGGCACGATGAAGACCTGTGCCGTTTCTCCAGTCCTGGGCTCACAGCAGTTAGGTCAGTCCTGGGTGGGGACAGGGCACAGGGAAGTTGTGCTCTTTGGCTACTGCTGGGAGGGCTCAGAGCTGTGCACCTCAAGCTGTAAGTGCAAACTCCTGCCCAAGTGGGCTCAGGGTCGGGGGGCTGGAGACGAGAACAGGGGGCGGGGAAGCACAGGGACACTCCCTGAAAGTAGAGCACTCTTTTCCAGGTTCAATATCTTGACACCATTACTTATTTGCCATGAAATATTAGGAAAATGACTTAACAATCCCTCCAAACTCATATAAAAGCCATTACTGTCAAGCCGAGGCTGACTTACACCGCTGTAAGACAGAGCAGAACCGCCCCCACGGGCTTCCCAGGGCTGTCAGCCCTACCGACGCAGCCTGCTACAGCTTTCTCCTACAGAGCAGCTGGTTGAGCTTTGGGTTCGCCTCTGAGTGCTTAACCTCCGTGCCACCAGGGTTCCTCCACAACCCACCAGTACGCAATACTATCTGTCTTGTGAAGGGGAAACAAGTCCTCACAGTATCTCCCAGCCTTAACCAGGAAAAAGAAGAACGTCATTGACACGGAGGCAGGCACACAGTAAGTGCTCAACCAGCACTGGCCAGTGACATTATCCGGAGCCCCAGTGGCACAGCGATTGAGGTGACGGGCTGCTGACTGGCCAGCTGAGCAGTCCAAACCCACAGCAGCTCCACAGGAGAGAGATGTGGCCCTCGGCTGCCACGGAAACGCCCTGCCGTGAGTTCAGAGACCCTGCGGGCTCACTGTGGGCCGGAGTCGGCTTGATAGTAGTGGGTTCGGTTCAGGTTCTGAACGATATTACAGTTTCTGCTGCCGTTAGCAGTGCTGCTGTGCCAGAGGATGCTGACGGGGGCTCTGTGAGGCAGCACGGGGGGCCAGAAACGGTTACAAGTCGCTGCATGTGGCCTCCTCGGGGAGTGACATGCACATTTCTGTGTGACTTCACAGATCCTGTAACATGTTAAAAGCGTGTTCGCTTTTGAGAAACATTGAGTTAAATAAATTTATTTATATATACACACACACATATATGTATTTTGCTTTGTCTTCTCGAGCCACCTGTTAAAATCTTCAGTTTTTTACTCCGTCATTCCTTCCTTTTGCTTTAGCTGCTTGATGTTCGAAAGTTAAGTTTCAAATCTCTTGTGACAACCAATTTGGTCTTTTCTTCCTTTCCTGCCTCGTTAATGACCTCTTGCTTCCTTCTTGGACAAAGTCTTCAATGTCTTCTGTCACTCATCTCGTCTTGGGTCATTAGTGCTCAGTGCATCAAGCTGTCCTTGAGGTGGTCTCTAAACTCAGCTGGGATATGCTCAAGGTCGTCTCTTGGCTCTCATGACCTTGTTCTGATTTTCTTCAGTTTCAGTTTGACCTTGCTTATGAGCAGTTGATGATCTGTGCTGTAGACAGTGCCTGGTCTTCTGACTCCTGACATGGAGCTTTTCCATCCTCTCTTTCCACAGACGTAGTCAATTGGATCCCTGTGTAGTCTAGCTGGAGACGTCCACATGTATAGCCATCTTTTACGTCGATGAAAAAAAGGCATTTGCAATGAAGTGACTGGTCTTGCAAAATTCTATCATTTGATCTTCGGCATTATTTCTATCACCAAGGCCGTATTTCCAACTACCAGTCTACCTCTTCTCTTTCCGTTCTCTCTGTGTCACATGCTTGTGTCGCCGTTGTCTGATGCCTGGAAAACCATTGTCGCTGGTCTTGTGCCCAGTTGTCTGGTTACTTAAGGCTGGGGGACAAATCTGACCCTGTGACTCACAGAAGTCTGCCCTTGAACCCTCCAGGTTGGAACCATTTGCAAAAGAAAACAGAGGACTCTATATTAGCAGGTGACTGGTCCCCAGGTCAAATTTTCGAGTTTCTCAAGCTCGTTTCTATTGAAGTTTTTACCAAAATGGTTGGCATGTGATGATAAAAACTTTTCAGAACTCTTAAAGACAGGGGAGTGTCACCGTGGGCCAGAACTCTTTCAGTTAAATGTGTTCCCATTCTAGACTCTCAGCCAGTCCTCATTCAGTTTCGTGGGCAAGGTCAAGGCCGGTTAGCAATGTCCAGCCCCAACTCAGCAGCACTGTGAGCTCACCATGCTTGTCTGCTGCTGAGTTCAGCTTCTACTGCTTTCAGGCCAGGTGGGCTGACCGTATTTCATGCAGAAATATTGGAAATAATCTTGGTGTATGGCTCTTTAAAGGCCATTCTGAATAAAATTGAACCAATTAAGCAAGCAATTAAAAATGAATTAGAATCTTCACATTATTTTCCTGGGAAGCATAATGAGTTGCAACTTGTAGTGAATGCTCTTGCAAAATCAAGTCTCCTAATTCCCAGTTGGTCCACTAAGCTACTGCCTGCGTTCCAGGTGAGAGCTGGTGTGCTGCCCATCAAGGCTTTTAGAAACTCACGTACTGTTCTATTTAGACCTCTCACAAACCTTCTGAGGGCACCAGGTGGATCAGCCTTCCGTGCACTGATGCAGTCTCCTGCCTCGAGCCTTCTCTGCAGCGCTGACAAGCTCCCCAGTGAGCTGTGAGGAAGGGGAAGCATTTTACCATTTCTGAAGTCCCATTGAGCTCGGCAGCACTAGAAATCTATTTAATTTCCTGTCATTGCTTCTAAAATGCCTTTCAAATCTGCTGTCAGTGGTGAAATGCTCAGAGTCACCGGAGAAGTATTTTGACTTGGTGTTTATATCGAACATGTGCTGGTGAGCCAAATCCTCTCTAGCACTGGAGGAAACGAACCTTCCAGGTTCTCAGCATAGTCCTGGTGGGAGGTCCGGAGCTTATGGTCCCTCTGGGTCCCGCCATCTCAGGGGCCTATCAAGGCTAACAGAGCTCTTAGTTCTTGCTTTCAGAAAGTCTCATTGTCTTGGTTACAGTTTTCCTCTAAACCCAATTTTCTATTCTTTTCAATAACCGTTTTGTTAACCCAGAGCTCTGTAATTCCGTTACATAGCTGTTGTGCCTTAATTTGAAAAACAGAATCAACAGCTGAAATCCTTATTTATTTTTGATCAGTGTCAGATGCCTGCGCCCAGCCTGCAATTGACTCTTGGGCAGTTGACAGGGATCGATTCCCACAGGCTTTGTGAGAGGTGATGGCTAATTGCTGACAGCCATGTGCCTTGGTGGTAGAATGGAGCAGGGAGGCTGCTGGGAACTGGCGAAGGGAGGCCAGAGCCCACTCTGTGACATGAACTGTGCACCCTCACGGGGGACAAGTTGGCACTGGTACAGCAGGCTGCCAATTGCAAAGCACGGTCATTTTTCACAAACCACAAATGCCACTCTTCAGGGCACCTGGGAACACGGAGAGATGAAGCAAGTATCTGTCCACCTCCGATCTGGAGGATACCAAGGATGCGAATGATGGCCAGAGTAGAGCAGTCTCTGCCCACCCACCGCCGTCGAGTCAGTGCCGACTCGCAGACCCCACAGGCAGAGTAGAACTGCCCCATGAACACCTGCCCGATTTGAACCACCACCCTTCGGTTAGCAACAGTGGCACTCAGCCACCATGCCACCAGGATTTCAGAAGGTGCCATTTCCGGGACCGTGGAAAGGTGTGACCGACTACCTGGTGTCCCTCTGGCACTGTCACTTCTAGGGACTCTAAGGCTGGTTTCGTAACGCAGCGGTGGAGTCGTGGTGCAGTAGTTCAGAGCTCAGCTGCTAACCAGGAGAATGGCAGATGGGCTCCACCGGCTGCTCCTTGGAAGCCTCAGGGGCAGGTCTGCGCTGTCCTACGGGCTTGCTAGGAGGCAGAATCGACTCCATGGCAGTGGGTTTGGTTTCTGTTCTGGTCACTCGTGGAGGCAGTTGTTGAATACATGTAGTCTGAGTCTCCTGTCGCTGCTCTAAGCCATTTGTGCAAATGTTGCTTTCAGTTACATTATTTCAAACTCTTGATATTTTCCATGTCCACTTTTATCAAACAACACAGAGCTCGAGTGCGAGGGGCAACTCCCAGGACACAGCTGCGGGCTGGGGTCACCTGGCACACATTACAAACACTCATGCTTCAGTCCCCTGGCCTCCCCTCACCCTTGGGATTCTGATGAATGGTCTGGAGTCCGTCCAGATGTAGATAATTTAAAAAAAGGAAAACACCTCTGGGGATTCTGATGAGCTGCCTGGATCAGGCATCGTGACACAGGCAGGTGTCCAGCAGGGCGAGGGACTTGACACTGCTCAGGGAAGGGGGGAGGCAGGCTGGCTCCGTGCTGGCTTTTGACACCGTACTCGGGTTCTGCAGGAAGCAATGGGGTCTGGTAGACGTTCGAGGCCAGAGGAAGACCCTGGCCTAACAACTCCACAGCTGCTTCCCTGTCCTCAGAAAGCCCCAAACTCAGTATCCGGAGTTGTGGGAAAATGGCCTCCTTCTGACCTCTGCTACTTACCACCCATCTGACCCTGAGCAACCGAGGGTCCAAGGGACTTCTGTAGGTCAGGAGATACCTACAAAGAAAGTCTTGCACCCTCTCACGCAGGTGTCAAGTCACCAGCCGGAGCACGCTGAGGACAGCACGGCAGGCTGGGTGGCAGAGCGAGCAGCTCATCTCGTTTGCCTGGGAAGTGCTTGCCGTTAGCACGGAAAGAGCCATGTGCTGGGAAACCCTTCAGCCGTGAGCAAACTCAGAGAGCAGGTCCTCGTACAGTCCCAAGGAAGGCTTGGCAGGGACTGGCAGCCTGAAGGTAGGGCACCGAGGAGACAGCTGTTAGGGATGCATTGTCTCTGAGGTCACCCTGTGGCGTGGGATTCTGCTGCTACCCGCGTTCCCATGAGAAATGAGTTTACAGCAGCCTCATTCATAATAGCCCCAAACTTTAAAAAACCCGTATGGTCACCAACGGGAGAATGGACAAGTCATTGCGATTACTCACAAACGGAGTGTTACCTACAACAACATGGCAAATCTGTCAGACATAATGCTGAAGAAAAGAAGCCCAGCGTACGAAAGACCACAATCTCTAAGATTCCGTTTGTTGTCATTGTTAGTGCTGTCGCGTAGTCTCCGACTCCTGGTGATCTTCCGTGTGACAGGAGGAACCGTGGGCTGCTTCTATGCCACCGTCACGACTGTTGGTGTGTGTGAGTCCGTTGCTGTGCTGTGGTGTCAGTCTGCCTCCCTCGGGGTCACCCTTGTTTTCAGTGACCCCCTACTGTATCGACCTCTGCGAGAGACTGGTCTTTCTGATGACACGTCCCACATAGGCGAGCTGACATCTCACCATCCTAGCATCTAAGGAGCATCTGAGTTGTGCTGCTTTCCAGACTGATCATTCTCTTTGTAGTCCCAGTAGTCACCAGCCTTCTCCAGCACCACAGCTGCAATGCATCACTTCTTCTGTCTTCCTGTTCAGCGCTCAGCGTTCACATTCACACGAGGTAAATGAAAAGACCGTGACTTGGGTCAGGTTCGCCTTAGTCACCAAGGTGACATCTTCACTCTTTAGAACATAGAAGAGGCCTCCTGATAAGTAAACATAATCTATACTGATAGAAAAAATAATAATTGGTTACCCTGGGGGGGCTACTGATTAGGAGAGAGTTTGAGGGAGACCTAGATCTTGATCTGGGCAGTAGTTACCTGTGTGTACATATATAATTCATCCATCTGTACACTTAAGATTTGTGCACTTCACTGCACATATTGTTAGTCTTCAATCTGTTTTTTCCTAAGTGCCGCTTATTGAGCACTGCCCATGGGCTCTGCATGGAGCTCAGTCTTTTAATCCTCCCCACAGTCCTGTGACGCACGGGGATTAGCCACCTGATGGATTAGGCCCAGAAAAGACGAGGCTTGTTCCCTTTACCACCTGCAGGTGTTTGAGAGCATTTAAGGAATAACAGTTCTGCAGGTGTTAAACAGGCAAGAGAGCATTTCATGGTGAAATGTTTGAGGAACTCTGGGTTGAAAAATGTGAAATGTACCTCCTTAGGATAGATCATCCCAGTGTGTATCCTGAATTCCCAAGGCGTAGGGTCAGGGTGAGGGGTATTAAGCACCACTTTCCAAGCTTACTTGACCACAGGCTCTTTCTGTTCAAGGGCTTTTGGAAACACTTCACCCAGCCTTCTAAGCCAAGGCCTTGCCCAGGACAGCAGTGTGGCCACTGTCGGGGGTTTGTGTGAAGAAGCAGGGAAACAGAAAGCCGAGACTCCATTTGTAACTGGGCCACAGAGCACTTCCGGGACCAGGTAATGCACTCTGAACACAGGGCAACGACACACCGGCAGTGTTACTGCCACCGTAAACACAGACTCACACCGCCTGCTGCAGAGCCAGCAATGAGACCAGGTGAGGAGAGTAACCAAGAGGGTTTTGTATAAATCAATACACAGATTGTATACATCGAGACAGAGGGGAATAGCTCCCTCCCAAGTCTGTCTGTCCCCAGCCAGACTGGAGGGGTTTCTAAGGGGACACTACACGCAGGTGTGAGGATGAGACGACCACCAGGCATGTGGCAGAGGTGTCAGGAAGGCGGTCTGTGTTCCACGGTCTCTGTTTCAAGGTTTTCCTTTCAAGTCAGTGATCGGGCAGGAGGGCGGATGCCTGGCACCGCCTGGCCCCTTAGTGATCTAAAAACAACCTCAAAAGCCAAAGCAACCCCAAAAGCAAGCAGTTACCAGAGATGCCTTCACCATTCTCCTCTGCTTTTCCCCAGGTGCTACCAAGTCATAAGTTCAAATCGTAATTCTTTAAGACGGAGAGAGATGCTGATGTTATGTCCTCCGTCTTATCTGCCTGCCTCATTAACAGGACAGCTGCCATGGCGAGCAAATGACCAGCAGGGGAGAGAAGCAGGAGGCAGCATGTAAGCTGGAGGCACTGCCGCAGAGTAGGAGTCAGAAGAAGCCAAGTCAGGGAACGTGGAGGCACTGGGGGCTCCGTGGCTGTCCCTGGAGCAATCGGGGCTCCGTGGCTGTGCCTGTAGCAATCGGGGCTCCGTGGCTGTCCCTGTAGCAATTATGCTCTAGGATTTAAAATTAAAAGTCAATGTCTATAAAACATTTCCCCTTTAATGTCAAAACGCAGCTAAAGTGACTACAACAGCAGTTGTTTCAGACTTGACCTCGTGATCATTAAACCCCTTCCCAAAACTCACCAGTTTTCTTGAGAAACAGGCCGTGAACGGGCTCCAGAGCCCCTGCCCTGGGGCAGGGCTGGACAGTTCAGCTAGAGGAGGGCAGGTGAGAACGTGTTGGGAAGACTTAGGGCAGATCTTGTCCTCCTTACCTTCTGCGGTGGGCCCCGGGACGTTGCACCAGGGTGAGGGCACCTGTGCAAGGTGTCTGGCTTTTCCCCGTGGAGCGGGAGTACCGTGCCACCTGCCATCAGGACAAACGAGGCAACATCCGCACCACACGCTGTACCCCAAACCAACACGAGGCCTGACTGATACTGTTTCTTTTCTCCTTGGGGGCAGTTAAGTGCCTGTTAGCTACTACTGAAGATGGTAGGTCCCCAGTACATCTTGGCTGGTAGCTACGAGCTCAGCTGAAAAGCAAAAGATCCACCGTTCAAGTCCACCAGCCACTCCTCGGGAGTCTGATGGGGACAGTCCCACACCATTTGTAGGGTTGCTGTGAGTGCATCAACTGGACAGCAACGACACCCTTCGGTTCCAGAACTACCACATTGGTTTGGTGGCGGGATGATTATTAGCTTCTGTGTCTACAGAACTGGTTCAAAGAGCCGCTGATTAAGCCACACGCCTCAGATGACAACCGCAAGTCATACCCCGGGCAGGCTGGCCCAGAGCCTACACACCTGGCCCCTTTACTGTACGTGGGCCACACCTGGCAGCAAGAAGACACCTTGGGGCATGGGGAGGAGCTCGAGCAATGACCTGCTGGGGACAAGGGGTACAGACCCGCTGGGAGCCCTCTTTACCCAAGTGCCACAACCTCTGTTCCAAGTCACAGCACCAGCTTACACTCAGCTCACAGGTGGAGCTTTCTGCTACGGGTGACGACTCAGAAGGTCGTGTCTTTGGGAGATGGGATGCTGCTTTGCCGTTTTTCATCCTCAGAACATGGATCTGTTTGGGGAGGGTCTTTTCCGAGACCACTGAAAACCTACCCCTCTCTGGCAAGTGGAGCAGGACTTCGGGCCTGGCACAGAGGCTCAGAAGGGCAGGAAGCAGAGGTGATAAACCGGAAGTCCACCTGGAAGAATCAAGAAAGGGGACAAGAGGTGTCTCAGAGGGTCCTGGCACTCACTCTGCTGGTGAGGGCCTGGCATGGGGACAACACTGTCCTGTTTCCACATACTAAAGGCCCCCTCCTGTGGAGAAGTCCTTTCCCAATTTAGATTTTGTCACAAAAAGGCAGGCTTCTGCTCAGAGCTGCAGATACTGGAAGAGGGGATGGACTGACCCAGTTTATTTCAAGTTGCAAAGGTAAAACAGAATGAATACCACAATTGTCTCAGTCTTATTTCCAAGATTTAAAAAAAGAGGTAAGATGTAACAAAATAGTAAAGAAAAAACGTAAAACCAGAAATTCACCAAATTCATTGGCTAAAATAGAAGGTAACCATGACCTTGCGTTTGGCTTGTCCCCGGGTAACACACATGGCTAGTGCACTCGGCTGGTGACCGAAAGCTGGGCGGTTACCACCCACCCAGAAGCACCTCAAGGACAGGCCTGGTGCTCGATCACCAAAAAGTCAGTCACCAAAACCCTGCTGAAGCAGAGTTCTCCTCTGACCCATGGGGGGGTTGCCACGAGCCAGCCAACCTGACAGCAAGTGGTTTCAACCTGGGATGATTCAGGTGGGAGGAGAAATGGGAAACAGAAGCGAAACACAGTGGAAATTCATCTCCCAAGGGTGAGGCTCCCTCAGGACAGATACCTCATCCCCACCGCCCATCCAGCTCTGTCTCCCTTGATGCTTGAGGTCTTGGGCTGAACTCAAATTCTGCCAGAACCTTCCAGTGTGCCTGGAAGGGACATATGACATTCCTTTATACGAGTAACAGGGGTGAGCTAAGAATGTGTCTGCTTGACCCTGGTGGCATAGTGGTTAAATCTTAACTCCGCTAGGGCAAAGGTCAGCAGTGTGACTCCTCCAGGCACTCCTTGGAAACTCTATGGAGAAGTTCTGCTTTGTCCTGTAGGGTCAGAGTTGGAACAGATTTGACAGTAGTGGGGTTGTTTTGGGGGGTGGTGAGCGTTAACACTAGAACGCCTTGATGTTCACAGGTGCTCGTTGTGGCAAATACACACACACCCCCATGAAATCGGACAATTAAGTTCAAGTTCACACACTCATCCTAGAAAAAGGGCTACACATCTCATTGCTGAGTATCACTACAGTCACCTTGGAAGTACTCCCCTTGGGAAGCTATGCAGGGATGCCAGTGCCAGGGCCACCCTTCAAAGCAATTTGGGAGCTCTTTTTCTGAAATGGCCATCAGAGCTGTCATCATAGTACCCTTGGTGTCCTGAATGTCATCCAAATGTCTTCTTTTCAATATTTCCTTTATCTTTGGGTAGAGTAGGTCATTGGGGGCCAGATCAGGTGACTAGGGAGGGTGTTTCCATACAGTTGTTTATTGGCTAAAAGCTCCCTCACAGACAATAGAATTAAGTTCCCAAACTTGCCACTCTGCCACCATGGGCAATGATTGTTTAAAGAGTTCCAAAATTGCTTTAAAGGATGGACTAGGTGCTAGTGTCGCTGCACAGCTTCCCAAGGGGAGGATTTTGAAGGTGACCATAGTGACATTCAGCAGTGAGGTGTGCAGCACTCTTTCTTGGATGAGTTCACAAACTTAACTGTCAGTCCGCATAAGACTTTTAAGAAAACTGTTATACAAACACATCTTCTTTAAAAAAAAAAAAAAATCACTGAATACAATGTTATAAAATCAAATCCTCTGCACGGCATTTGCATCAAAACTCAGTAACATTCAACTGTGGTCCCGACCTGACTTGCACAGAACATGTTGGTGACAAGTGCAGTTCCACCAGGCACGCCCGGCAGACTGCGATAGTTCTGCTTAGAAGGTCACTGTGAGTCTGAATCGACTTGATGGCCGTGGGTTGGGTGGTTGGTTTGGGCGGAATATTTTCCCTAGAAAGGGACGAGCCAGTAACAGCACGCTGCACTACGAAGCAGCGGCCAGCAGGGCCACTCGAGGGCGCGGCAACGTCTTGGCTCCCTTCTCGAGCCTCCCTCTGAGGGGCTAACTCCAGAAAGTGGGCGTTTCATCATCTTTTTACAAATCCAGGAAAGCAGAGGTGTATGCGGCTGATATCAAAAGATCTGCAGGCAGTTTTTGAGAACACATTTCTCTCTGTACCTCGGGCGCAGTGACGGAATAAGGATCTGAGGCAGGGGACTCCTCTGAAGACGCCAGTAAAAAAGGGCACAGCCAGGGGAGCCCGTGAGGACAGGATAACACGGCAGTGTGACCCATACAGAGGACACGGTCTCTTCCGTGTCAGCGTTCTCTTCTCCAACGTCAGACCCATGCTTCTCCAGCCTTCTCTCTGCACCAGGTGGTGCAGGACACCTGCCTCTTCATGAGAGGCCAAGGGCATTCTAAGCAACTGAAACGTCAAGTGCGCACTAAGCCCACTCTCTAGCTGACCAAATGGACAGCTGCCTAGAGACGAGAGGACAGAAAGAGACAGGGAAACGGGACAAATGGACACGGAGAACCTGGGGTAGGAAGGGAAAGGGGGAGACAGCTGACACGCTGTGGGGACTGCAACCAATACCGCAGAACAGTTCATGTATCCATTTTTCAAGGAGAAACAAATGTGCTGTAAACTTTTACCTAAAACACCTAAAAATGGGTTTTCCATGTGTGCTTTAGGTGCAAGCTTACAATTCAAGTCAGCTTCTCACCCAACCCATCCCACCCGCGGTGCCAGCTGCTCTTCCTGCAGTGTCACCACCCCCCCACCCTCATCTCCTGTGTCCCTTCAACCACCTCCGGTCCCCTACTGCCTTTCCCTCCCACGTCATCAGGAGCTGCCCGGTTAGTCTCAGTATCTACCTGAGCAAAGCGGCACACCCTCCACCGGTATCATTTTATGTCTTACAAACCCTAAACCAGACCCAGCACCTCCGGGTCTGTTCTGACCCACAGTGACCTTACACAACACAGCAGAACTGCCCCAGTTTCCAAGGAGCCCCTGGTGGACCCCAACTGCCACTGTTGGCTAGCAGCTTGGCTAGCAGCCAGAGCACTTAACCACTGCGCCCCAGGGTTTCTGTCTCACAGTTCAGTCTGATGTTTGTCTGAAGAGCTGACTTTGGGAATGCTTTTGACTCGAGGCTGACAGAGTCCAGGGACCACATCTTCCAGGGTCCTTCCAATCTCACAACTATCAAGTTTGGTGTTTTCACTAGAATTTGAGTTCTGCACCCCACTTTTCTCCTGCTCCATCAGGGTTTCTCTGTTGTGTTCCCTATCAGACTGGCCACTGGCGGTAGCCAGGCCCCATCTAGGCCTTCTGGTCTCGGGCTGGAGCACCTGGTTTGTGCGGCCCAGTGTCTCCTGGGCTCCCACTCCTTTGTACCTTCAGTGTTCTGCATTCTCCTTCGCTCCCAGTGGGTCTGGATCAACGCTACATCTTAGACCACCGCTTGCTAGCTTTTAGGACCACAGATCCCACCCACCAAGTGGGGTGCAGCACATTTTAATGAACCTTGTTATGCTACTTGACCTAGATGTTCCCTGAAACCGTGCTCCCCAGACCTCTGCCCCTGCTATTCCACCCCTCAGAGGGTTTTGCTGTGTACAAGAAACTGCTGAACTGTTCGTTCAGTCCAGTTGTGCTGGTTTCCCCTGGACTGTGTGTTGTCTTTTCCTTCACCTGCGACAGTCGCCTTACTATGCAGTCAGGGACTACCTCTCTCCCTCCCTCCCCGGGATCTTAACGATCCAAGAATGTTTTTTTCTGCATTTAAGCTCTTTGAGTTCTTAGAATAGTGGTCTCTCCCAGTATTTGTCCTTTGGTGACAAATGCCAGTCAACAAAGCACCTTCCAGACTCACCTGTTAGCCGATCTCCTGCGTGTGCGCCCCGGCTCATCACTGCCTGTACTTCGCCGTATGAATGAACCACGATTTATCTCTTCACCCACTGACGGGCACGTAGGTGTTCCCGTCTTTTTCCCCACCATGAACGGTGCTGAGATAAACACGGGTGTGTGTGTATTTACTCGTGTGAAGGCTGTTATCTGTCTGGGATATGTTCCAAGAAGTGGGATTGCTGGATCATATGTGTACTTCTATTTCTAGCTTTTTGAGTCAGCAGCAAATCGATTTCCAAAGTGGTTGTACCATCTTACATTCCGCCCAGCACTGTGTAAGTGTTCCAGTCTCTCCACAGCCACTCTAACATGGATTACTTTGTGTAAGACACAATAAAATTTTTAAAAACACCAAGCAGCAAATGCCCACACAATAAATCTTACATAAATTCTTCCACATTCAGTAGTAGCTGAAAAATCCGCTATTCTCTATCCAAATTTAAGAAAGCACATTTTGAGAAAGAACTGAATCATCTTCCTGAAACATTGCAAAGAGCTATCCTAACAGTGGGAGCCCCTCCACAACCACTCATGCCTCACTGACATCATGGCTTGTGACGGGTCTGGAAAGAGATGACGAAGTTCAGGCTCGTTATTTCATCAGTATAATTTTAATCAATAGGCATATTAATGTCACACATATTTTTTTAAATATAAATACTTGCAGAAGCCATGTTTTACAATACGATACAAAGAATATGTAGCTGATACACGAAGTCTAGGTGATCATTTTGACTTTAGAAGAGAAGAAATTTGATCAGAATACTGTTGGGGTGAAAGAAAAACACCTTCTTGATCCTTCGACTCAGCAGTGATAAAAACACCCGGCGTGCGCACAGGCTCTGAACAACACCGTCCGGGTCTCCCGCAAACCTTCTATGTTTGTGTCGCCGTTTTAACGATTACACAGTTCAACATAAAAATTCGACTCACTCAGACTCTCAGTAATAAGTCTGATTAGGCAGATAACTTCCCAGTTGTAAAAGCTTTTAAGACAACTATTATGCAAACAGTGGTGGGAAATCAGACTCGCTGTAACTGAAATAAAAAAACAACCCTGGGAAGGACACTGCACTGCAGGCACTCGCACCTCCACACACGTGCCGTCCCTGAAGAGCCAGGTTCAAGTGTGCTGACACTGGAAAGTTACAAACAGGCGTCACACGGGAGAGCTACACATCCAGGAAAGCAAGCCTTTCTATGTGTACATGTATTTTTTTAAAAATCCCTGTACATTTTCTATGTTATGTTTCTGTGACCCTCCTTGTAAAGAGGGAGTGTTTTCTGTGCAATACCTGCAGAGAGAAATAAACCTGCCTGACACACAGACCCACCAGAGTCACCGAATCTAAGACAGACGTGAAGCCAACTACGAAAGCAGCAGTGATGCCTGGCTGCACATGCCACGTCAAGCGCCTGCCGTCCAGGCCCACGACGGCACTCAGAAGAGGAAGGTGCCAAAACTCCCCTTCCCATTCCACCGGAACTGGTTCCCCACGATAGAGACAAACATCTCCTGGGACATCAAGTTGTCATCGGCTTGCGTGATCCCCAGCTCACTCAGCCTTTTCTTCCTCATCTGGCCTTTCGTTGCGGAGGCAGCCACCAGTTCGTTCAGGATTTCACAGTTGCCCTCACCGTGCTCGGGGAGGCCTGGCCCCATGGGGGGCTCCAGCCGGCCACCTGCGCAGGCCCCCAGCTCCTCCAGGTCCATCTCTGTGGCCGAACCGCCCTCGCCACCTGTCTGGGTTGTCAGCACTTTATTTTCTGGACAAACAAAAAATGTGAGAGAGACAAACAAAGCTAAACGTACAAAGCCACCAACCAAAATAGATACGTTTTTATATAATCTGTGAGATTTCAAGGTTTTTCTGCTGAAGATTCCTGCAGGCATCTGACTGGACTTTACACGCACATGACCGCAGGACTCTCGGGAGAAGCACCTTGCTCTGCGTCCCTGGGTTCCCTGAGCCTAGTGCAGAGTCACCAGTCTCCAGCTCCTTCTCCCCTTTGGCCTGGATCCTGACTGACACCACAGACGCCTCCTGGGTCTTCGCTGTCTGCTGAAAACCGTTAGGATGCAAAGACTACACGACAGTATGACTCCTCCGGAAGGGCCCCCAATCCAGCAGCTAATCACTAGTGTTGTAAGTGAGTGTGTTAAAGAACACTAGTTGGCTCCTGCTGTTTGCCCCTTGATTGTTACAGTTGTAATCAAGGTTACTAACCAGGTGACCTTAAGAAAGGGGATTACACAGGGGGGCTAACCTGCTCACATGAGCCCACCAACACACAGCTTTCTCAGTGGGATACAGGAGAAGTCCTCAGACAGGGGGGCTTTGCACAGGGAATGTTCCACTGCCGAGACGGGGGGCGGCAGGCTGAGGACTTGGGAGCACCACCCTCCAGGATCTGAGCGAAGCTCCAGGCCCAGAGCCAGGCAGCAGGTGAGACCTCCGTCCTACCACTGCCAGGAACACCAATGATCCAGAAGGAGACCCTTCTCCAGAGCTTCCAGACAGGAGCCCTGCCGGACTGACCCTTTGGTGTCCCTCTTGTAAGACCCTGAGCAGAGAACCGAGTCCAGCCCACCGGGACTTCGGATGACAGAGCTGTGAGATGATGAGACACGACTGAGATCTGTCAGTGATCTGAGGCACGGCCTGCAATTCACGCATTTCTCATGATGTCACTGCTGTTTTCTTGCCAAAAGGGGCAGGTGACAGGGAGGCATCTGCTTCTGCCCCACCAGCAGGTACTGCTGCAGGCCGGTACATTCAACTCTCGCCTGGTGCTGCAACGGAGAGGCACCTGGCTACCGAATGAAGGGTCAGCAGTGTGAACCCCCAGCCACTCCACAGGTGGGAGGACCTGGCGATCTGCTCCTGGAGGGATTCCAGGAAACCCTATGGGAGAGTCCCACCGTCAGACAGGCGGCCTGAGTCAGCACAGACCCAACAGCACACAGCGACCACACCATCCACAACGAACACCAGCAGGAGACACGCTTGGTACCCACGCCCATCCTTAGCTGTAAGTCTCAGAAAACAAGCAGGAGGAGGAAAGGATGGCCCAGGAAAACTAGGAGATCCAGGTTTTAACTAACAGTTGAACTAGGGGAACTTGAAACTTCCCTTCCCCTGCGATTCCATGTTACAGCTTCACCGAGACCCTGTCTCCATGCCTCAGCAGGTGACACTGTTTCTTTGTAAGGAGGGGAGGAAAGAACAGAGCTTTAATCAGAGCTCAGTGCAAAAACAGAGTCAGTTATGTCTGTTTCCCACATGAGGATGACTAAATACAGCATACCTTCAGTTTCACCTCGGGCATTTTCCTGCAGGTCGGAGAAAATTGTCGGTTTCACCAAGACAACGCCGTACCCGTCATTGTTGTGGATGACATTGTTCACCATGGCTACTTGGGGGATGTCATAATGCTCGTCTAAAAAGTCCTGCGGCATTGAAAAGAAAGGTGCTGAGGGACGGCCGCATTCAGCACGGCCTGTCTAACTCATCTGGTCACCTTGTTTCAGGCCGTTTTAAGCACACGTGGACAAACTCTGCTTATTAGTATGTAGCCGCCGAGACGGAACGGCAAGTGACACGGTGTTCCTGATGTCACTACAGATCTACAGGCGCTGAGGCGTCCTCACAAGACCTGTAATTGTCTACCAGTGAGAGTGCTAAAATTTACCCCCTACCTGTGCACCTCAAAACCAGAAAGAACACAGCGGGACCCAACACGGGCCTTGGACAAAAGCTCGTTTTGCGTAGAGGAAGCCATCCTAGCCCCTGAGCAGAGGGTGCCGGGCGGCGCTCACCTTGATGAGGATCCCTTCCTTGCAGTGGTGGATCCCGCTGTCCCTCAGGGTGCACTTACTCCCCGGGTAGATCTCCACACCAGCTCCCTGCAGGTTACAAGTGGAGGTACTGATGATCACCTTTTAAAAGGCAGAACTACAAAAGGCTTACCATACGCACTTCTCACCCTTTCATACAGTGCAAACGTAACGCGCCAGCATAAGCGTCTCAGGGACCTGTTTTATTGGGTCCTTCTTCTCAGCAATTCCATCGGCCCCGTTTCCAGCTAGCTGGCTGCCATTCATCCCTTTCAGAAACAAAGCGAAGCGCACACGGCCCACCCCACTGCTGAGGGTGCAGTGCCCTGCTCCTGTTCTCCTTTCTCATCCTGGACACACCAGTTTTCTCATGCTACAAATGTTACTAATTTAATGATTTTATTAAAAATACATTTAGATGAAAAACTACCATTGTCTCAGACGATCAGCTGGAGAACAGCATTTGAAACAACTAAAATGTTGTAATTTGAGGACAGAAACAAGACCCCATGTTTTTAAAAACTCCAGTTTTAGAACACTCTACCTAACCTGACAGTCCCACTGGAGGGCTGGACAGCTGTGGCCTCTGCTGCTGTACGTGGGGCTCAACTAGCAGCCAGATCGAGTCTTGTTTATACAGCGTGACCAGTTCTCGCCCAGTGTCCCTCAGCACCACGTGGGACCAACAAGAGAGCAGCAGGACAGGGAACAAGGTGTCCCCTGGTGTTCTGCTGGCACACCGGGAAGTGACAGCGATTCCTGCCAACCCCTATATTTAAGAATCCACTTGGGGAACAACACACACTTCACAGATGAAGAGCTGCTTTTAACCGTTTATGACATCATCAACACATGCATGTGGCATTGCTTTTCTAAGAGTGGGAGCATTTCATGTGAAAACACACACTCGACAGAATAAAATGAAATTCATGGCCACCAGAAATCATTTAAAATTTTTAAAAGGAAAACAACAGCAGCCAGCAGTCACCCAGCACACAGCAACAAGAGACCTGAGGTGACAATTTTAATACCAGACCAGAGGGACTCAAAGTCAGAGTCTGTTACAAGAGACAAGAAAGGAGATTATATAATTAAAAAAAAGGTGAATTCATCAAGAAGATGTAACAATTGCATACACACCTGACACTTCCCCAAACACACAAAGCCAAAGCTGCTCAAATTGAAGCAGAAACACAAAGCCCTACAATAAACGGTGGAGTCTGCATTGCACCCCTTTCCACAAAGGACAGAACATCTAGAAAGAACGACACCAAGGAAACTGAGACCCTGAACGACACTGTAACACAAGCAGAACAGACTCAAGTCCACCCAGCACCACGACACACGGCCCCACTCCAGCACATGTACCCTGCTCCAGCACACACACAGCGTTCTCCGGGACGGCTCACCACCCAGCACCACGACACGCGGTCCTGCGCCGGCACACACGCAGTGTTCTGCAGGACAGTTCACTGAGATCATACAAAGTATTTTCTCTGACAACAAAGGAGTTCAATTAAAAATTGAAACTGAAAGAAAACTGGTAAGCACACAAAAATACAAAAATTAAACAAAACACTATTAAGCAGCCAATGGGTCAGAGAAAAGATCGGTAAATACCTAAAAGCAAAAGCTACTAAAGTGGAACCCTCCTACACTGTTGGTGGGGTTGCAAAATGGTCCAGCCTCTTTGGAAGGCAATCTGGCGCTTCCTTAAAAAAATGGATATCGATACACCATTTGACCCAGTAATTCCACTACTTGGAATATATCCTACAGAATCAAGGCCTTTCACACAACAGACACATGCACCAGAATGTTTACCGCAGCACAGTCCACGATAGCAAAAAGATGGAATCAACCCAGATGCCCAACAATAGAAGAATGGACAGGTAAACTATGGTACATATACTCAATGGAGCACTACGCAATGATAAAGAATAACGATGATTCCAGGAAACATCTCCTAACCTGGTTTCAACTGGAAGACATTATGTTGAGTGAAAGTAGTCAGTGACAAAAGGACAAATACTGTATGAGACCTCTACGATAAGATCCCCAAAACAGACTTGTGTATAGAAGAAAAGACTCTTTGACAGCTGCAAGGGAGGGGAGGGAGGGAGGGTGAGGAAGGGAGGGCTTAGTTTAGATAGTTACTAGAAATCTAGTTGGGAGAAAGCGGTGATAGCACACATTAGAAACAAGAACAACATTAAGTGGACTTCAGCATAACTTGAGTACTCCTTCTGCTTAACTCAATACTGCAAGGATAGAGTAGCTGGGGCGGGGGGCGGGGGACCATGCTCTTAGGCGAATTCCAGGCCAACTGGCACAACTAGCGTTTTGCTAAGAGAGCTCTCTGCACCCCACATTGGTGAGTGGCGTCTGGGGTCTTAAAAGCTGCCAAGCTGCCATCCGAGGACACAGCAAATGGTCCCAACTCAGCAGGAACGGATGCTCACTGAGGACCAAAATGACATGCGGTAAATACAACCGAGAAGACAGAGAGACCCACAAGAGCGGGTGCCTACATCGACTTGGGACTAGAAGAACCGGAGGGGGCCCGGCCACCACCAGTGATAGCCACGATGGAGCTCACAAAGAGGAGTCTCACTGGCAACACAAGAATAAAAAGGGGTGCATCATGAGATCTCCACTAAAAGACCTCGACTGATGGTCCAGCGGTTCTGGGGTTCCTCCCGACTCGACGGCACTTGGCTTGGCTGGCTGAGAGCACGGCACCCGGCCCTGATGCTGCCCTTTCCCATAAATTATAACAAAGGTCCACCCTTTGGACAGGAATGGATTGGACTTGGCAATGCAGAGTGACCATATATTGGAAGCACTTTATGGTTCTATACATCTATAGGATATCATCTTGCTGACCTCTGGCTGGAGGAAAGGGAGTGGACGGAGAGGAGGGGAAAGGAGACTGTTGGGAGGATGAGACATGTATCGAGCAGAGAGGAATAGTGTGCTGTCACCGGACACGGAGAGCAGTGGAAGCTGCATATAGGTGGGCATGTAAATTTATATGTGAATGTACATTTTCACTCAGTCACATCAAATAAAAATTTAAAATAAATAAATAAATCTCTCTCTCTCTCTCTCTCTCTCTCTCTCTCTCTCAAAAAAAAAAAAAAAAAAGCTACTACACTTCAAAGCTTACAGGATGCAGTGAAACAATGCTGAGAGGGAAATGTGTCCCTACAAATACCAATATTAGGAGAAAGGAACACAAAACAACAATCTGACCAAAACACTTGAAGAAACAGAAGAAGAAAAGCAAACTAAGCACAGCAACTGTGGAAAGAGAAGGGAAATTTCTCCGTCTGAGAAAAGGCATCTACCGAAAGCCCACAGCTGCCACCACCACACTCAGTGGAGAAACTTGGAGGAGCTTCCCCTGAGGCCTGGACCAAGCCGACGTCCTCTCCCCCCGCTGCTCCTCCACCCTGTGCTGGAAGCCCCGACCAGAGCAAGGAGACAAGGGGAAACAAGTGTACAAATCAGGAGAAAAGAAGTAAACAAGCTCTTTCCACAGACAACACAATCTTGTCCCAACAATCCCAGCAGAGAGCTCATCAGTGAACTCAGCAAAGTGCGAAGTACGAGGTCAGCACACAAAATCAGTTCAGGTTTCTGCACATCAGCAACACGCACTCAGAAACGGAAATTAAGAAAACCATTCCATTTACAACAGCAGCTAAAAGAATAAAATATCCAGGCATAAATTTAACCAAGGGAATGAAAAACCTGTCCACTGAAAACTACAGAACAAATTAAAGAAGACTTAAATTAATGAAAATAAGTCATTGAGAAGACTTAACAACACAACTTACTGGGATATTAAGATGTCAGTGCTGCTCAGAGAAATCAGTTTCTTCAACACCAAAACCAAACCCACTGCCATCAAGTCCATTCCGACTCACAGCAAAGCTACAGGTGAGAGCAGAACTGCCCCACAGAATTTCCAAGGAGTGCCTGGTGGATCCCAACTGTTGACTTCTTTGTGAGCAGACAAGCTTGTAACCACTACACCACCAGGGTTTCCATATGTAACACGGTCCCTTCAAAAATTCCAAGAGCACTCTTGACAGAAATGGAAAAGTCAATCCTCACCTTTACAAGGAACTAAAAGGGACCCCAGACAGCAAAAGCAATCAGGAACAGTAATCCAGTCTGAGGACTCACACTCCTGATTACAAAGCTACAATACTCGAAACGGTCAGGTACCGGCATAACGATAGACATACAGGCCAATGGAATAGACGGAGTCACAGATAAACCCACACATCTGCAGACAACTAATTTTTGCCAAAGATGCTAAGTCCATCCAATGGGGAACGAATACTTTAATAAATGGTGCTGGGAAAGCAATTTTCACAAGCAAAATAAACATGACCCACGCCATTATATCGTAAGTAAAAGTTACCTCAGGATGGATCAAGGATCTCAGTGTGAAAACTAAGACACAAAACTCTTAGAAGAAAATACAAGAGTTACCCTTTAGGGGTTAGTTTTTAACAACACCTTTTTAGATATGATACTCAAAGCACAAGCAACAAAAGACAGATCACTAATCTCCATCAAAATTTAAAAAACTTCTGTTCATCAACTGTGTTTACCAACAAAGTAAAGAGACAGTCTATGGCGGGGGCCACGGGGGACAGGGGGAACCATATATCTGACAAGAATCAAATACCCAAGATATATAAAAAACTAAGACTAAAATAAAATCCCAAATAACCCAATCAAAAATGGGCAAAAGACTTCAATAAATATTATACCAAACAAGAGACAGAGACAGCTAAGATTTAAAGAAAAAGAAAAAAACACAGCACTACAGGCTGGCAACGATACAACGCAACTCAATCACGCATACATTCCCGACAGGAAGGTAAAATGAGATAGGTGCTCTGGAGAACAGTCGGGCAGTTTCTTAAAAAATTAAACATGCAACTATTACAGGATCCAGCAACTGCACTCCTGGGTGTTTGTCCCAGAGAATGAAACTCTGGTTCACACAAACACCTGTACACCAAGGTTACACTGGCCCCAGTGTAACAGCCAAACACTGAAGGGGACCCGCTGTCCTCCAATAGGTGGACAGTGCAGCCACACGACGTCCATGGAGAGACGGCCGCTCACCAGCCAGAGAACAGATGACTCAGTTTGTCTCCAGAGACTCCCACTGTGTGAAAAGCTGATCCCAAAGGTTACAGACTGCATGATGCCATTCAGGTAACACTGACAAAACAGCAAAGTGACGGCAAGAGAACAGGCTAGCACTTGCCAGTGGTCCAGGAGCAGCCAGGGGAGAGAGGCAGGCGGCACGGCCACCAGAAGGCTTTGAGGGGACAGAAGTCTTCTGCCCCTTGACCATATCCATGCCAACACCCTCCTGTGACCCTGCATGCCAGTTTTGCAATATAACCACTGGGTGAGAACAGTGGAGGGCACACATCCCAGGTCTCTGTGCTGTACGAATTCCTACAATTGCAGGTAAGTCTAGGATTCTCTCAGTAACAAGCTTTACTGTTATCTACAAAAATAACTGTGTGTCAATTATTATACACTTGGTGATAAAGGTACGACTTTAAGGGCCTAAGCCTCTCTTAAAGTTACTGGACAGCAACGGTGAGATTCAGTCTTTTCTCCCTAACCTACTGTGAAGATGGCTGACTCAGCACCCAGACCTGTCTGGACTTGTGTGAAGACAGAACAGGAAGGTGTACTCCCGTCATGGCTCTACACTGTATCGATCTACTCAGAAGCAGAACGCAAACAACCTCACCGACAGCCCAGGGGATGGTCGTACCTTGGCACCATAGAGGTCCGAGCTCTTCAGCAGCAGCTCTGCAGACGTCCGGACGGTGATGCCCGTTGTCTCGCACTGCAGGACACAGTTCTCCACCGTGGTCTTGCCGTGGTAAACACCTGAGATGAGACCAGACAGGCGCTGCTGGGACTGCGCTCTCCCTTCATAAGGGTCAGAGAGAGCCTGGAGCTAGAACGAGTTATGTGGGAAATGTGTTTCAACAGCTTTCAGACTTTATCACTTGCATTACAAATTCTTAGTATTTTGACTGTTTGGAGATGTTTTCTGAAGTCTAAAAGCAACCTCCTTGAAAAAGGAAAGACTTGACCCCAGAAGTGCAAAATCAAGTTAAAAAGCACTTTTGAGTTACTCTCTGATGCATCAGAGAGTAACTTTGGGGAGTGGACTGGAGACAGAAGAGCACCCTAACTCAGGGAGACGGTGTGCGGCACCTAGCAACCGGGGGGTGGGGTGCAGCCCCTAGAAACAGAGCCCAGAGCAGCAGGAAGCAAGCTGAGCTGCAGCACGCACTAAATGCAACCCAGAGACAACAGACAACAAGACTGGGACGCACACTGAAGAAAAGGCAATGTGACACTCAAATCTTGAACAGGCTGAAATGGATTTCTCTTTGGCATAAGCGCTCTAAATTTTTACATTAGGTCCATAAATCATTAATCAACCTTCCATACACTTAAGAGTGGTGTTTCTAAAGTGTATTTTTTCATGAAAAGCAAAGCTTTTCATCAAAGCCTGGGACAAATGACACTCCAAACATTCAGACACTCACTCAAGATTCCTTCTATGGCGCCATGCTGGACAAATTTGATGCCTGAGATCCTGACATCCGCTCCTGTGCAGTCCACAAAAGTGTCTCCTTTGCCTCTCTTCTCGATCACTATGTCATCTGGAAGACCATAGCCTGGGGGAGAGAGTGAGAAGAGAGGGCTGCCTACAGAGAAGAATACCAAGTCCTTTAGTTCCAATGCTCCACATGACTCCTGATGGGAATCCACCAGTGAGTGGCCTGTAAGGAGTGTCTCACTTCTTCCTGACAGAGGTCAACTGAGGCAACCACGATATTCAATTTGTAATAGAACAGCTGCTCAGTCTGCCCAGCATCAGGAAGACTGCCCCACGAATCCCTGCTTGGACCAGCTCGGCACTGAACTCACTCACAGGACTACCATGAAACAAGTCACCCCAGGCTCACAGCTGAGTCAAAGGCATTTAACCATCCAAGCTTTTCAGTTTTCTCAACTCCAAGATTCCATTATAAATTAACAGAAAGTCTAAGCAATCCTCAAGGTTATATAATTTTACTAATCCCTTCAACTGACTGACTTAAAATCTGACAGTGTGACTTAAAATATCTGAGCTACTAGAAGAAGCAAGCTACCTTGATAACAAACAGAAAAATCACCCTGAAAATGCAGGCAGAGCCATCAAGCAGGCTTACCAAAAAAAAAGAAATTGGAACCCTCGAGGACTGGCCGGATTTGGGCGCTGAAACAGAATCGCAGACCAAGCCACAACCAAGAAATAACGCTCACTGTTTCAGGTTAATTGGCTTGAGTAACCAACATCAGTGACTGTGGGAAAAAGGCAACATCACTCAGGACAGGGGCAGGTGACGAGCAGACAAGCCTGCGGGGACGCTGCAGAAGCGCGAGGACCCCTTACACCGGACCACTCTCAGCAGTGGACTTGGGACGATGGGTTACTTTTCTTCCAGTTCTTTTCATGCATTCATACGTGCTTTGCACATTTCCTATAATGACTACTGTTTTTTCTCACCAGAAATATAACCAGAACTGCCAGGAGGAAAAAGTGAGATTACTACATAATTTACGTATTCTCAACAGTTTCAAACCTAAAAGCATCCACTGAGGACATGGAAAAGCCCCGCTGTGCGAAGGAGATGCCCTGCACACAGTAGGTAGTCAGCACAGCCCTCTGGCTGTCAGAGACAGCTCACTGTCACGTGACCACACGCCCCATGCCTTCACACTAGCAGAGAAACCACCTGACTCCCCAGCTTCCAGGAAGCACCCCGTGTGGGTAAGCACGCTGTCATTCTGACTCTGCATCTCAGAATTCCGGATGGATCTTGATGACACCTGGTAATCACATTACCAGTTCCCCACCAATCAAGGAAGGACTCTTGTCCACCACACACTCTGTGACAGCAGTGTCATTTTCACTGTGCCAGAAAGAAGTGTTTCCACCACAGTGCTTTATCCTGCAGACGTGTTATTTATACACACATCGATATAAACCAAGCGCTGGAGAGGGGAAGCAACACAGATTGCACACATGACACAGACAGGGCGGGAGACGACGCCCTGGCGAACAGCAGAAAGCCCCACGCCCTGCCTGGCTCCCCTCAGGAAGTACTGACCCGCAGGAACACTGCTTCAGCAGCCTGTGCTGCGCCCCGCGAGGCCTGGGGCGACAGGGAGCTTTCCACGCCACAAGCCCAGCTGTGAACCTGCAGCCGCCTGGGCAGCCGTTGCCTGCAGCAGGGTGGGCACCCAGAATGTGATACATCATGGAAACACACAGAACCAAGACAGACAGACAGCAGGCAGTCTGCGTTCAGAAATTACTCCAAAGGCACAAGGAGATTATAACTACTAAAAAGGTACCTTTTATAGGATCTTTCAACACTAAATTTTCTCAAAAATACACTTTGGCCAAGACATAAAATGTAGAACTTGCAGCACTCAGCAAACTTTTCAGTTCAGATAAGTCACGCTGATTTTGTACCACTTTCAAGTGAACTGTTCTTCACTCGACTTCAACAAAAATGAGCTATAACCAAAATCCATGCACCACACACCCACAACATGTGTGCGATAAGAGCCAGTAAAGAGTCCAAAAGACTCTTAACTAAAAAGATACTGCTGGGAATGGTTTCCTCTTCTAGAAAGGAAATTTTCTTTCTCAAATCACCTGCCATCTGGACAGCACAACTTTCCACAGTGGTCTTTTCTCTCCATTGGCAGCGGTTCTTCCCAACACGCACACGCGACAGAATCATGAGCTGTGTTGCTCGGACAGTGGTCAGTTCCCCATAAGCCTCACGCACCATCACTTTGGTGGCAATTCACTCGCCAACAGACGAGTCACAGCAATAACCCGGCACGGCCCCACGGTGAGCAGCCGCGCTCCTGAGCTGACCCCACAGAAGCCCTGGCTGTGGGACCCCCCACTCACCTTCCAGCTCGATGGAGTCAGCCATGGAGAGCGTGCCGTGCACCACGTAGTGGCCAGGACAGACAATGACACTATCGCCTTCATAGCAGGCATTGATGGCAGACAACGGATCACTGTGGAACTGGAAAACACAATGACATGCTGCAGATATGTTCCTCCCACAAACAACCTGAGGGTTAGTTACTCCAGGCGCCTTCCTGGCTCACTTTGAAAGCACAGTCAGAACTGAGTATCTGTCTGACAGCACAGTGGGCCCATCGCTTGCCTGGTAAAGGACCATTGTGGAAGGCAAGGCCCTCGCTACTTCCAGCTGCACGGAAAACCGGCTCTGGGAAGGCAGCTCCTGCCAGCACTGGGTAGACTCCACGGAGAGTTGCCGAGGGAATAAAGCCACCGGGAGAGAGCCAGTCTCCCCTACCTGCACTTCTACTTCCTCCTGACCCGCCTCTGGACAGAGCTTGTCCCTGAGCAGTGCGTGCAGCAGGCCAGTTGTCACGGTGGCTGCGACCACATGGCTGACCTTCTGCCCGCTCCCACGGGTGCCCTTCGCTTGGACAGTAGAATTCTTCTGGTAACCAAAGACATATCTTAAAGAAACCAGACAGACAGATCAGTCTTCAGAAGACAGCTGAGGGGAGAGGAAATAAAAAAGGTGGCGGCTAGCTGCACAGACAGACAGACAGACACCTCAGCAGAGGGCTCTCGATGAGCTTCAGTTTCTGCTTCAGCTGCTCGATGTCCGAGTACAGCCGCAGCCCCTCCACCATGGAGACGTCTGCCTGCTCAGAAGCCGGGCTGCAGTCTGACAAACTGCTTCTCAGATTTAAAAACCGCCTGTAGCTCTCCTCGCACTGCGCCAGCAGACTGCGGTAGGCCACCACCAGTCCCGACGGCACCCGGTCTTCAAGAATGTCGTAATGCCTGCAAGTTCAAAAGCAAGTTCAGGGCTCCTGCCATTCAGACACACTGTCCCACCTGAAGAGAGCCCATCGAGTCCTCAAAGGCCCCGTGAGGCAAGTGTCTCATGGGACGTAAACCAGGTGCATGCAACGCCTTTCTGGAGAGCACTAAGGGCTACGTGGACACTGTGGAACGTTTTAAGGCCCGCTTCCATCTGGTCACTAAATCTGTCTGCATCTGAGGAGCGGACTATGTCTTTTCAAAGATGCAAGCATTGGTGCTTTCGAAACAGTGAAAGAGCGTTTTGCACAATCTGTCATCATTATATAATAAGGAATGATTTTTTTCTCGTGTATTTCATTTAAAATCTAACACAAGCAGGCAGCAGGACAGACTTAGCGGTGAGGGAAAGGGCAAGTCTTCAGGACTGTTTTCAAAACATGTTTACAATCATCCTGTTTCTGTGTTCAGCAAGTCACATCATCGGGTCCTTTCTCATGTTTAAAGCAGCACGGCCCAAAACACACTTCATATCCCTCAGGGAGACTACTGGTCACCCTTACCGGCACTTAATGTTTATCATTAATTCAGATATCTTCCCATTTATAAACTCAGAATTATACCTAGATGTAATAATAACTTACGGACCACTGAGTTAATGGATTTAAAAATCAAGTACACCATTACTGCTACTACCTAGAGTTGTAAAACAACCGCTTCACTCTCCACAGGACAGTGTATGACCAGATGCCTAGGACAGGGGTCTCAGCTCTGAGGGCGTATTAGAATCACCAAGGAGTTTTCAAAAACTACTGATGCCCAGGACCCCTCCACGACCAATAAATCAGTCTCTGAAGGTAGAGAACTGTTTTTTAAAGCTCTCTGGGAATTCTAACGCACAACCAAGGTTGAGAATTATGGTCTTCGTGACTTTTTTTAAACTTCGTCACGCTCCACATAAAAGAGGAAGAAAACAGAACCATATCCTTTACATTAAATTACTGTAATGTAAACAATTTAAAATAAACAATCTTTTCCTCCATTTCTCAAATAAATGAATTAGGAGAAGCATGAAAGGCAAGAATTTTGTCTGGTTTGGTGCATCTGCACTTATTGAAAGACATTCTGAAAATCCACTTTGCCAAAAAGAAACCAGACCAAACCACTGGCTGCCTGATCAGGTCAATTAAGTTGCAAATATTCAGACTCCAATTTTACAATAAGTGTCTTAGTCTCTCCAATATCCACGCCAATCAGCTCATTCCTTCTCATTACATGGATACTTCAGTCTGGCAGCAACGAAGTGGCATCAGTGTCTCAGACCCATAAGCTCTGAAGCCATGTCTTGAATTAGAAAGGAAAAACATCCCTCATAGAGCCCCATCAAACACATCCCGCACAGCACCCCATCACACATTACCCCGCACAGCGCCCCATCAAACACAGCTCCCACAGCACCCGTCACACGTTACTTCGCACAGCTCCCCATCGAAGCAGTGCGGGCTACACCCCCTGAACCTGGCCTCTCAGCAGCTCTGCTCCTAACTCAGCCTCAAGTCCTGCTGGATCTGCCTACATCTGCTAACGCTCCAGAGTCTCTCTCAAGCAGCACAGCTTCTTCTCCGTAACAGCAATCAATCCTTCCTCACGCTACACCACCTGCCAGGGTGTACAGGGGGCTACAGAAGTCACTTCTGGTTGTCAGCACGTGGAAGGCTGTCAGAGGAGATGACCGCTGTCCCAAGTGAAGACCACGCCTGCCAGACGCATGGGCTGTTCTCCTATCACGAGGCTGCATTACCATCAGAACCAGTCAACCCTCTGTAAGAGCAGATGCACCAGAGCTAGACAAACCCGAAGTCATTACACACTGCACGGAAATAAAGGAAACACTATGGGAGGACTGGGAAAAGCCAGAGAACTCACCCCCGAGCTGTGACGAGTCACCCACACACACCCACCGCTGCCGGGTCACTCTGCCTCAGCGACCCCACAGGACAGAGGAAAACTGGCCCCATAGCGTCTCCAGGGAGCAGCTGGTAGATCCAAACTGCCGACCTTCTGATGAGCAGCTGTGGCACTTAACCACTGCCCACAAGGGTTTCCGTGAGGAGCTAAGGCATGAGTAATTCTAAACCCAGCAGAACCATTCAACTCTTCAAATGTTTTTATTTATTATTATCATTATTTACTATTTCAGTCAGGAGAAACTTGTTGGGACCCAAGCCTTCCCAGAAATGTCAAGGGTTACCACCTCATCTCACGTAACTGCGTCAGTGCTCATAGAGCGGAAGGAAATTCACCTGCCACAATTTGATTTATTTATGTTTAAGGCCAGGTCTGATTTTCCTCCTCGCTGCAGCCCTGCCTCCTGAGTCCTCCCACGCCACACAAGAGATCCTCTGGTCTTAGGGCGCCACCTAGGGGAAGGCCCAGGTCAGCACAGGACCGCCACCAGGGTGACTGTGCAGAGGGGGCCCCCCACTGAAACAGCCCAACAGACACAGAACACGTCCGAGTGTTACGGAGATTCTTATTCACCACCAGTATAAACTAGTTCGTACTTTCATCCGTTTGCCAAATTAAGATTTAAGAAAAACGAGCTTGACAAAGCACACTACCTGGGTGTAAGACCTTAACCTACTGTGCTCTGCTTAAGAACTTAAAGCTCTGTATCCTTAAAAACATTCTTTAAAAAACAAAAGCCAAAAGTACTGCACGGTCCAAACCATCACTGAGCTTCAAACCACAATCTCTGAATTACACGAGGAGGCGTCCCCACACCAGCGCAACAACTGTCACTCAGCTCTACATGGCAGTGAGCCAGCCACATTCCTCAACCCATGGCCTTTAGGTTCCATTTGTAAACACTGACAGCAGGCTTCTCTGCACCTGCACAGGTTTCACTCAGTAACTTGTCAATGGGCTATACTATTTGTAGATGGTTCCATTTCTGCCTAGGCCCCTGGCGTGTATGCGCGCACACACACAGCCCATAGGTAAAATGAGACTGAGGATATCTGCTATTGCCAAACCGTAACAAGGTGAGTGATGGACACGTACAGTCTCAGCCGAGGCTCCACACATCTGACGAAGTAATCATACTCATCCTCCTCCTCTTCATCCCAGCTCCTCCAAATGTGTTGGTAGAAAAATCTGAAGAAGGAATGAGCATCGTCAAGATTCACTCACTCACTCAAAACCTCAGGATTTGGGAGGAGAGACAGTGAAACTGTTCTAAGTTAAAACAGTCTATCAACCAGAGCAAATGCCAGGCCACATTCTCACGTGGAAGTGTCACCAACTGAGGGGTCCCAGGAGACAGGCGCCTCTCCTGAACCAGCTCTGCCTTTCTCCACAACACTGGTTCTGTTATCACTCCCTTTTTTTTCCCTCAAAAGAACCACTTACCTGGGTGGATAAACCAAACAAACGCGATAGCATCAAGCCACCTCCACCTCAAAGCAACCCCACAGAACAGAGCAGGAGCACCCTATAAGGTTTCCGCAGAGCAGCTGGTGGATCTGAACTGCCGACCGCTGGATTAGCAGCTCCAGCTCTTACCCACCCTGCGCCCAGGGCTCCGTGGTCACACCATCTACTGAGATAAGACTGGGAGAGGACCAAAGTCGAGGTGGAACATGGAGTTCCATCTCCCCGTGAAAATGGGTCGAGGTGTCTGTCTGACCTCTGGAGAGATGGTGTCGAGCAGGTGGACACAAGGCAAGGCCAGAGCCCAGGGCAAAGGTCAGGGCCGGGGACAGACACCAGAGCTGTCAGGACACTGACGGCACTAAAGCCGTGAACAAGACCTTCCAGGACACAATGCAGAGCAGACATCCTCTACCTCGGCTACACAGGCCAGTGCCCGTGGAAGTAGTTTAACAGCATTAGTATTTTCATAAAGCTCCCCAAGTGATTTTTCACCACACTTTTAACATGGAAAATTATAAACATCTCAAGGACAGGAAACAAAGATGGCGAGACTGCATCCTACATACTTTGGACATGTTGTCAGGAGGGATCTGTCCCTGGAGAAGGACATCAGGATTGGTAGAGAGGAGGGTCAGCGAAAAAAAGGAAGACCCTCACCAAGGTGGACTGACACAGTGGCCACAACGATGGGCTTCAGCATAGAGATGATTGTGGACATCACGCAAAACTGGGCAGTGTTTCGTTCTGTTGTGCACAGGGTCACTGTGGGTGGGAACCAACACAGTGGGACCTAACAACAACAACAACAAAGGACAGAGACAAAACTGCACGCCACGTACCCATCACCCAGCTTCAACCGCCATCGACTCGGGGCCACCTGACCTCTTCTCTGCCCACCCACTCCTCACTTCGCTGCCCACCACCCCATCCCGACACCTTGGAAGCGAAACCTTAGACACATGCATCATTCTTAAAATTTTCCTATGTGTCTCTAATAAAAAACATTTGTAAAACAGAAAAAGTTTAACTCTGTTTTATTACCAAATGTCCAATCAGTGTTCAAACTTCCCTAAGTGTCTCTGCTGCTGCTGCCGCCCTTCCGCCGCTGACCTGTTGAGATCAGGAGCCCAGGGTGGTGCTGCGTTGAGTGGAGACCCCTCTTAAATTCCATTTCTTCTAGACTTCTTGTGAGGGGCGACGGAGTCGGTCCCAACTCACAGTCACCCAGTGCCCAGTGGAACGGAACCCCGCCCGGTCCCGGCCAGCCTCCCAGTTGCTCGGCTTCAGCCCACAGTTGCAGCCGCTGTGTCCATCCCTCCCCCTGGCAATCTTCCTCTGTCACTGACCCTCCACTTTCCCACAAGGGGTGGCCTGGCCCCTCCTGACAACGTGCGACAAAGTCTTGCCATTCTCACTTCCAAGGAACATCTGGCCGTACTTCCTCCAGGACAGACTTGCTCCTTCTCTGGCAGCCCGTGGTCCCCTCTACAGATCACTCTCCCTCTTTTTCTCCAACCCCACGGATCTCACTGTGTCCCCATGATGCTGCTTCTTGTGTCCATTTATTTCCTTCTAGTAAATGACCCGGCCACCTGCAGGCAAGACCGTTGGGCCAGAACACCTCCAGGGAGGTTTCCAGTTCTTCTGCCAGGACTCCTGACAGTGTCTCCCTCTGTGAGGCTGAGACTGACAAGCAAGCTCAAGGGCTGTCGCTCGATCCGTCCACTGCAAGGTTCTCCATCCCTTTCTCCTTTAACAGCCACTAAGGAGTACTGCCTAGAAGTTTTATCAGTGCTTCCAACATGGTGACGTTCTGATTCCATCATTTCCATGTTGGGATTAACTGGAATACTCGCATACAAAAAACACCCCGGTGATTCTAACGTGTTTCCAGGTTGGAGAGAGGGAAGTACACACGGCAGAGGACGGAGATGAACCCAACATCCTCAAGTTCCAGCCTAAGAATGAGCCCAACCGAGGTAATAGAAGAAAAGCCAGGAAGAGGACAACAGCTTGGCTGTCCCCAGAGCAGGGAGGAGAGTGTGCCAGAGGACAGGGGTACTTCAGCAGCCCCAGGGAGACGCTTGAGGGCTAGAGAGCACATGCAAACAAGCAGTCACACAGGCGCTCACAGCGGTGTGGCTCACAACAGCCCGGAGGCAGAAATAACCCAGCTGTCCATCAGTTGAGGAATGTGTCTACAGACACGCACAGACTACAGAACATTACTCGGCCTTAAAAGGGAAGGAAAGATCTAGACAAGCTATAACGTCGGTGGATGCTGAAAACCTTATCCTAAGTGAAAAACGTCCATCACAAAACCACAGTGTCTATGATCCCACTGACGTGTGAGGGCCTGGCTCCCGGAGTGTCCAGGAGGGGCAGACGGTTCATGTGCTCAGCTGCTAACAGCCACACCAGGGCACCCAGGCACCCACAGGCACCCTGCAAGAGAAGCCCCCTGAAACCCACGGAGCATGGTTCCACCTGACACAGTGGGGTGGCCATCGGTCAGTGGCAAACAGGTCTAGAAGCAGAAAGCGGCTGTCAGGACTGGGGACACCTGGGCTGGGAGGTGGCTGTTAACAGCTAAAGACCACTAAAAAAGGCTTTTTAAACTGACTGCACACATCTCTGAATGCTTTAAAAACCAACGTGTTGTCCATTTAACTGCGACCTGCATGCTGCATGACTGCCACTGCTAAGCAGTGTACAGAAACCAAAGCGGACAGGAGGGAGCACACAAGAGGGACGCAGTGGGCAGGCCGAGCGAGATGAGGTCAGGCAGACCAAATACCAGAGCACAGCCTGTCTGGGGACCCAGCTCAGCAAGACTCCCCTGGTGACACGTGCACAGGGGAGTACACACTGTGACCACACAGCTCCCTGAAGACGTTCTGGTGAGAAAAGGGGGGACAGCAAAGTGAGAGTCATCTCTAATTCCTGCAGATTGGGGGGACTACCTGGCTCTTCACCCTCTAGCGCCCATCCTCAAAGAACAGAAGAAACAACAATGAATCCAAGCACGCCTCTACTGAATCAGAACCCTCAGACTCAATCCAGAGCCCAGAGTCAGGTGACCTCCCACCACGTCACAGCCCGGATGGAGAGCCCCTCCCTGCCTCAGCGCTCCCCAGTCCCATCAGGCCAAACTGGCGGTGTGAGTTTTAAACCTCAGCCTGACACAGACAGGTGGACTTGCCTCCACACAGCACTTCCCACGCAGTTACCTGACATGTTCCACGGCCAAGGCGGTCTGGTCAAAGGCTCCCGAGTCATCGAACACCACCCAGAGCTCCTGCAGGGGCAGCCGGCGCTCCTTCAGCTCCAGCACCTCGCTCATGCACTCCCAGGTGAAGGTGCTGACGCGTGACTCGCACAGGTACGGCTCAGCCAGCTTCGTCACAGCCTTCAGGCCCGCAAAGTCCACATCTGTGACCTGGGATTGAAAACAGCGCAGCCTGACCCCACACGCAGGAAAGCGAAACCAAGAGGCCTGTGAAACACTAGTAACAGGTTGAGTTTTGAAAAAGCACGGGGCACGGCATACAAGAAGGCACCTTCTCCTGTAACACGAAGGACACACAGGACCAGCCTGGCTCTCACTCTCACGGAACCACACTATAAACACCATGGTGGACAGCACGTGACAGAATAGCCAGCAGGGATGCCTGGTCGGCCAGGACAGCAGGAGCCACGGCGACTTAAGAGTCACACTCCTTGGTTTAACATTTGAGTTTAACAAGGTTTTTGTGGTCCAGTTCACAAACACTGAGAAAAATCCACAACAGTAATTAGGGTGCATGTTTAACGTAAGCGGCCCAGCCAGCTGAAAAAAAGACTGTTTTTCCTTTCGGCAGCGGGTCGTGCGGCGAGAGATTACCCACACTCCACGGGCGGCCCAGGCACGCACGGCCGGCCTGCCACAGCCGGGCGCCTTCCCGTGCCCGCGGGCTCCGACACAGCGGCCACGCCGCCGGCGCCCGCCGGGGACCCCGCCCTCGGCCGCCCCTCCGCGTCCACGGTGGCGCGGCCGGAGCGGCCCCGCCCCGCAGCGCTCCTCGGCGCCCGGCGGACCGCGCGGCCATCGGCGACAGAACCGCCCGGCTTCCCCGAGCTCCACGCCCTTCCCCACAAACAGGAAGCGGGCTGCCGGCGCCGGAAGTGACGCGCTTTTCACGCGCGACAGCGCCTGGACCGCGGAAGGGGACCTACCTCGACCAGCACGTCGAACACGCTGGTGTGCCAGACGGCCCGCCATCCAGAGGGCTCCAGGACCTTCTCCAAGAACTCGGCGGTGAACTCCCTCACCTCAGAGGCCCTGCAGTCGGCTGCAAGCCAGTCAGACGCGGTGAGAGGCGCGGGGGACGCAGTGAGTGGCAGACCCATCCGAGCCCACCCCCCTCGGGACCAGCAGCCGGCGGTCTGAGACCGGAGCCAGAGACGACTTGAAACGAAAGGGGACAGAAAGAGCACCGACTCACCTAGGATGTAATCCTGATAGGCTCTGAACCGCTCGTAGAACAAAAGTTGATCCGTTTGGAAAATTTCGGGGAAAAGCGTTTTACCTTCTGGCACAAAGCTCTGTAAGATAGAACCTTCCTTCTCCTCGTGACCGCTGCAGTCACTGCAGGAGTCTTCACCTTGGAACAACCCTAAAAGGACAGAGCACATGAGCCCCAACATCTGACACTACCAGTGCTTACAGTGTCGTCTGCACATTCTTACTTAGAAATTCCAGGCAAAGCACAGGCTAGGATGTGTGTACATGGTTGTACTTAACCTCTGTCACTGCCAGAAAAAAGTCACTTTCCAACCCTAAAAGCATCTCCAAATCCAGTTTCTACTTCCAAACAATGAGGAGATTACGTTTTCTTATTCTGTGAGGTTTGGCGAGAGGCAGAAGAAAGGGCTAGTTGGTCTGTTTTGACTCGACGGCACTTGGCTTGGCTTCGGCTAGTCTGTTTTGAATGCAGTGGAAAGCACTCAAGTTCTCCTCAAAGGGATTCGGCGAGGCCTTTCCTAAGGAGCCCTGCTAATGCAGTAGGGGAGGGCTAACAGAACAATCTGGGGTTTGAACCGCAGCAGCTCCGTGGCAGAGACCTGGCGATCTGCTCCTGTACAGAAACCCAGCTGAACAGTTGTACTGTCCCAGAGGATCACCATGAGTTGGAATCACTCGATGGCACACAGCAGCGTGATCACACCAGTGGGCGGTGGCGGTTCCAACTACCATCATCCTCGCAGGAGCCCTGGGTTCATCTCCCAGCCACCTCTCGTCACGCACAGCCACCTCTCGTCACGCACAGCCAGCCACCTGTCGTCACGCACAGCCAGCCAACCCTCGTCTCTGGAGGGTTGGGTGCTGCTATGACAGTGATGGGGTTTCAAAGCAGGTTTCAGGCTGTCCTAGTCACTGGGTACTGCTCTGACAGAAAATACCACGAGTGGAAGGTTTCATGAGGAGACGCTTTGATTGTCACAGTCCGGTAAGCCACAAATCCATTAACAAGATACAAGTCCATTCAGAGTAAGAAATCATCACAGTCCAATAGGCTGAGTCCACATCCATCAAGAGCATCTCGGCACAGGAACCTCAGGTCCAAAGGACGTGCTCTGCTCTCGGTGCTTCTCTCTTGGTGGTGTGAGGTTCCTAACTTCCTCAGCTCACTTCTCTCCCTTATATTCCACAAGCTTGTAGCTTGGGTCCTGCCTGACTAACACAATTGCAAATCATTCTCCATCATCAGTATCACAGAGGCAAGATTCACAACACATGGGAGGAAGGGCACCATATTGGAACTCCGCAAATCAACACATACATTCTTGGGGGGACACAATTCAATCCATGACACAGGCCCAGAGGAACCAGGAGGAAAGGTCTGACAACCGACTCGGGAAAATCAGGCCACGAAAACCTCACATCACAATAAGCTGATCCCCACCATTTGTGGGGACAGCCCTTGCAATTCCCAGTGGCAGCTAACAACAGCATGGTCTTGACTAGTTTGCAGCTATAATCTTTGAGATTCTTGTGGTCACTTTTTTCTCCCAAACACTCATATAAAGCTGCATTTAAAAATACAGATACAGCTCATTTTCTGTAATCGCTGTCACCTGAGCTGAAGTCTGCCTGCCTTTATTGCAGTGTCAGCCTGTCAGCAGTCCGTCAGTGCAGAGGGCGAGAGTCTTAATAATCTGCAGGGTTTACTTCCCTCAGGCTACTAGGTTCCTCCTCACTAACTCAGCCTCTGTGCCCAAGAAAAGATGAGAAACTACTGATCACATTAGGCCTGGATTGCAGGTAATTATGCTTCATGAGGCGTGATTTAGCCTGCAGTGTATCTAACTCGGTGTAATAAGATGTTTTAGATAGACAGAACACTACAAAATAAACAAATGCTTAGGGTAGCATTTAGACTAGCAAAGTAGTTGTCAGAGGTGGTTTCAGGGAGAGTACCTGAGACTGTCTCAGGAACAGATTGGACGTGTTCACCACTAGTGACCAAAGACCAGACAAGTTGTGGAATGACATCAAAGACATCATCCATGAAGAGCACAAGGTCATTAAAAAGACAGGAAAGGAAGAAAAGACCAAAGTAGAGGTCACAAGAGACTCTCAACTTGCTCTGGAACCTTAAACAGCTCAAGCAAAAGGAAGGAATGGTGAAGCAAAAGAACTGAACAGAAGACTTCAAAGGGCAGCTTGAGAAGATAACAAAGTATTGTAATGACACATGCAAAGAGCTGGAAATGGAAAACCAGAGGGAAGAACACACTCTGCATTTCTCAAGCTGAAGGAACTGAAGGAAAAATTCAAGCCTCGAGCTGCAATAGTAAAGGATTCTACAGGGAAAATATTAAATGACTCAGGGGCATCAAAAGGACATGAAATGAATACACAGTCAGTATACCAGAAAGAACTAGTCCATGGTCTGCCATTTGAAGAGGCAGCATACGATCAGGAACCAATAATACTGAAGGAAGAAATCAAAGGTGCACTGAAGGCATTGGCGAAAAACAAGACTCCAGGAATTGATGAAGTATCAGTTGAGATAATTCAACAAACAGATGCAGCACTGGAAGTGCTCACTCGTCTCTACCAAGCAATTTAAAGGACAGCTAGCTGGCCAACTGACTGGAAGAGATCCATGTTTATGCCCATTCCAAAGAAAAGTGATCCAATTGAATGTGTTAATCACCAAACAATATCATTAATGTCACATGCAAGTACAATTTTGCTCCAGATCATTCAAAAGCAAGTGCAACAGTATATTGAAGAAACTGCCAGAAAGTCAAGCTGGATTCAGAAGAGGATGTAGAATCAGGGATATCACTGCTGATGTCCTGTGGATCTTGGCTGAAAGCAGAGAATACCGGAACAATGTTTACCTGTGTTTCATTGACCATGCAATGGCATTCAACGGTGTGGATCATAATAAATTATGGCTAACTTTGCAGAGAATGGGAATTCCAGGACATCTAACTGTGCTCTTAAGGAATCTGTACATGGATCAAGAGGCAGTTGTGCAAATAGAACAAGGGAACATTGCATGGTTTAAAGTCAGGAAAGATGTGTGTCAGGGTTGCACTCTTTCACCACACTTTTCCAATCTATATGTCGAACATGTAATCAAAGAAGCTGGATTATATGAAGAATGAGGCATCAGGATTGGAGGATGACTCATTAACAACCTGTTATGCAAATGACACCACCTTACTTGCTGGAAGTGAAGATTTGAAACACAAAGATCCAAGGACCACAGCCTGTGGCAGCAGTGGAAAAATCAAAAGACCCATCGCACTGGGAAAATCTGCTGCAAAGGACTTCTTTCAATTATTAAAAAGGAAAGATGTCACCTTGAAGACTAAGGTGAGCCTGAGGTCACGGCAGTTTCAGTTACATCATATGCATGTCAAAGCTGGACAATGAACAATGAAGACAGAAGGATTGAAGGCTTTGAAGAGTGGTGGTGAAGAATGTTGAATGTACCGTGGACCACCAAAGAACAAACATCTGTTCTGGAAGAAGCACAACCAGAGTGCTCCTTGGAAGCAAAGATGGCAAGATTACGTCTTACATACTTTGGACATGTTGTCAGGAAGAATCAGTTCCTGGAGAAGGACATCATGCTTGGTAAAGTGGAGGGTCAGCAAAAAAGAGGAAGACCATCAAGGAAATGGATTGACACAGTGGCTGCAACAATAGTTTTAAGCATAAAAACAATTGTGGGCAAGGCGCAGGACTGGGCTGTGTATCGTTCTGTGTACGGACTGACTATGGTTAACCTGACGACAGCACCTAACAACAATACCTTCAACTGTTGGGAGCAACAGTTTGTCACACACACTCTGCGCTTCTCCTTTTCTCCTTCCTCCACTAGCAATCCTCTCAGACAGAGGAGAAGTGCTGCCCAGTTCAGTTAAATTGGATTTAAGTAACAGCTGCATCACTTGGGAAGGCCCCTAGGTGGTGCACGAGTTTGCCTCTGGAGCCTGCAGTGGCTGTGGAAGACTAGGCTGCCTGTCTGCTTCCCTCCTGGTGTGGTGGTTAAGAGCCACGCTGCTAATCAAAAGGCTGGTGGTTCCAAACCCACAGAGGGCTCCAGGGGAGAAAGATGGAGCAGTCTGCTTCCCATCAAGAGCACACCCTGGGGAGCCCAGCAGGGCAGTTCTACTTTGTCCTCCAGGGTCAACAATCTGCTTCCCCTAAGACACAACCAGGAAAACCCTAGGGAGCGCCTCTACTCCACATGGGCCAGCATGAGGCAAAGATGGCTTCATGGCCACAGACATCACCAGAACCAAACCCACTGCCATTGAGTTGATTCCGGCTCGTTGTGACCCTGTAGGGCAGAGTAGAACTCCTCCATCAAGTTCCCAAGGAGTGCCTGGTAGATCTGAACTGCCGACCGCCTGGTTAGCAGACGTAGCATTTAGCCACTATGCCACCTGAGTAAAGAGCAAACACTGTACAGGGAGTTTCCCCGGAGTGTGGCTTGCCCCACCCTTAATCCTCTCAGCCTGCAGGAGATGAAAGGGAGACAGGCAGAGAATTGAGAACCTCACACTATCAAGCAAGCAGCACCGGGAGAAAAGCGTGTCCTTCAGACCTGAGGTTCCTGCGCTAAGATGCTCCCCGGACAAAGACTGATGCAATACTGGACGTTCCTCCAGAGCTAACAAGGGGGAAAGCCTTCCCCTGGAGCGGACACCCCAAATATGGACTTGTAGCCTACCGGACTATGTAAGCCATCCACTCTGTGGTATTTCTGTTAGAGCAACCATAGATGACCGAAACAATATATGTGTTAAATGCCAGTTTCACATCAGAATTCCTGATGGCCATTTTGAAGGTAATTACCCTTTACACATTATTTCATCTCCACAGTTCTGGAGGGTCACTGTCTCTGATTTCCAGATGGGAAAACTGAAGTCTTACGACTTCTACTCATGGCAGCGGATCCGACTCGACGGCACTTGGCTTTGGCTGTGACTTCTGCTGGTTCACAAGGCTGCCCAGTGATGAATTACGTCCATTCAGGGTTCTCACCTTGCCAGGACTCTTTCCACTGTTCAGTGCTATGGAAAACTAGACAAAAAACCTGAACTGGCTTACAAGGGAGAGAAGGATTGAACTGTGTGTGTCTCCGCCCTAAAATGGGTCATAAATCCTAACCTATGCCTTGCAGATACAATCCCTTTTGGGAATGAGCTGTCCTTGTTATGTTAATGAGACATGGGTGGTGTTTTAAATCTCCTGAAATACAATTAAGGAAGCAAGAAAAGGAGTCGGGAGGGACTATCACCATCCAGTCCACTCTGATTCATAGTGACCCTATAGACACAAGAGAGCTGCCCCATAGAGTTTCCAAGGAGACCTGGTGGATTTGAACTGACAACCTTTTCCTAAGCACCTGTCGCACAACCACTATGCCTCCAGGGACTCCCAGAGGAGCAGAGAAGGGATAAGACAAATACCCAGACATACTGAGATCTCTGGGGAACCACGAAGTACAAGGTCACGTGACCAGGACAAGGACCTCCCTCCAGCACCGACAGGGAAAACCAAAACCCCCAGAGGAAACCAAAACCAAACCCACTGTCCTGGAGTCCGTTCTGACTGCTAGCGATACTACAGAACACAGTAGAACTGCCTGATGGTTTCCAACGATCACACGGCGGGTTTGAGAGGCCAGACGTAGCACATAACCATGATACCACCGGGGTTTCCTCCCGTAGAGTGGGCACCCTGAATTCCTACTAATAGCCTTCAGACTGTAAGAAAATAAATTTGTTAAAGCCCACCACTTGTGAAAATTCTGTTACAGCATACTAGGACAGCTAAGACCAAATGTCAGGAGAAAAAAACAAAACAGCGCCATCTACACAGAGGTAGAAAGGACTGGGAATTAGGGAACCTGGCTCTCCAAGGACTGGGCGGGTAACCGCGCTCGGTGTCGGGGAAAGCGCGCGAGGCCAAGGGATCAGGCCTCCGCCGGCCGGGCAGAGGAGCCCCGGGAGACAGGACGGCCGCGCGGCGCCCGCGGGCACGGATGGCGGCGCTCAGCCGCCCGAGGCCGCCCGGGCCGCGGGGCTCCGTGCAGCCCGAGGGAAGCCGAGGCGGGCGCGGGCGAGGCAGAGGCAGCAGCCCGGGGCCCCCGCACCGGGGCGCCGAGAGGGTCCCGGCCTCCAGAGCCGTCACGGCGCCCGAGCGGCCGGACGGCGGGCGGCTCCGCGGGCCGGGCGGGGCAGGGGGCGGGGCAGGGGCTCACCTTTGGCCGGGCCGGCCGGCTCCTCCTCGGCCGTCCAGCCGCGGCGCTCCGGAGCCGGCGCCGTCGCCTCTGCCTCCAGGTAGCCGCCCGTCACCAGGCCGTCCGCCATTTCAAATTTCCGCGGGCTGCCGCTAGCGTCCGGCGACGTGGCGGCGCTCGTCTTTCTGATTGGATACTCGCCGAGGCGCTGGGACCAATCGGAGGAAGGCCTGCTTGCCCCCGTTTCCGCACTCTATGCTCCGCCCGCAGCCTCCGGGCTCCGCTGAGGAGGGCAACAGCGCTCTCGCGCCATCTGCTGACGGGCGGACCGCTCTGCTCGGCCAGGCTCCTGGGCTGTTACTGGGACAAATTAACAGTTTGGGGCATAATTTGGGAAATTTCCGAAAAACTAGCAAGTCAATCTTGACAACGGGGTAGAGAGGGGAAGGCACTGGACTCAGTGTCACAACAGAGTTTGGACCTGGTTCTGCTGGGTGGGCCCAACACTTTGGTTGCTAAAGGATTAGTTTCTCTCCTTTCTCTTTCACTAAGACAAACATGGAAGCTCTGGTTGCGCAGTGGTTAAGCGCTAGGGCTGCTAACCAGACGGTCGGGTGTTCAAACCCACTCCTTGGAAGCTCTATGGGACGGTTCTACTCTGACCCGTAGGGTTGCTATGAGTCGGAATCGACTCCACGGCACTGCTTTTTTTTAACACAAGTATACACGCAGACACACGGCACCAACATACACACAGAGACATGTGCACACGCACATACATACAGAGAGAAACACACAGACACCAACATAAACACAAAGAGAGAGATACAGGCATATATACACAGACACAAACACATACCCACAAGACACAGACACATACGTACACAGAGACACAAATATATATACACACAGAGACACAGACACATACACACATACGATGGGTCCAACGTTTTCAAACAATGACAACTTTATTAAGTAAAACTATTTTTTTCCATTTGTATTCATCAAGAGCACTGTAATCTCCAATAACGACAACCCACTGCCATGAAGTCAAGCCCAACTCATGACAACCCCGTGTATGTCAGCGACGAGCTGCGCGCCACAGGTTGTCCGTGGCTGATGGTTCAGAGGTGGATCACCAGGCCTTTGTTCTGAGGTGCCTCTGGGTGGGCTTGGGCTGCCAACCTTTCAGTTAGCCAGCCCATTAAGGAGAGCCAGGAGTGGAGCACATCCTTGGGCCTGTGATCCTTGTTCTGAGGAGCTCCCGGCACTAGAAGAGAGACAGACAGACAGACAGACAGACAGGGAGCTATACCCCCAAAGGCAGCAAGAAACAAAGGCAGCAGAAGCAGGAGTCAGCAAAGTGGGCTTCTCAGCCCAGAGTGAGAGAGCCAAGTGCCTTCGGTCTGAGGCTTCTGGGCAAAGTGGAATACCTGGGGCCACCTACCTGCGGAACTTGGTTACACTCAACCTAGCAGGCAGAGGCCAGGGCCAGAAAGGTGTGCTTTGGGGCATGGCTGAGAAGAGGCGGGCCCAAGGGAAAAGCTGTGTCCTGAGCTCTCCTGAACCTGAGTTCCAACCTAACAGACCCTGTATCTGTGAGGGAGGCCCATGAGCTCTCTGGTGGCCACTGCAGTGAATTCTGCAGCCCTCAGAGAAGCAGTGGGTGCAGTGGGAGGGACAGCTGGTGTCAGACTCAGTAAGTGGGACAGAGAGAGGTGAGTCTGACCGCCACCTCGGAGCAATCCTCCTCGGGCTGTGGAGCCGCCTCTTCTTCCCCCAGTGAAGTCAGAGGAGTCGGATGCCCCCCATCGGGCACCGCTTTTTCATCTGTGGGAGACAGTCTGCTGCCCACTTTAACTACATTATCTTATTTCATCTTCCAGAGACACTCTGTGAGTCCGGAGATATTATTATCCCCCTTTTACAGAAAAGAAGACAGTCACGAAAACGTCAAGTAACTTGCCCCATTTGACCCAGCAGAGCTGGGACTGAAGACCAGTCGGCCTCCAGAACCATCCGAACCCACCACTGGCAAGTCGACCCCCGCTCCTGCCCCCAGGACAGGGCAGAAGTGCGCCAGAGGGTTGCCGAGGCCGTAAGGGTCATGGAAGCGGACGGCCGCAGCTTTCTCCTGCAGAGTGGCTGGTGCGTTTGAACTGCCAACCTTTGATTGGCACACAAGCGCTTAACCACAGCACCACCAGACCCCCTTACAAACCCTGCAGCGACAGGATTTCCCCTCCTGTTTCCCTCAGCAAAATGTCCCTGTTCCAGCCCACCAGCTCCTCCTCGGAACCCCTGGGGGCAGTTCTGCTACATCCTCCAGGGGCCTGGTGAGTGGGAACCCCTTCAAAGACAATGGGGTTTGCTTTCTTTTGATCCCCCTCGGCCCTGGGGAACACATCACCCGCCTCTTATTCAGTTACGACTTGTTTCTCCAACTCTCAAGACATAACCCAAGCCAGTGCTTGGAAGTGCCCTGACGGAAGCCGGAGGCAGTGGGTTAGAGACAAAACGCCGACGCCGCTCAGACCCCAGTGAGGACAAGCCATGACACTGTCCTCCTGGTTGTCACAGACCCCTTCTTGTTTCCAAACCCTGTCCGTATCCACTGTTTGCTCAGATGTTATCAAGGGTTCTCAGAGTGTCCAGGACCCACGGCCCCCCACCCCACCCTGAAGAAGGGTTTCTTCTTCCCACTTTGGGCTCCCACCGCCTGCTTCCCCTCCTGCCCTAAGGTGGGGTGTCCACCTCTGGGTCCTGGGTTGTTTTTTCAATCTTTACTCTCTGTCTCACCCCTGGGCCCTTACACTGCATCTACAAGCCTGTCAAAACTAAGCAAACCCAAACTGACTGCCGTGCAGTCCCTTCTGACTCATAGCAATCCTTTAGTCAGAACAGAGCAGCTCCCATTGTTTCCAAGGAGCACCTGGTAGATTTGAACTGTTGCCCTCTTGGTTAGCAGACATAGCACTTAGCCACTATCACCAGGATTTTGAAACTAACTAATCTCCCCCCAAATCTAAGAGCAGCCCTGAGATACTGCCCTCCTGGGTTCTTTCTCTGCAACAGCCAACCTCCCAGGGGCAGAGCTGGCCTGTCCTGCTTTAGTGAGGCCAGAAGGGCCCCAAGAGGCCCTAATCCCCATGAGCCTTGAGGGCCACCCCAGCTCTGCAGCCCCATGGCTTCTAGCCCTGGACTCTCAAGCTCCTGTCCCCCCGCTTCTCTGGAGACTCCTCAGCTTCCCACTCTCATTCCTCCCCACCCCTCCCCCAGATTCCCTAAACTGCGGGGATTGCCAAGGGCCCACCCTGGGTGCTCGTCCCTCCCTGGGTGACACAAGGGAGTGAGCAAGGCTAGGTGGGCCTCTGGCAGTCACCATGACTGTGGGACAGAGAACATGGTCACTCACTTGACAAATGTTTGTTGAGTGTGGACTGTGTTCCAGACACTGTTCGGGGGGACAGGGCAGGACACACAAGGTCCCTACTTTCAGGGGCCTGGCCTGGCAGGGACACTCAATAAGCAAGTGAAAAATGAACAGCTTCGCTTCAGATTATGGAAAATACTGAAAGGAGAAGGAAGTAGAGCAGTGTGGTTAAGAATAATGGGCAGAGAAAACCAATTCAAATTTTGATACAAAAAATCCTGATTTTAAAATGTTAGTGATATTTCAAAAGAAATCTTAGGCCCCACGCGGGCCAGAGAAGCTCATTTCCCAGGCCAACCGGGGCCCACGGCTCACAGATTCCAACCACTGTGCTAAACCCTGATGGCAGAGTGCGGAGCTTGTTGGAAACATCAAGTGCTCCAGACACCTGCAGGTCAGAATGCTCGTGTTCACAGAACCCGCAGAGGGGCGTCCCCCACGCTTGGTACAAAGGCCGTCCAGCCTGGCCCACGGTTCAGACACACTGTGCTCCAAGCCCCATCTACATCTGTCCTGTCCTCCAGCTTACAGGGTGCTCACTCCCTCTCACTGTCCCAGCCATGGCCCAGCTGGGACCACCCTCAGCTCGCCCTCGGCAGAAGACAGCTCCTGGGAAGCTGACGCTCCCCCCACCCCTGGTCTCTGGCCACCTCTCCCCTGCCTCCACTGCTGCCCTGCTGCTCCTCACTGTACAGGGGTCTCAAGCTGCCGTGCCCAGAAAGGACTGTGGGTACTGCTGTCAGCCCAGTGGGGTGACAGTGGAGTGGGAAGGCTTGGGGCCACATGTCATCATTAGTTTTTCAAGAGAAGCCAGAAACCCAGGCTTTTGTGAGTTATCGGAATTTTAAAATATTTGCAACTAATTTAAAAAAAAAAAAAATCAATACCATATTTGGCCCAATCAAACCTGTTCACAGGCTACCAGCTCACACCGCCTGTGAGCTAATTGGCTTCTGCATCGTTCCAGAGGCTGTGAGCTGTCTGGAGGTGAGCACCACGTCACACTCATCTTTGTACTGCTGACATGACCAGTAACTGAAAAATAAAAACCCAAGTCCTGCATCGCTGAGCCAACCCACGCGTGGCAACCCCGTGGGTGTCAGGGCAGATCTCCGCTCCGCAGGGTTTCCAGCAGCTGAGGCTTTGTAGTCGATCATCAGGTCTTCTGAGGTGCCCCTGGGCGGGCTGAACCTCCAGTCTTTCAGCTGGTGGCCAAGAATGTCAATCATTTTAGCCACCCCGAAGTTCTGCTCCTGCCACCAAACTGGCTCACTAAAGGGATGAAGGCAATGAACCCTAAATTAGCAATGCATCCTTTCAGTACCATCTGCCTAACAGGTCGAGAGTCACGCAGCCAGAGGAGCTTGGGTCCCTCCTGCTGCTGCGTCCGGAGGCCTCCAGGAGACACAGACCTGATTTGAGCATCATAATCTGAGTCAGCTCAGTGACAGCCCCTGTGTTGGGCACCCCCGGAGCCCTGAGGGAAACCCTGGCGGGGTAGCGGTTAGGCCATACCCGCTCCCCAAACGGTCAGCAGTTCGAGCCCACCAGGCCCTCCTTGGAAACCCTAAGAGGCGGTGCTACTCTGTCCTGTAGGGTCACTACCAGCAGGGACCAACTCAGAGGCAGTGGATTTGGTTTTTTGGGGGGAAGGGGGGTCTTGATGGAGGCCCTGGTGGTGCAGTGATTACGAGCTACAGCTGCCAACCCAAAGGTCGGCGGTTCACATCGATTAGCTGCTTGGCAGCTCACATCTATTAGCTGCTCCCTGGAAATCCTATGGGACAGGGCTGCTCCATCCCACAGGGTCGCTATGAGTCAGAAGCGACTCATTGTTAGCAGCTTTTATTAGCCCCAAACCCCAAGGGCAGACGCCTGCTCCAGGGTGTGGCTCACTGCACAGCTAGGGACTGTGACCCAGGGTGGCAGGCCCCCCAGTCTACTGCCAGACAGACGTGCAACTCACCTTCTGTGAGGAAATCTGGCCCGGGACAGACCGTGCGTATGCTGGGCAGGAGAGAAGAACAAGGGTGGCCTTTCCAGTGGGGAAGGCCGTGTTCGGTCTGCGGAGCTCACCCTGGGCCCCAAGTGGTCCGAGTCTCTTCCGTGGTGACAGAAGGGAGCCCAGCATGCCCGCTTGGCTGCAGGGAGAGAGGGGATCCCAGGTCCCTGCTGCTCTGACTTGCGCGTCTGGAGCTCCAGTGACAAAAACAAGACTGAGACCAAAGGCCAGACTGGAGTGGCCTCCAGCGTCCGCCAGAGGGCGGCTGAAACCTTCCCCTGAAACAAACCTGCCGCCTGCGCAAGGCCCTATGGCTCTCAGCAAGCGTCCTGTGGAGCCTCCAGGCCTGGGGGGAGCTGGGCGCCACAGCTGTGTCTCACACAAAGAACCCCTGGTGACCATGTAACCAGAGTTGTGACAGCTGCCATCAGGGACCGGGCAGCGAGTGGCAGGCAGGGTCCTCTTTGTATCTACCACACCTCCGTTAGTTGGGCTGTGGTGGCTGGCTTGCGTGTTGCTGCAAAGCGGAAAGCTATGCCACCGGCATCTCAAATACCAGCAGGGCCGCCTGGGCCAGACAGAGGCCAGCGGGGCAGACAGAGGCCGGTGGGGCATCCAGACTAAGACTAGGGAGAAAGGCCTGGCCACTGGCATTTCAAATACTAGTGGGGTCGCCCAGGGTGGACAGAGGTCAGCAGGGTGTCCCGTCTAAGACTACGGAGGAAGGCCTAGCAATCCACTGGAAATTAGCCCATGGAAACTCTATGACTCTTCCTAGGACTGTGGCCCTAAGACACCCTTCAGAGGTGGGAATGGGGCCTCCCCAGAGAGCCCCTACCTCCCAGCCACGCAACAGACAAGCCCATAAGATAAACAGGAATGCCAGAGAGGAACAAGCTGCTCAGAGGAATTTATTACAGGAGCTCCCAAGGGCCACTCTGCCCAAAGGCAAAGGTGAGAGGCAGGAAGGGTACGAAATCAGGACTAAAGGAAACAGGGAGCCAGGGTAGAAATGAGGGGGGTGGGGACAGAGAGTACCAACACACGGAGGGGGACCAAGGTCATGAAACACTTTCTCTACAAATGATCTAGTGGGAAGCCAAGCTGCTCGGTGAACTTTTCCCCAGTGCACAATGACCCTGACTCACAACAGCCCTACAGGTCACAGCAGAATATTGTCAGACACAGCGCTGGAAGATGCGCCCCAGCTTCAAAGTCACCCAGGGTACACCGTGACTTTGGTACAGACTTGAATGTACCCGTGACTGTAAAGATGACATGGGACTGGGCAGCGCCTCCTGCTGCTGCCCACGGGGCTACCTGTGAGTCAGAGAGAACACCACGACCCTCAGCACCAACCACCCGTTTGGACGGAGGCATTGGGAAGCCCTCGCTGAGACGAGACTGGGGCTGACACTGCGTTCCCGAGGAGACGCGGGCCTGCTGGCAGGAGACGGGCTAACTGGGAGGTGGGGGACTGGAGCACAGATTCAGGAAGAGGGGAGCCCTTAGTCTACAAGCCCAGAGGCAGGAAAGAGTTTGGGGTGTTCCAGAAACAGCAAAGAGTCCTTGACACGTGAACATGGTGAGGGGGTAGCTAGAGTCAAGGTCACTGGGGTAATAAGGCCCCGAGGGGCACTGTAAAAAGCTAGGATTTTACTGTGTCTGGGGTGCACTGACAGACTTCAAGGACAGGAAAGCAAATGCTGGCTGCTGTGCAGAGAAGGCAAGACACAGGGAGGAGACACCTTGGTGCACCCACCCCTGGTCACATGGATTGTGAAAAACCTCAGAAACACCCTCATCTGCACAATGATCTCTAGTTTACTGATTTCATTCACTCTCTACCCGCTCTTCTTCCCTGGCCCCAGCACTACGAGATGCTTTGAACGTCATTTTGTACCAGAGGAAATTCACCACTAGGTCTCGTGAGCTGCCCAGAAACAGAGCGGTGGGTGAGCAGTGGGATCTGGGGTCTGGGGTTGGACACAGCTCCAGCCACGTGACCAGCACACAGGCGGGTAGCCCTGGGTTATGAGCAAGTTCCCCAGTTCCCAAGTGTGTCTCGAGTCGAGTTTTACATAAGTCAGCACAGTTGGGTACTGCCTGGGTCTAACACCCCAGTCCGGGGTTTGCCTTAGGGCATACTGTGCATCAGAGACACTGAAGAAGCCCTGCCACAGACAGCTTTAACAACAGCAACAACGCAGTGTCGGTAACAATGTTTGGATGGCCGCCACAAAGTGACACCTTTTCGTTATTACAAACCATTGTGTGTGTTCTGAATTTTTAACAGCTTTACAAGGGTTGTTTCCTAACTGCGGGTTGTACCCGAGCCGGACACTGATACTCTGGGAACCGTCTAGGCGTCTGTCTGCCTGCATCCCAGACTCCCAGCTCTGCAGCCAGTAGGCTGGACACGTGACTCCGTCTGTAGGAATGCAGGGACACGTACAAGCTAGGGAATAGTCTGGGGCGGAGAGAAAGCTCTTCATGACATTAGGGAAAGGGGGAAAATGCCACTGCTTGGTGACCCACCTTCTCCCGCCAGTCCTCGGACACCCCCGACCTTCAAGCCCAGTGTGTGTGGTTCACATGACACCGACTGTGGGGCCGTCCCACTGTGTCCTATTAGGTAACCATCGTCGGAACAGACTGGACGGCTGGGGAAACAGAGGTCAGAGTTTCAAGAGATAGGGATGGCTGGGATTTTCCTAGAGGACTGCCGGGGGGAGGAACTGATGACAAAAAGAGCCCCAGAAGTCACGGGGGGTCCCTGTTAATCTCTTCTCGAATCTGATCCTCGCATGTGGGGGGAAAGTGCCCACGGCTGGACAAAGAAGCTGGGAGGTAAGTGACGACCACAGCTGACACGGGGCTGGGAAACGCTTGCCTTCCAACCAGACTTCTCGGTGAGCGCACGCACCTTCATTAGAGACACCCCAAAGGTCTCACGGTAGAACGCTCAGACCTGGAGTTCAGGCTGCCCTCAGCTCAGGCTAGCAAAGCTGCTGAGCAAGACCTGAAAATCTGAAAGCCACTCGATTTTACTCTTAAGGACAAAGTTCAACATGCTTGAAAGGAAGACAAAAAAAACACAGCGCTCGCCAACACAATGCCCTGTGCCCAGCATCGTGCAAAAATTACTAGACGTTCAAAAAGGGAGGAAAATGGGACCTATAACCAGTAGAAAAATCGGTCAATAGAAGCTGAGTCAGAAATAACAGTCAATGGAATTAGCAGACAGAGTGTTAAAGCAGCTATTATAAATATGTTGAATTATTTATCAGCAAAATGAGAAGCTTGAAAGGTATTTTTTAATGCACTTCTAGAGATTAAAAAAAACCCGTATCTGAAATTAAGAATTCACTGGATGAGACGGGCTTGTCAGATTAGGTATTGCAGAAAGAAAGACCAATGAATGTGAAGACACAGCAATATAAATTATCTGCTCTGAACCATGTAAAGGGGGGAAAAGTGATCACAAGTACCTCACCGATGTGTCATCAACACCCACGCAAGTTGAGCCCCAGAAGGAGCTCCTGACTGAACCCCACCCTGGTATAGTTGGGGTTTGTTGATGCCAACTCTTCAGAAAAAGATTAGACTGGACTGTAAGACATAAAATGATACTGGCAAAGAGCACTTCTTAGCTTCAATAGATAGGTGAGGCCAACTGGGCAGCTCCAGAGGCGAGATGGGAGGGCAGAGGGGGACAGGAGCCAAGCGAACAGACCAGGAAGTACACGGCGGAGAGGAGGAGTGTGCTGTCCCGGGGGGAGGGGGGCGGGCAGAGTTACACAGCGGCAAATTGACATATGTCATAAACTTTCACTTAAAGCACAATAAATTTTTTTTTAATTACTACATATACAATTAGAAAAGATCACAGTCCCCTGTTGATCCGCCCCACTAGAGCAACTCTTGGACACAGACGGGGGGAGGGGGCAGAAAAGGAGACACAGGACAGCAACTCGGCCCCAAGGGGCTCAGGATCCCGTGGGACCGAGAAGTAGGCCATGCAAGGAAATGGGAGGTGACAAGGGCCCAGGGAAGCATAGACGGACACAGGGCTTATAGGGGAAGGAGGCGCCATGACAGGCCCAGGGACCAGAGATGACTCCCCTGGGGAGGGGGCCCAGGGCAGCCTTGGAGATGGCATCAAATTGAGTCACACACAGAAGGGATACAGAAGTTGCTCAAGTCAAGGGACCAACAGAGCCTAGAAGAGATGACAGCCAACTTTCCCAGCTTTCCCAGGATGCTAAGACCCAGAACAGGGTCTCCCTCTCGTCCTCCCCCCTCAAGGGCAGGCCCGAGCTCTGCCTGCAAAGTAGCCCAGCTCCCTATCCTTGGGTTTTCACACTGACCCAAGACGTGGGCAGGCAGAGCCGGGGAGGGGGGGGGGCTCCTCCTCGCTGCTGAAGGTGCCCCCAGGGCGTCTGGCAGAATGGTCGCCGGGCTACTGCCTCTCTGGTGTCCTGCTCAGCCCCAGGAAATCCCACTGTGCCCGCCCAACCAGGAGAAGCCACAGGCACTGCGTGCAGCCGGGTTACCCCAAACATGAGTAGATTCATGAAGCGTCTCAAGACAAGTATCTTTGTGACGGGATTTCACTTCATCATCTTAGGTGCTTGGAATGAATAAACCCAGATAGCAGAACAACGTAGTTAAAAGATTGGAATTTTCATGTTCCCGATGAAAGTGACAGACACCCCCAGGGGTCTGTCTCCTGTTCTCCTGAACTCAGAATCACCTTTCTGACGCTGGCCCCATCTCCCGTGCAGTGTTTATGAGTCCTTCTCCTTCGTAAATCTTACCCATCCTTTAAGGCACGGGGCAAGACCAACTCCTCCAGGGAGCCTTCCCCAAGTGCTCACCTCCAAGCTCTCTGTGGTCACTAAACCCGTCTCTAGATGTTGTTATTGGCTAAACTAAGAGTAAAGCACGTAAAAAAGGTGAAAGGTGTCATCACCAAGGGACAAACACTTTATGATCCCACTTCCACAATATACCTAGAAGAGACAAGTTCACAGTCATCAGAGTTCACTAGTGGTTACCAGGGTGGGCAGGAGGGAGGGGAAAGAAGACACATTGCCTAAGGGACACTGTCCAGTGTGACAGGAAAATCTGAGAATGGTTCCTGGTGACCGGTGAACAGCACAATAACTGATGCCACGGAAATGTACATGTGAAACTGGTTGAAATGGCCAATTTTGTCACCAATGCATTTACCACAATAAAAAATACATATACATATATCATCAGTACTTTTCAATATTTTGATTGCTGCATTTCAGTATGAATTGCTTTCCTTGTATTCCAATGTGTGTTACTGTGTGCACCTAAAAATGTTCTTCTGACAAGCAGTCCGCAGGCTTCACCCACGAGGTCCGTGGCACAGATGGTGAAGAGTCCCCACCCTACGCCGTCCTGGCTGCCCCTCCTACCAGCCTCTGAGAGGACCTTCCTGGGGACCTCCCCCTTACAGAATCCTGCCTCCCAAGGGCTGCAGGGGCTGAGGGAACAGACATCCTGGTGGTTGTGGAGAAAATGCTGGTCCTCTTCCTTCCTCCTGCTGGCTGGAAAGGACACCCCAGGAAGCCCTGTGTGTGATCAGACCATAAGGGGCCCCGCTGATGGCAGATATGAGGCCCCTGTGCTGGCCAAGTGCCCTTGGCAGGAAGAATCCTCACAGGACTGCCTGTCCAGTGGTCCCAATTTGTATTCCTGTCCCTCGGCCAAGAGCTGGTGGGTGAGGGGGATGGGAGTAGGCAGGGAACCCCCTCCCCTGCAAGCTGGAAAGGGGACAGGCACAGCTTTCTGCCATCCCCATCTCGGTCCTGAGTGCGCAGACCCAGTTAGCACAATCTGACTCCCACAGTCAGCTCTGCTGGTGCTCGCTGCGCTATTGGCCCTCACTCTGCGTGCACTCGTACCCTACCCCAACACGTCTGTTGCCCAGGCAAGCAGTGCCCTCCCGGGACGGGGGTAGCGGTGGAGGTTCAGGGACAGGAAGGGAGGGTCCAGGTATTTCTCAGGCTTTCAGTGGGTTCTGTCTGCTCTTAGAAGAAAGTAACACTGTAAGCTTCTGACTCCTTAGCCATATCCACTTCCTGGGCCTCCGTTTCCCCTGCTGAAAGTAAAGAGTTTCAGCTTAGTGAGTGTTTTTCTGACTCAGCTCCAAGATGCCCAGCTGAGTTGCATAAACAGGGGAAGTAGGGGGGGTACGGCTCACTCGACCCCCCACCCACCCCCCCCCGCCATCCCTCTTGGAGCAGCCGCGCTTCCATCTGTCCTTTCCACTTTGTTTTTAATTTTGTAACAAACATACAAATAAATCCTGTTGTAAAATATCCAACCCACAGTCAAGTTCCTCCACCACTCCTCCTGGTTCTTGTCCTGTCTACCCTTCGGAGGTAACTTACCAGTTCCGCTTTACCCTTCCAGGGTTCCACAGCCAAGCCAAGTACTGTTACATAGATGCAAACTGCATATGTAAATTTAACCCTTAGAGAAGGGACAGTAATTGTGTGTGTGTGTGTGTGTGTGTGTGTTTACTTTCTTTCCGAACTAAACAGCCACTTTGGCGATTTATTCTCCCACCTGCTGTTTCCACAGTATCTCTTGGAGAGTCCAGGTGGCTGATCTGGAACCCACCTTCCTTTTTGACTGCTACCAAGTGGCCTCACAGTCAAGGCTCAAATAAATCAGTGAAACATTTGCCACCCCTCATAGGTGCTCTTATTTCATGACCCCCGCAAACCACACAGAATCACACTAAAGGGGGTAACACCAGGTGATAAAAGGCATCCCCATTCAAGCAAAGTGTCAGTAGGACACGCAAATTGTATCTGACTTTTATGTGAGTGCCTCAAAAATACCAAGAAGAGAAAGACCCACAAGTTGCTAAGTTGTCCCTGAGGGGACTGTCCACCTCCAAAGAGCAGAAGTCATTGCTCCCAGCAATTCTGTAGATAACCCACCTCGGACTATCTCCAAGAGATAGTGCAGAAATAGCAGATGGAAGAATAAATTGTCAAAATGGCTATTTAGTTAGAAAAATAAAAAAAGCACACACATACACAATTACTGTCCATTCTTTAAGGGTTAAATTTACAGACATTCTACATATATGTAAATAACTGTAGAACCGTGGAAGCATAAAGCTGAACTGGTCAGTTACCTGAGTTTCCTGGCCCTACCTCTCCATGTGGTAAGGTGTCATCCTCTAGAATTCAGTAGCTGCCCTGTTCACCCAACCCCTAGGCTGCCTCTGGCTGAAAAATTCCAAGAGAAGCCACCACAGAACACAGTCAGTCATTGGCTGGACAATTTAGTGGCTGGCCTAAACAGCAGCATATTTCCAAATCTGGCAACAGGACCCAAGAGTCCAGGCTCCAGGATCTGGGATGGCCCAGCTAGGAATGGAGGGTGAGAGCAGACAGGTCTGCTGGGTCTCTGTGTCCAAACCAAGTTAGTCAGATGGTCTGCACCAGGAGCTACCGACAGAATCTCTCTTGCTTTCCGGTGGCGAGCAAGAGAAATAGACGGGACACCAGAAGCAAAATCAGCAACAACACAATTCATACTGGAAGCCCATGGGGTAAAGCCCACGGGGCAGATCCCAGAGCAGAAGGGTGCTAAAGGATGAGGCTCTGGGAAAGACAAGCCCCAGGGCAACTCTGAGTTTCAAGAGAGCCTCTGTCCGAGGTAGCATCCTCTAGGATGGTCTGCCTCCGCATTTTGCCTTCCTTACACCGTCTGCTCAAAATGTGAGTTCCCAGTAGTAGGTTCCAACTAGCCGTCATCAGTCCCATGCACTTCCCTGACCAGGGAAGGCACGTTGCGTGACAGCCCCACCAGCTCCCACAGGGGTGGGGACAGAGTCTGAAAGGAGAAAGCAAGGTGGCACTGTATGCTTGGGGACAGAAAATCAACTTATGGCCACCCTATAGACCAACTATTTCACTATGTTGACTGGCCTCAGTGTCCAAAAGGGGTCTAGGGGAGCGGGAACAACAGACGGGAGGAGGAGAAAAGGAAAAAGCAGAGGGAGAGGGGAAAGAGGGGCAAGAGGAGGAAAAGGAAGAGCGAGAGCTGGAAAAGAGCCTGTGCGGGCCGTGGGTCCACGTGGAAGGGCCCACCCCGGGCCGTGGCCCCCTCTCTGTGCCGCTCCGGGTTCCAGGCTCACCATTGCAGCTGCAGTCGGTCCGGCTGGTCAGCCTGGCCTCTGACCTTTGACAGATTACTGTGCTTCTACAACTTCTCTGGCTTTCAGTGGGTTTTGTGTGGCCTTAAGAGACAGTGATGTGATAGCCTTGAAAACACAGAAACACAGAGCAGCATGGTGTTCTTCTTCCTGTAAGGAGCTGTGGAGTCAGTTCCAAGGCACAGTGAGCCTGCGTCCAGCAGGAGGACACACTGCTTCGTCCTGCTCCGTCCGCACCGTCGTCGAGACGCCTGAGGCCCTTGTCACAGCTGCTGTGGCCGTCCATCTCGTTGCGGGTCTTCCTCTTCCTCACCGACTCTTCACTCTGCCGAGCACGATGCCCTTCTCCAGGGAGTGATCGCCCCTCACAACATGTCCAAAGTAGGTGAGAGGCAGTCTCACATGTTGGTTCTTTTGGTGGCCCATGGCACACTCAGTATTCTTCTGCAAGACCACAATTCAAAGGTGCCCTCCTCTGTCTTCCTTACTCACTGCCCAGCTTTTGCACGCATATGATGTGACCGAAAACACCACTGCTTGGGTCAGGCTATCGGTAACAGTGTGTAAAACTCCACAATTTTTCTTCTTGTCTTTTTTTGTTTGCAAATATATAAAAGCAGCATAACATTATTGAAAAAGTATAGTACTTCTTTAAAAAGTAAAAACAGAACTACCATAAACCTGTTGGTGCCAATTCCAACTCACAGTGACCCTACAGAACAGAGTAGAATTGCCCGATGGAGTTTCCGAGGAACAGCTGGTGAACTCAAACTGCCGACCTTTTGATTAGCTGACAAGCTCCTAACCACCAGGCAGTCAGGAATCCAAAAACCCATGTGACCCAGCAGTGCCGCTCCTAGGGCTGTAGCCAAGACTGGACAGCAGAGACCCGGAGACGTCTGCAGCCATGTTCCCCGCAGCACTCTTCAGCAGCAAGAGGTGCAAACGGCCTGAAAGCCTGTCAGCAGGTGACGCCACACGCAAAATGTGGGGCGTGTGCGTCAGGGGCTACAACTCAGCCAGCAGGAGAAACGAAGTCTGGTCCAGGCTCCAGGGCGGGCGGAGCTGGAAGACGTTATGCTGAGTGAAGAAAGTCGCAAACAGACAAACGCTGTCTGACCTCACTTATAGAAAAAGACAGGAAATGGCAAATGTACAGAGAGGGACATTTATTAGTGGTTACTCGGGGCAAGGGGTGGGGGAAGGAGCGATTATTGTTTGCCAGGTCCTGAGTTTCAGTTTACGGTGAGGAAAAAATAGCACTGATTAAGGGTGCAAACCCCAGTGGCGTAGTGGGTTAAGTGCTACTTCTGCTAACCAGAATGTCGGCAGTTCAAATCTGCCAGTCACTCCTTAGAAACTCTAAGGGGCAGTTCTACTCTGACTTAGTGTTGTTATGGGTTGAAATTGACTGGTCAGCAGCAGGTTTGTGTGGGCACGGGCAGGGTTGCACACTTGTTCTAAGCACTAAGTTGTGTATCTATAAAAACGAACTGTCAAAAGTTGAGTGATAGATTTATTTACAAGAACAAAAAGAGTAGCTGCTGAGCCAAAATCTTCATGGGATTTTGTTCCTTTGTTTGGAGGTTTAGGGTCATGGTTTCATGGGACATCCCATTTAATTGGCCTGGGTCTACCATTTCCCTACTGCCCCCTGGACAAAGAACTTACCCTGGTGGCATAGTGGTTCAGGACTGTGTCTGCTCACCAGGTCAGCAGTGCAAAACCACCAGGCGCTGCACGGAGACTCTAGGGGGCAGTTCTACTCTGACCTACGGGGTCACTGAGAGCAGGAATCAACTCAACAGCTGTGGCTTCCAAGGGCCTCAGTTGTCTCATCTGCACTACGGAGACAGTAGCAATGCCTCCCTCCTAGGTTGGCGTGAGGATGAGACACGAGGCAGAGTGGGAAGCCCTTGGCAGTGGGGCCTGCTCAGAGCAAGCATCTCCACACTGCCACTGCCATCCTGAGATGTTTTTCTATCTTTGCTGACACAAATGGCTCTGTAATGAAAATCCCAGCTGAGAGAGAGTTCCTGGGGTTGAGATTCCTGTGTGTGCCTCATTCCGGGGCCTACTACCTCGCGAGACTGAACCGCTCTCTCAGTGGGCAGGTGTTCGGGCATAGGCAACGTGTGCTTCTCTCTCTCTCTCTCTCTCTCTCTCTCTCTCTCTGTGTGTGTGTGTGTGTCTTCCTTACTTTCCCTCCCTCTTCTCTTTTCCACTTCGTCCTTCTCTGCCTTTCTCCCTCTCTCTCTTTCCATCTCTGTCTCTCTCTGTCTCCCCTATGTTCTCCAGACCCTCTCTGATGGGCTGTGCTCCCCAGCCCCCAAGACGGCCCACTCTGCCACAATTTCTAAAGAAACCAGCATCAAGGATCTGACCACAAAGGAAGAATTCTGCAGCTTCCAACAGCACTTCATTGGCAGTCCGGAGGCTGCTTCAGTGAGCCTGCATCAGGCCTCTGCGCGCTCAGCTTGCCGCCTTTCACCTCCCTCATCGATCCATCCACAAAGAGCAATTTCACCAGCATTCACTGCCATCCTGGGCTATCATTTTAATTTAGTCTTTTTTTTTTAAGATATGTGCCTGTCTGAGCCCATCAGCATCCTTTTCAGAGCAGTAGCTTTGTTTCTATGGCAACAGAGAGGTCTATTGTAACCAAATGCTGAGCCCGTTAAACTGCAACCCTCTCACCCTACTATGGCTTCCTTTGACTTTTCTGCTGTATCAAGCTGCTTTTCTTCCCAAAACTCCCATCTGCTGGCTGGCATGCACTGCGATGGGCAGATACTGCCCAGACCACCACCCCAAAAGGCCTAAGAATAGGCACCAGGAAAAAAATGACACCCACCTCAAACACCAGAGTCAGAATGTGTGTGTCTTACTGCCCTTTAATAAAAACCAAAAGCTTCCTTACCTGACTCCGAACTGGACTTGTCTCTGAAGCCCGTGACAGCAGTAACTGTGACATGCCACCTGGCACCACATGTCTGGATACGCCAGAAACTCTGCTGTCTTGTCATTATTAGTTGTAATCTAATTTTTGAATAAATAATAAATTACACAGTTCCAAATTTTAAGTGTAAATATATGTACAGAAAAATATCCCACACTCCACCCCCAGCCACCCAGTTTCCCCCCAGTAAACACCTAATGTGCTTTTAGTCTGAGCACGCCCAGGGATACTTTCTGCAGAGACAAGCAAACAGATGTGGACGAATCTGCCATTTGCTGTTTTCACTTAATAGCTCCTGGGGACACTTCACCATCAGCTCATGAACTTCCTTCTTCATCCCAAGGCCAGACACCATTCCAGCACACAGAAGTGCCGTGCAGCTGCTGAACATCTTGGGTTCCTCCTAATCTTTTGAGTGATCTTTGTGAACTGTCATTTCACATGTGTCAGAGCTGAAAAAGGGTTAACCTAACCCTCAGGCCATAACCACAACAGGCCAGCTTAGAATCTAAAGGACTTCAGACAAGGAGAAACTTCACTGAGGGGTAGGACTGAGCGCTCTAACAGCTCAGTGGCCTTGGCACGTGCGTACCAAAAGCAGTCACAATTCACCCTGGGAAGCCAGTTAGAGATCTTCCCAGTACCACGTGTCGCCCCCATAACAAATAAAACACACCCACTGAACAACAGCCCAGGACTCCTGTGCCAAGAGACCAAACAGAGAAGAAAAACAGGCCAAGTTCAGCCAAATGTGGTCTTAGCTCTTTGTCTTCGCTCTGACCAATCACAGTGCATGTTCCACGGATCCCAAAGGGCTCTCTGAGACCTGCACTCACAATGCACCAGGACTTGTCAAAAAGGGAGAGCAAGCTCTGACAGACTCTGCTTGGATTTTGATCGGTTTACAGCCTGCGAGCTTGCAGCCCGTTTTCCATTTCATTTTCTGATCTGTTACGGCAAGAACCTCTTTGTTGTAGAAGCATTTGGGGGAAGCTGTTTCTCTGCACACAGGGGAATTCTCAGAGGTGCGATGCTGGGTCAGGGTAAGCAGATACTGCAACTGTGCCCCTAAAGATTTCGGACAGACTTACTCTCCCAACAGCAACATGAGAGGAAGGCCTGTTTCCCCCTGCCTCAGTGGACGAGGCCAGGGAAGAGTTTGTCTTCGGGTGGCTTGTGTGGCAGAGAAGAGGCACCCCACAAGGCTGAGGAAGGGACAGGCTCCAGACGTACCCCTCCTTTACAACTCTCAAATCTTCAGCAGACTGTAACCAGGGAACCAGGTGCCTGAGACTTGATGTCAGCTCATGGTGACCCCAAGTGGGTCAGAGCAGGCATGACACAAATCCCCATCCTTCCGGTTAGCACCTGGACATGGAAACTTTTTGCCCTATCCAGGGACATCCAGCGGAATCCACTGAACTCACAAAACACCTGGTGGGAATGGCTTTTCCCTGGAAATTGGTGAAAGGTGTATTTTGTCCCCAGCTGAGGTGATGGGAAATAGAGGCAGCCTGTGGGGACACTGCGTGCAGACTTGTGACCTACTGGACTCTGTAAGCATACATTTCTCTTTGCTAATGCCAGCCACTCACGGCGTTTCTGTTAGAGCAGCACTAGCTGACCAAGATGGATGTTAACTCCGGGTGCTTGTAGGGGGAGGAGGTGCACGTGCAAGTGTGCACACGTGCAGGTATGATCTTATTTGGGAATGAGGCCTTCCCAAGTGTGACCAGTTCAGCTGACACAAGATCCTACCAGAGCAGGGTAGGCCCTGATCCCAAATGGCAGATGTCATCCCAGAGGAGGAGACACATACAGGGAAGACGGCGTGATGACAAGGGCCGAGAATGGAACTGTGCTGTCACAAACCAGGTCACACCTGGGTCACCAGAAGCTGGGAGGGATCAGAGGGAATCTCCCCAGGAACCTTTGGAAAGTCTGGGCTGCCAACGTCCTGAAGGTGGACTTCTCCCTCCAGAATAAAACATTCCTGTTGGTTCAGGCTGACTAGCTTGTGGTCATTTGCTCTGGCAGAGTGAGGAAACTAACGTGTCACTTAAATCAGAACACCTGCGGATGGGAACCAGGCGTCACTGTGTAAGATCCCACCCCCTCCCCTGGTGATTCCCGATTCATGGAGCAGCCACGCTGGGGAGCCACTGCCCCGCCGCCATGCCCTATGACGAGGAGTACGTGCAGATCCTCTTCTGGCACCCTTGCTTTTCTTACTCTTGTATTTTTGGGAAAGTTTACACAGCAAGTTACATTCCCATTTATCAGCCTACGTACATATTGCTCAGTGACACTGGTGACACTTTCCACAACGTGTCACCTGTCTCAGGTCTCCATTCCGGTTAGTCCATTTTTTTTAATCTAGCTTCCCTGCCCTCTTCTCATCTTGGCTTCAGAAGAGACACTGTCTGTTTGGTCTCACATGGATGACGGCTTCGAGGAGCACAGCACTCACACGACACGTGTGTTCACAGCCACGTTGTTTGTAACACCCCAAAGGGGAAGCAGTCCACATACCCATCAACTGGTGAACTGACCGGTAAAAACAGGCTCTGTCCTGCAACTGATGGTCCGACGGTCCGGGACTTCCCCTGGGAGCGTGGCCCCTCGACCTGCTGCGGCCCGTGATCGTTATTTGCCACCGAGTCAACTCTTTGGACAGGGATGGGTTGGACTCGGGGACACAGGTGACCATATGATGTGTCCACTCCACGGTTCTAGGTATCTACAGGGAGCTGTCCTACTGGCCTCTGACTAGAAGGGAGAGGAGAGGGTGGAAAAGAGGGAGACTGTTAGCAGGAGATGACAGGTATAGAATGGCAAGGAAGAGTGTGCCATCACCATGAAAGGAGACCAGAGTGAACTGCAGACAGGCAGGCACACAAATTTAACTTGGATTGTATACTACTTTCACTCAATCACAATAAAAAAAGGGGGTCTCTGCGTGCTGCGCACTACTACTCTCTGATAAAAAGGAATAAATTCTATGATACAGATGAACAAAAACACTATGCCAAGTGGAAAAAAAAACTTCACATTGTATGAGTCATATGAACTATCCAGAAAGAATAAACCTATAGTCAGAAAGCAATTAGTGGTTTTGCCTGGGTCTGGGGATAGGAACTGGGATTGAATGCAAATTGGTATGAAAAATCTTTTGGGGATGACACAGATGTTCTATAAATGCATTTACACCTCTATACATTTACTAAAAAATCATTTAATTATACAGTTTAAATGGATTGCATTTGTGATATGTAAATTACATGTGAATAGCTGTTTTTACTGGAAGAGCTCCCAGCGGTGGGATTAGTTAGCATCCTCTCTGTGGAAAGTGAGAGCAGTCCAACTCAGTGTGGCTTAAATGAAAAAAGCGTCACCAATAACCTCTACTACTGAAAAGCTTAGGGACATTTATCTTCAGGTATAGCTGCGTACAGGGGCTCAGATGGCACCATGATATTCTGTCTCCTTTTCTTCTTTCCTTCTTTCCTGTATTTCTCAGCTCTATTCTCCCCGTGTTGGCTTTTGAACCCTTCTTCCCAACAGGACAAGAGAGCACCAGGTTTACATTCCCCCAATACAACAGCCACAAAGGGAAAAAGGGTCCTCTTTCCCCATAGCTCCCACAAACATCTCAGGCAGACTCTCACTGACCCAAAGAGTCACACTTTCATCTTTGATTCAGTTGTCATCCTGAGGTGCACGCCCATCCCAACTACACAGAGAGTAGGAGAAAAGTGATTCCCCGAAGGGAAACCAAAGGACTATCACCAAAAGGGAAACCCTGGTGGCACAGTGGGTTAAGTGTTGCATCTGTTGACCAAAAGGTCAGCAATTCAAATCCACCAGGCACTCCCTGGAAACCCTATGGGGCAGTTCTACTCTGATCTTTAGGGTCACGGTAAGTGAGATCCAACTTGACAGCAAGCTTTCAAGCAGATTCTAACTTATAACATTCCAACAGGACATAATAATGTCCCTATAGGACAGAGCAGAACTGCCTCATAGGATTTCCAAGGCTGTTGCCTTTACGGAAGCACACTGCCCCATCTTTCTCCCATGGAGCAGCTGGTGGGTTTGAACCACCTAGAAAACTACATGGAGTAGTTTTAGCCTGTCACACACGGTCGCTATCAGTTAGAATCAACTCCATGGCACCTAATAGCATCAATGTTATCAGAAGGAGATTGGCTACTCAGCAGGCAAAAACAAGAGACGTTCAATATAGAAGCCATCTAGTTAGACTCTAAGGTCAACAGAGTCAGAAATCTGCCTAAGCAGAGAGGAATGTGGGATCGCCTACTTCACAAGAGAATCACGGGTGCTTCAGCACCACGGACAGCATACTCAGCCTCTCTTTTTGCCAAGCACATAGCCCCTGGCCACACACAGCTACTGGCCAAGCCAAAGCTACCTCCTAATGAACCTCTCCGCACCATCCTCTGCCAGCTCTGTAGGGTGACTGCAAGTTGGAATCCACTAGACAGTAGCAGGTTTGGGCTTTGGTTTCATTCACTCTTCGTTGCTTAACCAGGCCGCTGCGAAATGAGTGTCCCCTAATGACTCTTACACAGTGCCACCCTTGTAACGCAATACTGAAGCCATTCTTGAGATCCACCCGTCTTCAACCAAAGACCAGACAGGCCCATAAAACAATGATATGCACAGCTCAGAGACTAAATGTAGACACCAGCGCAGGGGCGAGGACCAGGAAGCAGGAGGGTACGGGAAAGCCAGATGCATGAAAATGGGGAATCCAAGCTGGAGAAGGGGAGCATGCTGACATGTCACAGGATTATCCAACAATGTCACAAAGCAGTATTTGTACTGTTTAACCAGAAACGAATTTGCTCTGTCAACCTCCATCTAAAGTGCACGCACGTGCACACACACAGTACCAGGGAGGCACATCATCAACTTTCAGACAAAGCACACTGGAATTTGGGGTCAGCAATGCTCATGGGGTCTTCCAGCAGTCCTGACCCCAGGCTGGAGGGAGCCCAAGATGACTCAGACATCAGGCACGGAGGCTGGGCGTCCACCTTCACCTGGAGTCAACGCCACCATAGCCTTGTCTTCAGCAGAGGTGTGACTACCTCCCAGCTTCCACTTCTTCACCTCCCACTCAGCCCATGAAAAGATGACCACCTCAGGGCTACTCCACCCAGGAAAAGTCTTTCCAAGGTCAATGCCGACTCTCACATTGAATCCAGTATCACCTGTGATTTTCATCATCTCTTTTTTTCTGGTGCTTGAAGGGTTCTTCTGTTGCTTTCTACTTGTTCATGTTGTACAGCTGATTCTTTGATTTTGTCCCTTTTCTCTTTGGGATGTGTGCAGTTACTGGGATAAACTGATCTCTGAGCACTGCTTTGGCTATGCACTCTAGGTTCTGGTAGGATGTGTTTTCATTCTCATTTGATTGTATAAATTTCTTTATTCCATCCTTGAGGTCTTCTATAACACAGAAGTTTTTGAACAAAGTGTTGTTCAGTTTCCATGTGTCTGACTGCTTACCCTTGCTTTTTCCACTATTGATTTCAAAATTTTGGGCTTTATGGCCTGAGAAGATACTTTGCAAGACTTCAACGCTTTGTATTTTGTTAGGACTTGCTTTATGGCTTAATATGTGGTCTATTCCAGAGAAGGTTCCATGTGGACTGGAAAAGAAGGTATACTTCTCTGTTGCTGGGTGGAGTGTTCTGTATGACTATGAGGTTTAGTTGTTTAACTGTTGCATTTAGCTCTTCTGCGTCATCATTAAGCTTTCTGGATGCTCCGTCCACCATCGAAAGTGATGTGTAGAAGTCTCCTACTGTTATTGCAGGGCTGTCTCACTTTCCAATGCTGTCAGAGTTCATTCGAGGTATTTAGCAGCTCTGTCAGTGGGTGTATAAATATTTGAAATGGTTACATCCTACTGAAGTACTGACCCTTTAGGCACTACATAGTGACCGTCCACTTCGGTAGATTTTACCTTTAAAATCTGAAACTTATAGTTACTCCTGCTCTTTTTTGAATGTTGTTAGCTTGCTGTATGAGTTTCAGTTTGTATCTTTGTATCTAAAGTATGTCTCTTGTAAGCGGCATATGGATCGCACTTTTTTATTCATTCTGCTACTCTTTATTTGAGCACTTAACCTATTTACATTCAGTGTTAATTACTGACAGGTATGAATTCAGTGCTGTCCTTTTGGTGCCTTTTTTGGTGTGTTGTTGGCAGTTTCATTGTCCCACTTAATCTTCTGTGCTGAGTTCTTTTTTATGTGTTTTCATCTTTTTCACTGTTGTGGGTTTTATATCTGCTGAGACCTCTTTGATTGTTTCATTTTGGTGTGTAGGGTTGTTAATTTCCTTCATGGTTACCTTGATATTTACCCCTAGTGTTCAAAGTTTAAGTCAGTCTTTAATTTCTTTGCATCTCCTTAACTTTCTTTCCACCTGAAAGACCTACGAACACATTAACTTGTCCCTCTTTTGGTATAATTTTGTCATCATTTACATACTGAAACCTCTGTTTCTCTATTGTTAGTGTTTTAGCTTTATTTTTTGTAGATTTCCTAGCCGTGTTGATATCTGGATGCTCTGTCTTGCATTGTATTCTTGCGTATATATCTGTAACAATGATTTTCTAATCAAAGAACTTCTGTCATGGATTGAATCGCGTCCCCCCCCCAAAAGTGTACGTGTTGATTTGACTATGAGTCCCAATATGGTGCCCTTCCTCCCATGTGTTGTGAATCCTGCCTCTGTGAGACTGATGATGGAGAATGGGCAACAGTTGTGTTAGTGAGACAGGTCTCCAGATACAAGCTTGTAGGTTACAAGGGAGAGAAGTGAGACAAGGAAGCTGGGAACCTCATAACATCACGAGAGAAGCACCGAGAGCAGAGCACGTCCTGTGGACCATAGGTTTCTGTGCTGACAGGCTCTCAGTGGATTTGGACTGAGCCTACTAGACTGTGGTAAATTCTCTTACTGAATGGACTTACAGTTTATAGATAGATTTGCAGCTTACTGGACTGTCTCAATAAAGCGTCTCTTCATGAAACCTCCCACTCGTGGTATTTCCTGTTAGAGCAGTACCAGGTGACTAGGACAACTTCCTTCAGTTTTTCTTGGAATTTTGGTTTTTGAAATTCTCTAAACTTCTGTTTATTTGAGAATGTCATTACTTTGCTGTCATATTTGAAAGATGACTTTGCAGGATATATATTTCTTGGATGGAAGGTTTTTTCCTTCAAGGCTTTTTATATGTCATTCTATTTCCTTCTTGCCAGTAGAGTTTCTGCTGAGTAATCTGAGCTCAGTCTTAGTGACTCTCCTTTGTTCAGAAGTTTTTGTTCAAGCATAGCTGCCTTTAAAAGCTTCTTATCTCTAGTTTTGTTAAGTCTGATTATGTCTTGCTGTCTTTCTTTCGGGATCTACCTTGTGTGGTGTTTGAAAAGGGTCTAGGGTAGGTATCTTCTTGCCTTTCATGATAAAGAAGTGTTCTGTCAGTGCATCCTCAATAATTCTCTGTATTTTCTGCTATTTCCCTTTTCTCATGCTCCAATCACTCATAAGTTACTCTTCTTCATAGAGTCCCACATAACTCGTAGCATTATTCTTCATTTTTTTTTTAATTATTTTACCTGATCTTCCCACATATATGCTGGTATCAGTTTATCTTCAATCTCACTAATTCTGTATCCCATTGCCTCAATCCTGCTCCTCTGATTTTCCACTGAATTGTCTAATTCTGTAACTGCATTGTTAATCTGCTGAATTTCAGACCATTATTGCTCAACTTTTTCTTGCAGCCTGTTTAAGTTTTCACTGTGCTGACTGCACTTTGCCCAATCTCCTTCCGTATGTCTTGCAGAGCTTTAAGCATTCCTCTTTTGTATTCCACCTTGAGTATCTGCAGGAAGTCTTCTTTATCTGGAAACTTTTTTTGATTGTTTTGGGATTTTTCTGAAGCCACAGTGGTCTGCTTCCTTAAATGATTGGAAATTGTTGCCTCTGAGCCATCAGAAAGTTGTTATAATTTATTTGTTTGGTTATTGTGATCTAACACACATACACACACACACATATGTATGTATGTATGTATGTTTAATTTTTGAGTGTCCAAATAGTCTGGTTGTTCCCAATTTCCAAATAGCTTACTTATTGGAGCCTTAAAATTTCCAGTGTGCTGTCACTGCATGATCAGAGCTGTGAATGTGCTAAGCAGCAGAGGGAGTTGCCAAATCAGTGGACCTAGCAGAACTGTTTTTCTTCTCCCTCTGTTTCCCTCTCCAAGTCCAGGAGAATAACTCAGGGCACATGCATAATATGTTCCACTTCCAGCCCAAGTAGTGTATCAGAGTTCAGTGCCTGGTGCAGAGCAGAAAAGGGAGGTAGAGGTCCTGGGGAGAGGGAGAGAAACCAGCACACAGCAAAGATTTTGCATCTCCAAGAGTTCACAAGCACTTAGCTTAAGATGCTCAGGTGAAAGTTCTCTGTGGTTCTACAGGTGTGGCCGTCAGAAACTCAGCTTCCCTGCTGGAGACATACTCTGGTCCCAGTGCTGCTGTTCTGCTCAGCCACCCACCACAATGCTGCGGCTGCATCTGGCTGGCTGACACACGTCCTTCTAGGGGGATGGATTTAAATTCTACTGAAGGATTGCTTCTGGACCTGCTCTTCCCTCCCTGTCACCTAATCCAATCTCTCAGCTTTCCACCTGATATTCAAGGCTCCTAAGACGTCCTCTGTAATCTATTGTTTCCCTGGTTCTTTGCTGTTACAGGGATCAGACAAAAACCTATGACTACTCTGCCATCTTAGCCCTGCCTCCACCCTTGTCCTTTTCACCTTGCCTCACTTTGCAGCAGCATTCCAAAACCATATGCTTAACGCCCCGTCTTCAAGGACTTCTGTGACCCATGGCTCTTCAGGTTTTCCTCCTAACAAGACGGCTTATTCTGTGCCATCTCCCAACAGGCCCACTCTCCTCTGCTGGTTCATTAAATAATTCCTCAAGGCTCAGTCCTAAACCCTTCTTTCATGCTAATTCTCTTCTATCCATGCCTGTGTGCAAATTACACCAAGTCTCGCTGGGCTCCTCAAATTCTGCATGTCTGAGATCAAACTCTTGACCTCCGTCCACAAACAAAAAAGCCTGAACCTCCTCCAATGCACAGTATCTCAGTAAGTGGCATCTCTGTCCTTCCATCCATGTATATGAGTCAAAGTCTAGGAATCATTTGTCTCTATCTTCCTGAACTCCAATATTCAATTCACCTTCAATCACTTCCACTTCCATCTCCTGTTTTCTATTGCCCTGGCCACCACCCTGGTCTGAGCTATCCTCTCTTGCCTGGATCACTGTGACCGCCTCTTAAACAGTCTCTCTACAACTGCTCCAAAAACATCTGTACTTCACATACAGTCAAAACTATCTTTTCAGTATACAATGTGATATTACTTCTGAGCTTAAAATTCAAGTACTTCCCAAAGGCTTTTAAAACCCCCAAACCAAACCCCACTGCCATTAAGTCAAGCCCCACTCACAGAGACTCTACAGACAGAGCAGAACTGCTCCACAGGGTTTCCATGGAGTACCCAGTGGAGCTGAACTGCTGACCTACTGGTTAGCAGTTGGAGCACTTAACCCCCGCGCCACCGTCATTTCCATATCACTTGCTGTACAAGGTCTGACAATGAAGTTTGCAAACTCATCCTAGAAAAAGAGCTACATGCCTCCCTGAAGAGTATCACTACCGTCGCCTTTGAAGTGCTCCCCTTGGGAAGCTACGCACCAATACCAGTGTCTAGTCCACCCCTCGAAACCATTTTGGAACTCTTTCTGGAATGGCCATCAGAACTGTCATATTACCCTTGAGGACCTGTCATCAAAATGTCTTCAATGTTTTCTGTATATCTTTGGGTAAAGAAAAAGTCACTGGGGGCCAGATCAGGTAAGTAAGGAAGGTCATCCAATCAGTTACTTGTTTACTGGCTAAAAACTCCCTCAAACACAACTACACAAACTTGCCACTGCTTCATGGTGCACAATGGCCACTCCAGAAAAACCTCCAAAATTGCTCTGAACGGTGGACTAGGTGCTGGCATCGGTGCATAGCTTTCCAAGGGGAAGACTTCAAAGGTGACCATACCAATATACAACAATGAGGAAGGTAAGCACTTACAACCCTAAGTTCACAGACCTAATTGTCAGGCCCTGTACAACAAATTACCCCAAAATTTAGAGGTTAGAAACAATAAACGTTTATTATACAGCTCCTACGGGCCAGGCTGCTTGGGGTCAGGGTCTGTCGGAAGCTGTAGTCAGGACGCGCATGATCTGAAGCTGCACTTGCCTAGGGCTCAGTTGAGGCTGGACAATTTTTTCCAACGTGTCGTGCTCAGGGGAGACAGAGTGCTCCCTGGAAGCACCGATGGTGAGACTTCACTTTACCTGCTCCGGAGGTGTTATCAGGAGGACTCAGTCCCTGGAGAAGGACATGATGCTTGGTAGAGTGGAGGGTCAGTGAAAAAGTGAAAGACCCTCAACAAGATGGACTGACACAGTGACTGCAACAACGGGCTCAAGCACACCAACCAGCACGGGGACGGTGCAAGACCAGACAGTGTTCATTCTGTTGTGCAGTGGGTCACTCCAAGTCAGAGTCTTCACCGCATGGATGAATCCGAAGGGCATTACGCTGACTGAAATCAGTCAACTACCAAAGGAAAGACATGGCATGAGACTGCTACCATAAAGACTCAAAAAAGATCTATGTACAGGAAAAAACCATCTTTGACGGTTACTAGACTAGGAAGGGTGAGCAGGGAGACACTACCTAGAGCGTAGATAAGTGTTATCTTCGATGAAGGGCAAGACAACACACATTACAGCAGAATTCAACACTCTTTCACCAAAGCAAGGCCATAGAAACTTCCCAGACACATCCGAAGAACGTGAAGGACTGAGTTACTGGAACTGAAGGCTGGAGACCACAGTCTCAGGGTACATCTAGGTCAACCGGTATAACCTAGTTCATAAAATGTTCTGCATCCTACTGTGGTGAGCAGCATCTGGGACCTTAAAAGCTTGTCAGTGGACATCTAAGATACATCTATAGGTCCCATCTGGAGCAAAGGAGAATGAAGAGAACCAAAGAGCTGAGGAACACAGTAGTCCAGAGAACAAACAGACCACACGACACCCAGTCCCCACTAGCCTGCACCAAAACTGGATGGTGCCCAGTTACCACCACAGCTCTGACGGGGGTCATAACAGAGGGTCTCTGGCAGGGTGGGAGGAAAGCGTTGAACAAAATTCAAATTCACAAAAGAAGACCAGACTTACCGGTCTGATGGTGACTGGAGGAATCTTCCAAGCTATGGGCCCCAGACACCCTGTTAACTCCCAACTGGATCTGCTCTCAGTCTACTTCAGGATTAAAAAAATCAAAACCAAACCTCACTGCTGTTGAGTCGATGGCAACTCACAGCAACCCTACACACAGAACAGAACTGCCTCGTGGTTTCCAAGGTGCGCCTGGCAGATTTGAACTGCTGGCCTTGGGGTTGGCAGAGACAGCACTTAACCAACAGGATCCCCAAGATAAGACAGGCCTACAAAAAAATAAACAACACGTGAGAGGAATGTGCTTGTTAGTTCAATCAAGTATAGATGACCAGGATTGCAATGCCTGCCCCAATGCAAAGACGAGAAGGCAGGAAAGGACAGGATAGGCAGACAAATGGGCCCTGATAGGCCAGAGTGGAAAGGGAGAGGGTGCGGACACACTGCAGAGACTGCAAGTGGTGTCTCAAAGCAATCTGTATATAAAATTTTGGTGTGATAAGCTAATATACACTGTAAAAGTCCACCTAAAACAGTCTTTTTGGTTTTAATTACTAGAGGGGCATCTCCCAAAGAACCATTTTTGTCACTGCTGTATTTGAACTCTATGTCTCATCCCTGTCACTGTTTGCTTACATCCCTGCTGTATTTGATGACAATCCTTTTCTCAGCACAAACATCACCTGAAGTAGCATGTTCTGAAGTGTCTGGAGCTTAGCATAAGCAAATGCTGGGGCCTCACTCTCCTGAAACCCTTTCTTGGTGATCGGGTGTCTCTGCCCCTGATCAGAGGTTCTGTGTACACTGAGACATACATACACAGTGAATTCCCTAAGTGCCAGTATCAAATGTTCTGCACTGACCCACGTGGACAGCAGGGTGTCCCACTCCGGTACACATGCTGGGGAGCATGTGCCATGTGGCAGCTCAGTGGGGGGAAACACCCATCTCCCTGATCTTCAGAGGGCTTTTTAATTTCCCCAATTATGTCTCAGCACTTCAAGAACTTTTTCCACATACCAAAGATACAGATGAGGAAAACCCAGGAATTTTTATTTCATGCTTCTGTCTTTATGGATGGTTTTATACCCAATAATACTGACAGCCAGCATTCAAGAGCTTCATTTAAGCCAGAATGTATCCTAGGGTATCTAAGTAAAAGCTAAGAACTTTATATGCACAGTCATGACAACCCATGGTCTAGAGAAACAGTACCCCATGTTACATGTGAAGAAATGGGCACCCAGAGGTTCAGCTGCCTATGAAAAAGAGCTAGCCATGCAGTAGGTGGCACTTGAACCCAAACCACCTGACTCCCGCCACGCCGTTGCTCTGAGCCACCGCAGCACGTGGCTACCTTGAGGACCCGCACGAGGGACGGCCTTACTACGAGGGACGGCCTTCATCACCATTAAAGACGTCAACCGAGCACACAGCCACAGCGTCCTCGAGAAGCAGCCCAGTGCACTGCAGTGCTGCTCTGGCTGTGACCGCCGAGGACAAACGCAGGTCCTGCTGACAGTTTGTGCTCTCACGTGCGAAGCTAATACCACTGACATCCAACAGGACAGACCTGAGTGAGGCCGCCAGAGGGAGGCTCCTGACCTACCGCAAGGGTGCCACACGGGGAGCACGGTGTGCCGGGGGAAGCGTCGCAGAGACAGGGACAGAGCCTACCCACTGTATTAATAACGAACAGTCTCTCTGCTGGCACTGTGTTCTACTAGCCCGAGTGACACTGCTTCAAACTCCCCTCTCACCAACCCCTGCTGTGACTCCCCTGGGTGACTTACAGGGCCCAGAAGAGCAAGACCAGGGATGTCATCTTCAAGATGGCCCCAGGGCACATGGCAGCATTTCTCCTTTATGAGCCTGCTGTCATTGGCCAGACCCAGGTGGCTAAAAGCAGGACGCCGACCCGGGGGCTGTGCTCTGCCAAATCCTCCTAGAGCTGTCGTCCCTGATGGCGGCCTCTGTCTTCACGCCTTCATGTCTTCATCATGAGCACCCCAGCAACTCCGGAAGTGCACTTCTCTGCAGAAGACATGCTGCCCGAGCCAAGTGGACTTGCAAGTAACAAGTAGCAGTTGTCTTTTTTGCTAAATCAGCTGAGAGGAGGAGCAGGAAGAGACCAGGGACGCCCCCAGGGACAGGGGTCTTTCCTTGGATATCCGTGGCCCTCAAGATTCACCGACTCCGCACATGGACACCTGGGTCAGAGCCGCAGGGCAGAGGCACAACCCCCACAAGCCAGTGAGAGCTTCGGCAGGCAGTGCTGGGAGGTGGCCGCACCTCGCCAGCACCATGGCCAGCTGCCTGCCGCTCTCTCCGGACCAGCGAGTGGCATGTCACTGGCCACTGCAGTGTGGATGGCCTGTGCCAGGCTCTGTGCGCTTTACTCATGATCCTCCAAGCCGCCTCCCCGTGACCGTCACCCCCACCGTCGCTACACAACGTCCCTCTGGCTCCTCAGGCTCAGCAGGCTGTCAGTCTTGCTCAGCATCCTCTTGGCCACTTGAGTTTCAAAAAAGCTTTCACCAAACACCTATGCTCCGGGGAAGCCAGGATCCACTCTCCTGTGGACATGTGACAGAAATGCCTCTGGTGCAAATCACCCAAAATGGCACTCCTCAAAGCAGAGTCACAAGCACCACCTTAGACCACTGCCACCACTGCCAACTGTCTACTGCAAGGACACGTGGGAACCAGCACAGAAATGAGTGATGCCAGCAACGCCTGCATCATGATTGTCATGGATCGAACTGTGTCCCCCCAAAAATGTGCAGCCATGCGGCTGGGCCACGATTCCCAGTATCTTGTGACTGTCCTCCATTTTGTGGTTTTCCTAAACTTTTTCTTAAAGGATTCAGGTGGAGCTGTGAACCCCTTCATAGGATTACCTTCCTGCTCCACTTATGTAAAGGGAGTTTCCCTGGAGTATGGCTTGCCCCATCCTTAATCTTTTCATCCTACGAGAGATAAAAGGACAGAGAAGCAGGCAGAGAATTGGGAACCTTGTACCATCAAGAAAGCAGCACCGGGAGAATAGCGCATCCTTCGGACCTGAGGTTCCTGTGCCAAGATGCTCCCTGGACAAAGACGGATGTAATACCAGACTCTCCTCCAGAGCTGACAAGGGGAAAGCCTTCCCCTGGAGCAGACACACTGAATGTGGACTTGCAGCCTACTGGACTATGTAAGAATAAACCTTCCTTTGTTAAAGCCATCTACTCAGTGGTATTTCTGTTAAAGCAGCCCTAGCTGACTAAAGCAAAGCAATGATGTATCATTCACGGGGCCAGTATCGGAGGTGCTGCTTGTCAGTGCAGCCCCCGGGCCCCCAGCACAGGATGCCCCGGAGGGCCCACCCCAAAGGCAGAACGCCCCACTGCCATGGAGTCGACTCTGAGTCACAGCGAGCCTACCCTGAATTCCAGAGCGTGCACTTGGACTAGAGCTTCAGGCGACTGCCATGTTTACCACGGCTGAAGGGGCGCCAACCTAGAGGACGTGAAGGATAGCGGTGATTTTATGATACCCCATCTCTTGTGGAAGCATCTGTTTTGACGCTTAATACCACTGGGTTAATTTTATCAAATGTGCACATAGTATCCTGTCACCCCACTTCCTTCTTGGATAGGGCTCGCCAATTTCAAAAGCTTTCAACTGTTTGGTCGGGAGCCTTCCCGGATCCATCCTGTCAGCTCTGTGTGTACGATTAAAGACAACTGGCCGGAAAGAAGAACCAACTCACAACACCACACGCGACACAAACGCGCTCCTGTCAAACACCAAACACAGAAGACTGTACCCACTGATCCCAGAGCTCGGCGGGCAAGGGAGCCAGCTGCAGGTGACGTCACGGCTAAGACTGCACTGAGCCAGCAGGCAGGCACTTCTGACTTCAGGCTAGTTATATACGGACGTGAGTCACGCGAGAAAGCACACCCTCCTCCAGAGATTTGGAAGCTGGGACCAACTGTGGTGGCACAGAGTACCACTGCACAGCAATCCCAGATCTTCCCAGGCCACTTCCAAATAACTTTTCTACTTTTACAGGCTAGGTTTTTAATCAAAACCAGGACAGCTACTGCTCTAGGTAAGAGTACAGCAAATGTCTAGACCCTGACAGCTGGTTCAAGGCCAGCTAACCATTCCAGTACTACGGAACCCAGGAAGGCCTGCCAACTTCTAGATGCCAGTCTGAGAGAAGTGTTTGAGAAAATCACTAGATTGCAATGTACAGGTCAAGAAGGCAGAAGTTTCTCATTTCTGACTCATCGAGCTACGAGAAAGCAGGGCTTGTGTGACCTGGGCAGCAAGGAGGTGGCCACACAGATGTTCTGGGGTGGGAAAACTCCAGGTGGCGGCTAGGGACAGGAGGTGATGTGGTTCTCATCAGACCCCACTTGGGAATAGGGACCGGGTGATGATTTTTCTTCTGACGGATCCCACCTGCCGCTGTGTCCACTCTGGAAGTCAATTAGTGGCCACAGCAGGCCTTCTGGACATGCTGGACAATGCCAGGTCTGGGTTGGGCTAGTTTAAAGACTAAGAAAAACTTAGTAGCACACATAGGGTCAGGTTACACCAGGGCACCCCCAGGTCAACCCCAACAAAGAGATGAGCTGTCTTCTCCAGAAAACTTCAGTGTTTCTTCACAGTATGTAGTCTGGCATTCCCATCATCAAAGCCAGTTCTGTCGGGAAACCCTTCCGACCCCATTCTGGGTGAACACGCGCCCTCAGGTTCCCAGAACGAGAGATCAAGTGTAACAGAAGAAGTCTCCGAAATCCAATCCCTTGAAGGTGCCTTCATCCCCACGTTCATCTCAGTTCTTCCTTCTCAGGGGCTCGGGGGTGCCCAGGAACTTCACTACAACCAGCCATGACTCTCCTGCAGTCTCTGCAGCTCCTCCCTCCCTTGCAGGTGCCCCAATCTGCAGCCTCACCTGGCCTCCACAGAAGGTGACGACGGGAGGGCCTGTCGGAAGCACCAGCCGGTGGGTGACGCAGCCATCTCCTGGATCCCAAGAATCATGGATTCCTAAGTAGGGATACTGGAACATCCTGCTACAGCAGACATGTCACCTACTTCTACCACCTGGGGAGACACATCCTCCTGACTGTGATTATCTCCCAGTCTTGGGGTTCAATGACAGCACCGAGTCTACAGCAGACATCTCAGAGAGAGAGGGCCACCTCTGTCTGCCACCTGCCACCTGCTAAGACATCCTTCTGACCATGACTATCCCGATTTGGGGGTTCAATGCCACTCAGCACCGAGTCTGTCCTCTGGTTGAACGCTTCTAGCCATCACTTAAAGATTTCTGCTTTTCCTAAGAGACAATAAAACCGGCAAAAGCGGGAACCTGTATGAGGAAGAAATCTGCCAGAGACATACAACTCAATTATTCTTTCACTAGCACAGAAGGAGAAAAGCGGTCCAACTGCAGCCTGGCAAAGACGTGACACTTGCAAGGCCAGGAAACACCGCAGTCGGTGGAGTGCCACCTGTTGCTGCTGTCATTGTGCAACCTGGACAGATGGGAGGGAACAGAAGACACAGAAACACAAGATCCAACCTGGTACAGGTACAGTGATCAAACTAAAAGCGCCGTCAAACCGCCATCTAAACGCCTAGTTAGCTTTTTCCACTCATCTCACTGGACGGTGACCTTTCTGACTGGCTCCAGTCCGTAAGGTCTGCGGTAAGCTGTCAAGTGCTTCCCATCCTGATGCTCAGGTCGAGCACTGGCCTCACCCAGTCTGAACCAGCAACGGGGTTTACTGTGAAGTCCCGTGAGAACTCCCATGACCCTCTCCAGGCTTTCCTCTTGCCCCTCAACTCCTGTGAGCCCCTCATCTAAGCCCTCCTAGGCCCATCTTCACCTCCCTCAGCAACTGCTGGTCTCAGCAGAGCCCCTTGAAGCAGGGCCCCGTCTCCGTCACCTCTGCATCCGCCGCCTCACCGCGTCTGCTGCCCAGTAGCTGCTCAGTCGTTTCTGTCCAATACGGCAGCTCCTCGGCTTAGCGGTCCTCAGCAGACCTCTGGCTAATTTTTTTAATCTGGTTTCTTGTCATCACCCCCAGAAAGGTGAACTACTTTACAACCTGTAGGGACATTAGTTCACCTCTGGCCCTCCTCTCCTCCTGAGCAAACTAGAATATTCTCCTAGAATCAGCTCTTTCCTTTTTCAGCCGTATTTCATGAACCTCGTGAAAATGAAACTGTTCTCTCTAATCCATAAATCTATAATCAGCATCCCATGGTGCACTGACACCTTCATGGAACGCAGCAACTTGGCACACCTGATCTCTTTCAATAGTACTAACTCTAACTCTAGAAACATCTGTTCTTGCACACGTGAGCATGCACTAGAGGTCTACTGTAGGCGGGGCTGACGGGGAGGTCTGGAGAACGGCTCATTTCTGTTCAAGTGGAGCTCAGGTCCCCTGACCTAACATGGGCTGGAAGCTGTGACTCTCTTTGAACAGGATAAGGTATAAAAATAACTTCACTTCCAAGGTTAGGCCATGAAAAGGCCTTTGGGCTTCCTCCTTGCTGGCTCTCCTCGATGGCTCACTCAGGGGAAGCCAGCTGCCATGATTTCAGAACACCCATCAGTCCCACAGAGAGGCACAGGGGCCTCCAGCCTCCAGCCTCCAGCCCTCTTCCGACGACAGCAGCCCCGCTGGTAAGCTCCTGAGGACCCTGAGCCAGACGTATCAGCTCGGCAGCTCCAAGCCCCTGACTGGCGGTTTTCTGACATTATGTTTTGGGATAATCCATTACACAACCGAACACAAGTGCCGAGCCTCCTGGGAGTTCACGTGGACGTGTCACACCCAGCAGCAGCGGAGTGAGGCTAAGGAAGCGGAGCGGCAGTGACGGTTTGGTGCCTGCTCGGGGCGTGTGCACAGCTGCAGTCAGGCGTGGGCCCCGCCAAGACACGAAAACGTCCGCCGAATGCCACACGGGAGTCCTGAGAAGACACAAAAATGTCCAGCAAACGCCACACGAGCCCTAAGACACAAAAATGTCCACCAAAAGCCACACGTGAGCCCTGTGAAGACACAAAAACGTCCACCAAACACCCACCAGCCCTGTGAAGACATGAAAATGTCCACCAAACGCCTCATGCCAGACCTGGGAAAACGTCCACCGGATACCACGAAAGACCTGTGACGAAAAGAAAATGTCCAGTAAATGCCCGTGAGTCCTGTGAAGACAAGAAAAGGTCTAGCGAGCAACACGTGAGCCCTGTGAGCATGAAAACGTCCAAGTGCCACTCCTGAGCCCGGTGAGCAGGTAACCATGTCTACCAAACGCCACACGCACCCTGCTAGCTCCAGTTACGACTCAGAATAGTCTGAAAGGTACAAAATGTCCAAAATTGTTAACAGCAACTTTATTGTTTCACTGGTGGAAAAAAACCATAACGGTGTGATGCATTGTCCCTTAAATTTACAATAAATGAAGGTTTACATAAATTATATAGATCACAAATTTTCTACTTTATACTATTTAGAACAAAATCATCTTGATAAATATGCCCAGAGGACAACCAAGGTTCTTAGTGGATGGCTGAACCCATATATGCAAAATAGAGCTTCTGGTTTGACTGTGGTGCTTTCAAACCATCCAACATGCACTCATGTACCCCAGCTTTAGAGAAAACATTACACATGGCCTTGTCTTGCATTTCGGGAAAAGCCCAGACTGAATCCCACAGACAGTATTCCTTTCCTGTGAATTCATCTCAGGCTGGAGCAGAGAACAGAGATGACACTCTTGGGTTAATACCCCCCAGTAATGAAAAAAGTACACAATCAATGGGGGGGACCAGAAAAAACAAAGAGAAAGCTTCATTAGTAGCCAAGGTAAGTGTTCTTGTTTTTTTACAGCTCACAGGAGTTTTAAATAGCAGACCAGTCATGCTACCCGGGGCGGTCAGACAGACCTGAACACTTATGAAGTGAGTAACTTCCTTAAGGTCTCGAAGGTGAGAGTCTGGAGGTGCTGGGTAAACCACATGACACGTAAGAAAAGGGAAACCTACCTCAGCGCTTCGGAAAGGCACAATCTATGGACAGGAAGCCTAGCATAGTAAAACCCTCACTGGATGCCAACGGAACGTGTCTGCGAGCCCAGCTCCTCCTCAGAGGTTGAGACCTTCGTAAATCGGCCCCTCCGACTCGGGGGACTCCCGCCGCAAGCGCAAGTGCTCCAGAGTATTGTGGAAATGTTTGTTAATCTGTTCTGTCTCTTCACTGGACTCAAGGTTTGGGAGGTCTTCTCGAATCTTCTGGATTAGCTGGTTCAAAACCTGAATTGTTACCTACAAAAGAGTACATATGAGTTCACGGTCAAACGCGCACCCTGAAAGATAACCGAATAAAACCGCAGAGGAGCACTCGCTTCTCGTATCAATAACCACAGTAACTGAGAGAAGAGAGACAACACGCGATTCCTGCTTTTGGTAACAGCCATTAGACACATACATATAAAACCTGAGTAAAAAAATTTAAAGCCACAAGAACCAGTCAAAGGACAAGAGCACAAACTTACTTTACCTGGAAATCTTGACCAGTCTCTTCTGGGAAAAGATAATGCATTTAGAAACTACTCTAAACTTGTACATGACAGTAAATCCACCTGCTTTTTGGCATTTTAAAATTATTTTGCACCCCTAGACCTGCTGCTGCTCCTGATCACAACTCATTACTGAGGTTAACTCCTCCGGCAGGAATGGACTGGCCTTGGCAACAGAGTGACCGTATCGTGTGTGCACTTTACAGTTCTGTGCATCTATACGATGTCGTCCTACTGTCCTCTGATAGAGGGGAGTGGAGAGAGTGGAGAAGAGGGAACAGGAGACTGTGAAGAGGATGTCACGTGTACAGAACAGAAAGGAGGAGGGTGCTGCCACCGGGCAAGGAGGGCAGCAGGAGCCGCACACAGGCGGGCATGTGAATTCAAACCGGATTGTACACTTTCATTCCAGCACAATAAAGAAATTAAAAAAAAAATCTATCTTGTACTTTTCAAACACAAAGTGACTGTCTTACGGAAGATCCTAAGCAAAACACACGAGAACTTTCCTGCATGTAACTTGCCCTCCACTAAAGAGACGAGCTGATTTGGTCAAGACTGCTCAGCAAAAACTTTAGGTTCTGTGACAAGGAGACTAACCACATCTCTCTTCTTCACCTCTGTACCCGCAGCATGTTAGCTGGCGCCGTGCAGGCGTGTAGCAGTTACCCAACAGTGAATCAGCAACCCACTGACAAGGCCCTTCTTCCCTTCCTCAGAGAACACAGTGACAAAGGGCGTTCACAGGACTACAGAGAAGGAAAAGCCCATATGTGGACTCTGCCGATGCTGACCATCATAAACAAAAAATAAAGTGTGAGAACAAAAACTTTCTGCATGCACTGACTCTCCTAAGAGCAGGAAGGGAAACGACCTCCTCATAACACAGCCTGCTTCTCAGCAGGGAGAGCACCTGATGTGTGATCACCACCACCAAGGAAAAGCCAAGCAATGAAGGGCTCTGATGGACACAGTCACCTATGCCGGTCACAGCGGTGAGAGCAGTCAAGGCTGCAATGGACACGGTCACCTATGCCAGTCACAGCAGTGAGAGCAGTCAAGGCTGCAATGGACACGGTCACCTATGCCGGTCACAGCGGTGAGAGCAGTCAAGGCTCCGATGGACACGGTCACCTATGCCGGTCACAGCGGTGAGAGCAGTCAAGGCTCCGATGGACACGGTCACCTATGCCGGTCACAGCGGTGAGAGCAGTCAAGGCTGCAATGGACACGGTCACCTATGCCGGTCACAGCGGTGAGAGCCGTCAAGGCTCCGATGGACACGGTCACCTATGCCGGTCACAGCGGTGAGAGCCGTCAAGGCTCCGATGGACACGGTCACCTATGCCGGTCACAGCGGTGAGAGCCGTCAAGGCTCCGATGGACACGGTCACCTGCTCTGGGCCACATCAGTGAGAGCCGTCAAGGCTCCGATGGACACGGTCACCTGCTCTGGGCCACATCAGTGTGAACAGTACAGCAAACCGAATCAATGCACACAGAGAAAGAAGTGCTCTGTTTCCTGCTACAGATGAATTTCTAAAATTCGGATTTCAAAAAAAGTGATTAAACAAATATAAAATCGACCAGAAGCAAAATGGACATACAGTATCACCCAAAATAAACCTGGGTATAAAATTAAGTTTCTGGACAAAAGAATTCCATTTGTCTACCCATTCAGTAATTCAGAGTGTTACAGATTACCCCGCAACACGAAAGGCACCATTAAAGAATGGACAGGTGACCAGCAAACAGACACGAACCCGCCTTCACAAAGACCCCAAAGAATCTAAACAGGAAGAAGCTGTCACCATATACACAGTGGCCAATGACCTGAGCTATCCCTATGTAAACAAAAGCCAAATATGAGTCAAGAGCCACCCGTAAGGTTGGTCTCCCCACGATCCTGAGGGCACTTTTGGGAAGAACTAAGCCCCAGGGTTGTTCAGTGGCTGCTCTTCTGGAAGACCTCAGGCCCCCACAGCAAGGTCCCTCAGGGTGAATGCACACCCCGCGCCTTGTAGTCCACAAGCAAGCACACTGCCTGGGCCACCTGTGCACGTCCTCCAGTCTCCACCCCAGAGAGGAAGGTGGTGAAAGGATTCAGACGGGAAGAAAGCACAGGCCATAAGCAGTGACTGTCTTGGTCACTCTCAGAGCCAAAGGGCCGGCCCTAGGTTCGGGCTGACAACACAGCCCGCTTCCACACCCTGCACCGTTCCTATGCTCTTAGTCTACCAGCGCTCTCGCGGAGCCCCGCCGTGCACTGGGTAAGAGCTCACAGCGAACCAAAATGTCAGCAGTTCAAATCTACTAGGTGCTCCCCGGGAAGCCTGGGGGTCAGTTCTGCTCTGTCCCATGGGGTCACTTGGCGTTGGAATCCACTCAACGGCAATGGGTCTGAGTTTTCTGGCTTTAGGTGGGGGTGGAGTCTTGGTGACCGAGTAGTTAAAAGCACAGCTGCTGACCACAGGACGGGTAGCTGGAATCCCCAGGTGCTCACTGGGAACACCCAGGGGCAGCTCCGTCACCCAGGGCCGCAGGGAGCTGGCGTGAAGGCATGTTCTGCCAGTGACTTACCGCCTCGTTCTCCTTCTCGTAAAAATAGATGTATCTGTTGAGGATCTCGATGAACAGCTGCACCTGCAGAGACGGGTCCATGCACTGGTTGGCGATCTTCAGCGCCTTCTTCAGGCACTCCATCACCCTCTTCCCACCGTGGAGCTGCAATGAAAGGCAGTCAGGGCACCACGCACGCCCAGCTTCCCCACCAGACAGAGACGCCAACGCTACGGGGCTTCTTCCACGGTCTACAGGGACGTCACCACTCTAAACCCGCCCCATTCTTTCTCTTCTTAGCCATGTACTCTATGTCAAACACAGGCTAGCGCCCTCCGCTCCACAACACCGTCCTCCACAGCAGGGCCCTCCACTCATGACTGCCTGTTTTTGTTAGTGCAATGAAACAACGCCACCCGGGGGTCAGATCGCCAAGCGCTCCACACGTTCCCAGGGCACCGGGCCCTCGCCGCCGCCCCCTACCGTGATCCCCTCTACTGTGAGGTGGTCGGGAACACCCCTCACCTCCTCCCCGTTCCTGTCCGTGTTTCTGCCAGACCAAAAGAGGTGCGCGCAGGTGCTGACGGCGCGGCCCTGGTCCGGCTTCTTCAGCAGCTTGGAGGCCGCGAGCGCACACTGGGTCCGCAGCGGCTCGTGGTTCTCCTCGCTGAAGCACTTCATCCGTTCAAAGGTGCCGATGATCAGGGTGATGGCGGCCAGCTGGGCTTTGGAGTCGCTGATCTCGTCCTCATAGAGAGAGAAAGCCTGGGGACACAAAGCCCAAGGACCTCAGGGGGCCAGGGTCCACTCCGGTGCTGCCCAGAGAACATCCCACCCACCAAACTTCCTCCTGGGAGACACTCGGCAGACCCTCTGACGGCAACACGGGGCCTGCTCTCGGGGCGGCACAAGACGTGGCTGACACAGCAACCAGGCTACCAGGTCAGCCTCGTGGGACAGAAACCTGTTTCCAGCGTGTGTAACCCAGGGCTCCCACACTGGACTCACAACGGCACTTGTCTCCATGAACCGTTTTATCACCACAAACTTGGAATCTCTGATTTTATTACCACCAGCACTGGCTCTGTTCTGCTGCCCTCAGCCAGTCAACACGCCTACCGCGTGAAGAGTTCCAAGGTGAAGAAGAAGAACCCCTGAGCCTTACCACCCAAACTATAGAGAAGCCCCTCAACTCCACAACACTCGCTCCGCAGCCCAGAAAGGAGAACAGATCATCACCTGGGACATAAACTCGTATGCCACTGTCTCATGATTTTCAAAACCAATTTCTCCCGCAGCGAGAGCCCCTTGAAGAAAGAGCCGCAAGGGTAACTCGGCCAGCTCTGCCTTGATCAAAGCACTGATGGTCTGGTGAGCAAACGAAAAAATCTTCTGGCATTTCTTTTCCCATTTGTCATCCTGCAACAGGAATAACTGTGTTAGATGACCTTAAGCTCAAGAATATCCATTTTAATTAAAACGTCCAGGAGAACCAGGAGAGAGGGCTCCCACCTCTCATGACACCTTCCCCTCATCCCATTTATGGAGCCTGACACGAGGCCACCCAAGTGGACTGCCTTCTCAGACACCCACTGGCTTTGCAATTTGCATACATTCAGTGTCTGTTTATTCTGATCAGAAAAGTAACACACTCCCAAACTGATGAAAATACACAAAAGAACTAAGAACTTAAAAACAGTCCTAAACGTATCCCCCCCAGCACTAACCACTGGCAATATCCCAGTGTCACTGTTCTGTGTTTTTTTTCTGTATGTAAATAGAAATACGTGGTTCAATTATACAGCGATCTTAGTGTGTAGTTTTATATTCATTAAAAACTTCCCCGAAAATCAGAATTAAACACCACCAAACTCATACTGCACACCATGTCGTATCCAGCTTTCCCTCCCTTACTTTGTCCAAATAATTTTCCTCATAAAATGAAAGTTGTATGAAAACATGTGCAATGCTCCAACACCCCACGTGCACTGGACGCAGTGTAATTAACTGTGCCCACCCCCTCTGGAGAACCCCCTGTAACAGCCCAAGCCATGACCTGCATACACAACGCTTCACCTAACCTCGAAGTCTTCACTACAAATTCTTACGTGGAATCACTGGATCCTCTAAGGCTCTAGTCACATACTGCCAGTTTTCCAGGAAGACTGGAGCCGATTCAGAGTCCCCCTGCTAGCCACTGATGGGAACAAATTCTCATCACACCTCTGCCAATGCCCGACTGTCCTTCCTCTTTGTCAGTGTGACTTTTAGGGAACTTAACAGTTGCAGTAACAACTAACACAGTTAAACACTTGACCTGTATATTTGACCATCGATGTTTCTCTTCATGAAAGCCAAGTATCAACCAGTTCTTTCCATTTTGTAAAACGGTAACAGTCACAGACAGCCCTGTCATTGTATACAATAACCCCAACGCACAGTGCCTGCACAGAGCACAGCACAGAGCATGGCAGTCAGGAAGCACAGGCCAGCCGCTGCTGTTACTGTCACAGTGACAAGCACCCACCCAGGAGATGCTGGCTAGCAAAAACCAGCCAAAAGCAGACAGTCTGCTGGCTGGGCTCCCAGCAAACTCAGTTTACCAGGACTGGTTTCTTTCAATAAACCTGACTAGCCAACTCTCACATACAGTCCACTGAGCTACGGTCTTCAGAACCACACCCCTGGAGACTTAAGCCATGGTTTCATTTGTGAATGAGTAAGCTCAGGAAACACACACACACAATTACACGCATTTAGAGGACGGCCGATTATCTATGGTGCCAGGCCCCATCACGCTAACTGGAAGTAGGTCTTAACTTCTAAGTGCTTGCCATGCCTGCATGAGAGTTTTGCTACCACTTTAGAAACACTTTTAACACTCCAAGAAAGTAAAAACATTCTTACGAAGACCTAAGTATTTTCCGGCTAACTCTAAAATGAATCTATCAACGTCCCACAGCGACATCTACAGGAGGAAAGGACACGCTGTGGCGTGAACTTCAGTCCCTGGATCTCTGACGTCTGGGCGTTTCATGCGCTCCTGTGGCTGCTCTGTGACCCAGCAGCCTCACGGTCACAGCACAGCCACCAGGACGAGTCACAGTTGACCGGTACTGACACTGAGGCCACGACATTCCCTTGTTAGGCTTCGTCAGCGTCAGAGACCTTCCATAATAAAAACCAGGCCATGCACAATTGGGAGGAGGGACAAAGCGCTGACACCGAAGGCCGACCCACCACTTGAGCATTCTCTTTGTAGCGGAAAGCAAGCTGGTATGCGGCAAACACCAGCGGCGGCAGCGTGAAGCGGATCCGTTGATTTCCACCAGCTCCAAAGTGTTTCCGTGCCGTGTTTAAAATCTGAGCATTAAAGGAAAGAACACAAATCACAGTCTTTCCCACACTGTGGTTAACCACTGATAAAATTCAATGGGGCACTCGCCTTCACTGTCACCACCATTTTTTGATCACACACAACATGTCAGTCCTCACAGCCTTCCCACCTCACCGTGGCCCCACACTCCCCCCAGGGGGCTACCAACAGTGAAATTAGAGGTTTCGCGAGTTTGCATCCCCACACCCAAGGCCACACAGCTAGTCACAGAGCTAAAACGCAAACACACTTTCGTGCACCTGTCCACAGCGGCACTGCCTTGACAGAGAAGGCAGACTTCAAAGTTAGACAGACAGACATTCTAAAGCAGTTCTCAACTGCTGTGTGACCCTAAGAAAATTACTGCCTTCATCTTAAGGTTCATTTGAGAAATGCGAGCATTACATAATGAAACCTGTAAAAACTAGAACCTGTATAAAGCAGAAATCTGTCAGAAATAAAAGACACCAATGTTTTCCACTGAAAACTAACACAAAGTGGCAAGAAAGCCCCCTGCCAAAGGTGGGAAATGTGCAGGACCAACCAACCAGGCGTCCCCACCGTCCTGCTCTGGCCTCGCTGGCTCTCCGCCTGGCTCAAAGGGCTGCCAGGAAGGGAAGGACTTGCTCAGGGGTTTCCAGGACCCGGCACAAGGACAGCAGTGCTCAGGAGGCATCCACCACTCTGCTGGCACACCGTCCCACCTGACTCAGGGAGACACGGAGGCCATTTACGTCCAGGGAAACGCCAACCCGTGTGAGAAGAGCCGCTGAGACGCCAAGGCCTGGCTGCTGCAGGAGGACGACAGGCTGCATGACAGGATGAGTGAAGACTTCCTCAGATCCGGCAGAGACAGGAAGAGACCTCGGGGAGGGTCAGGATGACCACCTTTGCTCCTGGGCACATCCAACTGGCCACACGCGGCCTCACTGCTGCACTGGGACACCACAGAGGACAACAGCCGAGCACCCCGCCCTGGAGCGCACACGCAGCAAGCCCTGGTGGCGCGTGCTCAGACTGTCAGCGGCCCGCGCAGGTCCGCCGTTCCAACTCCCCAGCAGCTCCACAGGAGCAAGACGCGCCAGTCAGCTTCCGTACAGAGCACAGCACAGGGAACTCTACGAGGCTGTTCTACACACCGTGCACAGGGCACAGCACCGGAATGCTCAGGATGCTCGATGCTCGTCACAAGGACTCAGTCACAGAAACCGGCCTCGGACTTCACCGCACCAATCAGGAAAGAGTGCAGCAGTGTCAACTGTGACAGAGTCAGCAGACAGCCTCAGGACTCGCCCTCAAACCCAGGCGCTCTTCTTGACAGTGTGGCCCAACACCTCACCTCAGGCATCAACAGAGGTCACACTGCTTGGCCCAACAGTAAACAAGCAGTCGTCCCCGCTACCCTTCACTGGAACAAGCTGTCTGGTATCAAGAGCTGGTCCTCCCGCTCAGGGAACACGTGTCGCTCATGTCACAAACATTTACTGAAGACGAACGACCAAGGCAGAAAGCCTGGTGGTGCAGTGGTTACAGCGCTCGGCTGTGCCAATCTCCCCAGCGCTCCCTGCACTCTGGGGGCAGTTCTACTCCGTCTGTAGGGTCACCATGCGTCAGAATCGACTCAACAGCAGTGGGTGTGTTTCACTGAGTAATGATGAAAGAAAATCCCTGGGGGTACAGTGGATGTGGTGCTCAGCTGCCTACCCAGAGGGTGGCAGTTCAAACCCAGCAGCCGTTCTGTGGGAGCCCGACGTGGCAGCCCGCCCCACAAAGGCTCGCAGCCTTGGGAGCCCACAGGCAAGTCTACTCTGTCCTACTCTGTCACTGTGAGGTGAGACAGACTCAGAGGCCATGGGTTTTCAGTTGGTGACAATTAATTAAGCCTTTACACACACAGCAACAACCCAAATATGCTACTTCATCTTTCATTCAGCTGGAATCATTTTAAAATCTTCCAAGAAAAACCACCAGCCTCACTCAAGCATTCTGAGTTCGCAGCCTCAGTGAGGAGCTGACCGGGGGTAAGGCGTGGGGCTCGCCCCTACCAGGTACTGCTGGTCAGGGTCCTCCGAGCGCAGCAGGTGAATGAAGCGGCCCACGAGGCTCTGCTCATCAGCGAAGTCTTCAGGATCAGGGTCTTCTGCAGGCTGGTCTGGCTGGTCCTGAATCAACGTGGACACCAGATTCATGATCGAATCCACCTATGAACAGGAAACAAGGAGCCCACTGGGGTGAAGACTCCAGATTCAAGATCAACTCCACCCGTGAACGGGAACGAGGAGCCTGCTGGGGTTAAGAGCCCCGAGGCATGACTGAATCCACCTGTGACCAGGAAACCATCAGCACACCAAGCCACTGTCAAACATGCTTCCTGTTCTGTCACGTTACACAATCTGGAAGGTGTATGTGTGTCGACACACACAACTGGACACAAGTCTGGAAGCAGACACAGTAAATGTGAAGTCCGCAGTTACCCGACTTCCCCCGGGATCACAGGTGTCTCAGAACCTCTTTTTCACGTGTCTCCAGTTCTCTATTTGACACAATCAGCTACGTGCTGTTCCCTTGTCGGTTAAAGCACTGAAGCCACCCACCCCGCCCCGACAGCACGTCCAGTCTCTGGCAGGTGCCCCACTGCCCGCCATGCCTGTGTCCGTCCCCTCACCTGGTCCTGAGAGACGATTTCCGTGTTATAGTCAAGGACGCTGCTCAGCACGTAACAACTCATGCTCTTCCGGGACTCATAGTCAAAGTACTCAAAGAGGGGGTGGAAGTGTTTCAGCTTCAGAACTGTTAGAATGTTGTTGTATGTGTCAACAGGGATCTTCAGAAGCCTGGTGAGCTCCTTGGAGACAGCACTGCTGGTAGCGATACTAGGGAAAGGAGAAGAGCGGCCCGTCAGGGAGAGCAGGAACTTCCACAGGTGCAGACACCACCCACTGCGTAAAAACCTGGAAACTTTTGCTTATGCACAGAAAGAACGGTGACACCACCCAAAGACCACACGACGGCCTTCTTCCAAAAGGAGACAGATGCCGACCTACACAAAGCAGCTATCACTGCTGACAGAAAATAAAATACAGCCCTCCCTCGGTATCCCCGAAGCCGGCTCCAGGACCCCCATGGATACCCCAAATCCAAAGACAGTTGGATGCTGTCGAGGTGGCGCTGACTGACACAGACCCCGGGGCCTCGTGTTTGCATGTGGCTGACACACACCCTCCTGCCCAGTCAGACTGCTTCTGGTCACATATTATACCTCACACAGTGGGAACCCCACGTGGACGGCTGCTGTGCGGCAGGGATGCCACGTGGACAGCTGTTGCACTGGATCCTTTAGCAAATCACAGCAATTCTCTCTCTACACCTCACAGTGTATACGCTGGGTGAAGAGCTCTGGTGCCACACGGTTCATGACTCACGACAACGTGAGTCATGAGGTCATTGGAGGCAGCGCTCCAGCGACCTCCAGAGACAACCAGGAGCTGTGGGACGGGGGAGACCCACCCGGGGCCACTTGGCGTCAACTTCACTTGTGTGGCTTTTGCTCAGCGTGCGATTAATTCAAGTTTTGCTTTTTTGAAACCTTCTTTCCCCTGAATAATTCTGATCCACAGTTGGCGCCATCTGTGGATGTGAGAGTCACGGCCACAGCGCTCTGACGGGACACATTCCTGCCTCCTGACACACTGTGATCTAGAAGTGGAGATGACTGTCCAGAAGCTGACAGTGCCTCTAAGGAGACCACTGAGACGGGTGTTTTGCTCCGCGGGTAGCCCCCATGTGCTGTACACTGACAGTGAAAATAAGGAAAACCGCCCAAAAGCAGAAAAACATACAGCCTGTTTTTTCCACATACAAAGTCCACCAAACCCACTGCTGCTGTACAGGTTCTGAGAACAACCCCCATGAAGACAGAAGAGAACTGCCCCATGGGTTTCCTAAGGCGGTAACTCTACGCAGAGGCAGACTATTGACATCTTTCACCTACAGGGTGGCTGGTGGGTTCAAAATGCTGACCCTCAGTTAGTTAGCAGCCCAGTGCTTTCCCACTGTGCTACCAGCTCCCTTTGTGCCGCACCAGAGGGTGGTAATTAGGAAAAGGCAGGTAGAGATTACGGCAGCAGCCTGTGGAAGCACTCTTCAGAGAATGAAACACACTGGGACATCCTAAGATGTTACAGGTTCCAATCTGGGGTTCTTTGATGTGAGAAGATACAGTTTCACATCATTAAAAATTTCCTCTCACACAGGGACCATATATTGGATGCACTTTATGGTTCTATACATCTATAGGATATCATCCTGCTGACCTCTGCCTGGAGGAAGGGGAGTGGACGGAGAGGAGGGGAAAGGAGGCTGTTGGGAGGATGAGACATGTATGGAGCAGAGAGGAATAGTGTGCAGTCACCAGACAGGGAGGGCAGTGGAAGCTGCATACAGGTAGGCATGTAAATTTATACGTGAATGTACATTTTCACTCAGTTATGTTGAATAAAAAAAAAAGTTCCTCTTACACGTGTTATTTTAAATCAAGGCTGTTTTTCTGTTCCCCCCAGTGGGAGTGACTACAAGACAAAGGGGGATAAACGGATGGAAGAAACATGCCTGATGAGCCATCGGCAGGGGGACAGGGAGAGACGACTTGAGGTGGTGAGTGCACAGCAAGAAGGGGGAGACTGGCTGACCACTGGGGCACAGACGCAGCCGGAGACCATCAGGGCAAAGAGAACAGGGTCAGCACTGCCCACGGGGGCCACTGGAGGGTGCCATGGGCCTCAGACAGCACCCAGAGAAAACTCCAAGGAGGGAACAGAACAACATGCTTTCCTTGTTGGAATAAAAGCCAAAGCTCAAGAGCAAAGAATATTTTAAACCAATTTAATTTCTACACCTTAGACAGACATGCCTCTCCATTTTCATTATTTTTTGTTCTTTCAGCAGCTACTTCTCATGAAAATACTGCTTGGTACACACGGTTCCCTCTAAGGGCTGTGAAACAAACTCTTTGCCGCACAGAGCCAGGCTGGACCCGGAGGCACCAGCAGCTGAAGACTGCCAACAGCCCTTCAAGGCCACGACCCCATCCAGTGTACCACCAAACCCTTGGTGACACCTGCTGCCCTGATCGTGACCACGCATGACGTCCTCGAAGACCAGACAAACTTCAAAAACAAACAGAGAAATAAACACCAGTCTGGGACTACGATGGGCTGAGGGCTTTTAGGAAAACTGAGTCGGACCCGACCCGACAGCATGTGGCTGGGCTGGCTAACTCCGACTTACTGTTCCAGGTTGAGCTTATTAAATATCTCCACCGTTGTCTCCAGCACTTTGTCCACGTAGTCCACACGGTCAGGGTAACACTTCATGGCGAGGTTTATCAGAGAGACTTGTAAAGAAACAACGTCCTCGGACGGCATGTCTTGTCTAGACTGGAATGTTGAAAAAAACCGTAACATTTACTGGAAACGCTACAGAAGGGTCTAGCAGCAGCAGTTTCAAATCGCCTAGCACTTAGGAGAAGAGCTGTACACACCTGTATCACGGTAGCCACTTGCTGTGAAAATATATCAAAAAGTTTAATATCTGCTGGGATGCCAGGTCCATCTTCACGGTGAGCAAATAAAGCTAATCTAAAACAGAAAGATCACCTTTATTTTAACAGATACAGGGAACCAGGCAGTAGGATCATGGGTGACATTTATTCTTTAAACTTTTCTGTATTTTCTATACTGAGAATATCTGTCCTAAAGAAAAGTGTTAAAAAGGACATGGAACATCACACGATCATTTCCTCTCAGCAGCTTTGCCAACAGTGTCTGTCTTCTGCTTGCTTACTTCACATCACAGAGAACAGAACCACAACAGATTTCCCTAGACTCTTTGAAGCTTCATGAAGCGGTATGACGTGCACTGATAGAAAACATGAAAGATGACAGTGAAGGGAAAACAAAGAGCAGAAATGTTTGTGGAATCCAGACTTTCTGGAACTACAGTGCTGAAGGAACCCCTGTAACTACAGCTCTAAGGTAATCTCCAAAACTTAAACCAAAAATATCCCTGAAGTCATCTTAAATCAAGCAACAGCTTAGCTTAACTAGTCAAGAATAACTAGTCAAGAATGTGTCCACCCTGAACACTGGGCTCCTTTAAGAACTACCTGTAAGGGACCAAACTCACAACAGCAACTCAAAAGATAACACAGGAGCCTTACAGGGCAGTGAGGTCACGTTAACGGGGGAAGAGCAGCTCAGGGAAGGAGGGCGAGGACAGCGCACAACCGCAGGAATATCATCAACGTCACTAAGCCCAACAGGTATAAAGGGCTCAGCTGGTGTGTCAGGCTGTGTACATTCTCAACAACAACAAATTTTTAAAAATGCCTAACAGTGAGCCATGTATTCCATAGCCATGATTAATCTGCAAAAGGTAAAAAGTGTATTTTACCACAAAGATTTTTTTTAAAAAGATAAAAAATACAGAGTAAGATACAGCATGTTTGCTACTGTGAAATCTGAAACACGACTAGTTCCAAAAGCTACTCAATTCCCGGCAGCGTCAACAAAGGACAGCATGTCCCACGCCAGCGGCACAGCCACGCCCTGACCTGTTCTCCAGAGAGGCACCACTCCCCAGACGGCTGAGGGACACCACATCTAACCAGAAGCACGTAGCTAACCGCTTCCTCTGCGAGGAGGCCCAGTTAGCACGTGACTCTGTCTGCCTCAGACTGAGCTGCTAATTTGAAGAATTCTGTCATACAAGATCTCTTTAAAACTAGTAACTTAGATATGCACAACACAGTAAGAGGCATGTGCAGAACTACACCTGCATCTGGGTTTCCAGTTCAAAGCAGCAGTGACATACGTGCTCACGAGCGGGCTACATTGCAGGCAGTGCCACCACTCAGCACAGGGACCGTGCCGTCCCTCAGGAAAGCCATTACCAAGGGCCAGGTTTCATACCTTTAATCAACTAAGCCCAATGGCTAAAAAAGAAGTGAATTAAAATTTAAACCTAAAGGTGATTCATTGACCATACCTGGTATTTAGCAGTTCTAAAGTTCTGAGGACAGGTCAATACCCAATCATCCACAGCTACAATGGTCAAAAACAAGTTTTATTCTCCAGAGACGCTGGCTGTGTAGGCATTAAGAGACGGGTATGAGCAACAACGCCTTTAAACACACTTAGGATCTACACACTTGTGCATGACTAAAAGCTAACCCTGTGTCACGCCTAGGCCAGGAAGCGCCCGTGAGACACCGAGACCTGCTGAACTACATGGCTGACAGCACTTGACTAAACTCGGGATGTAATCAGACAGCAACACAATCAAATAATCCAGGAAGATTTTAAACTGATTATTCCCGGGTCAGAGCACCCCCACCCCATGCTCCGGGCTCTCACCTGTCAATCAAAGCAATGATGATGTTCTTCACATTGACGTTCTGGTGCAACTCAGCACAGGCGCGGAGAAAGGGGTTCAGAGTCTGAAGGTGAAATTCATCAGGGAAAACCTGAAAGCCAAGTGACGATTGACTGGTACAAGCCAAAGTGCTTCACATACGTGCTAGACTCACTTGTGGTATTGAAAATTCTTACTTATGAAAAAAGGATCACTTTAAATCTTCTACAACCAAACTCAGCCGCACCTGATCCTCATCACTCACACAGAGTACCTGCCCTTGCCCGCTCCCTGGAATGCACTCTGAACCCCGAGGTCAGCACCCTCTGCTGCGGGTCAGAGTCCGTGAGTGCAGAGCGCACCACCCACTCCCCACTGACCCCCAAGGAGGCAACGCTGCTCTTTCCCTTCAGCTCTCCTGCTCTCAACAAGTATCTATTCACTGTCTACTAAGCACCCCAGTTTCCGCCTTTTTGTGCTTTCTGGGAGTGACTTCACTGTTTAACAGCCCCCAAGCACAGTGCTGCAGTGGTGGCCAGACGCTCTCCAAGTGCAGGCAGGCTGTGCTGCACCTCACGCTGGATGGCTTCTGGATGGCTTCACTCAGGAAGGCGTCCCAGTACTGCTGGCCAGGAGCTCATCATCGACCAATCAAACGCATGTTTTAAACAAAAACCAAACCTGCAGCCATGAACTGATTCCAACTCGCAGTGACCCTATCAAGACAGAAGAGGGCTGCCCCATGGGGTTCCCAAGGGGTGAAGGGTGGATGTGAGCTGCCAGCCTTCCGGGTAACAGCCACAGCCCTGAACCCACATCACCAGGGCGCCACACGTTAAATAAGGAGACCTCCGAGGAACACCCACAAAAGAGAACGACGTGGTGACATGCTGATGAAGACGAGGGCGCAGGAACTGAATCCTGTGCTTCCCAGGGAAAAAGGGCTCCGTATTCGTGAGCTTGGGTCACATATTCTGCGAGGCAGCGGAATCGAGTGTGCACCGCCCTCCAGCGTCACCCAGCATCAAGCCAGATGGACTGTTCCACCGAGCAATGCACACTGCCCATCAGACAGACTGAGGCTCTGAGACACAGACAACTCGGAGGGCTGCCCCCTCCTACACCCGGGGAAACACACACCTACACAAAGACCAAGTGCCAGCTGCAGAAGGAAAAGGCTCCCTTCAGGAAAATATAGTTTGTGTTCTATCAGGACTTTTCCAAAACTCCTCAACAGCACAACAGGCTCCTTCTGAAATGAACCCAACATCCGCACCCACCTGAATGATACACTCCATGAGATATTCTTGAGCCAAAGCGTCCCTGCAATTCACCACTTGCTCCAAGATGCCGGTCAAAACAATCTAAGAGAGAAAAGCCAAAATTAAGAGGTCAACTGTTTCAAAAACCCTAAGATAGTTCTCTAACAACACATCAGGTCTACCAACTTGGCAATCATATTACACTTTTCTCACATACTTCATTTCCAGATAGAACTTTTACAGATGTTTCAAACCAAAACCTGGGCTTCTATTTAGCACAAGTCCTTTAGCATGAAGTCTGTCTTAGCACCTTTTTGTATCTCTTATGGATTTCCTAACCCACATTGCCTAACCCAATACCATAAGCAGTTTCTTTGTGTTTTCTTCTAAACATTTTTGTTTTACATTTTACGTTTAGGTTTGTGATCTCTATTTGAGTTGCAATACACAGTGTTTGTATTTTGGTGGTTACTTTGTACTGACATCCAATTGTTCTAGAACTATTTACTGAAGTCACTTTCACCAAGAACGGACACCAGATTTCTAGGCCTACTTGGAACTGTCAACTCCGGGGACCAGCAGGCCTGGCCTGCTGGCTACAGATACAAGTTTTACTGGGATAAAGCCACACCTGGCCCCTCCCACCTGTCTATGGCTCTTCTGACACCACGCTTTCAGAGCTGAGTAGTTCTGACAGATCACAAGGTTCATACAGCGAAAAACCATTTTCTATCCGGTCCTTTACAGAAGGCGCTTGCTGACTGCTGCTTCCCTGTCTCAGTGACTCCTCTGTCTGTTGTGAAGCTACACTCTCATCCTGTGGCATCCTGTGGCATCAGAGCACACCCTGAATTGAGGTTGTGTGAGTGGCCACCTGTGTTCTTTCTCAAAACGATTTCAGCTGTTCTTAATGAGTACTACCAGAGGGCAGGAGAGCAGAGCGGAAAGGCTCGCTGGGATTCTGACTGAGACTACATTGAACATACAGACCTGGGGAAAATTAGTATTTTGACAATACTGAGTCTTCCAACCCATGACAATGGTTTTCAGTGTAATGCTATTTAACAAAATTACTTCTATTTAAAAAAAAATCAGGTTTCAATTTCAATCTCATTACACAGGTAAAAGTCACAAGAAGAAGCGAGACACCTGCTTGTAGCGCTCCACGTTCACCCCCTCCAGCTGACTGAGGCGCACCAGGTTGGTCCCCACCAGGATGCGCAGCTCTTGCCTCTCCCGCTCCCGCTTCTCCCGGTCCCGGCTGTGGCCCTGATGCTGCATGCGCACCCACAGCTTGTTCATCTCAGCAAAGTTGAGCAGCACGAAGTCCATGGAGTCACTGATGTCACCGGTTATTTCTTCACTGCAAGGACACAGGACGCATCCTTAGACAGGGTATACGTCACATGCCGCCACCAGGCCGCCCTTCTCTGCCCTTCCTTGTCACTCTGTGGACACTGCTTGTCGAGGCTACTAGCCACGTCATCGGGGTCCATGTTACATGTCAAGGGGAACAGACCCAGAGAGAAATGCCACTGTCAGGGGGAACCCTCCAAGTTCAAAGGGCTAAAATGAGTCGCTTTATGGCAGCTCCCTTAATTTAAAAGACCCCACTGCTGTCCAGTTGATTCCAACTCACGGTAACCCTGGAGGACAGACTAGAAGAACCGCACAGGGTTTCCAAGGAGCACCTGGCAAATCCAAACAGCCGGCCTTGCGGTCAGCAGCCACCAAGTGCCCCGACGGCTCCTTAGCTCAAAAGCCCGAGCAAACCGACACTCCCAGTACACTGCTGACCGTGTCATCATGGTGTCTAACAGGGCTACACCTTCAGTTGGAACCTCAGCTTTCTGAGAGAAGAGAACAGGTATTTCCCTGCTTTTTCTACACCACCCAGGATAAGGAACTGACTAGTGCCTAATGCCTGCCTAATTAAAAATGTAAAACTAAGAGTCACACTTTAAGCAAATAACTTCACCATCTTAACCTCTTGGGTGGTTACCTTTTCTGCATGCTTCAGTTTTCTGTCGCAGGCAAGGGAAGGCTGCGCCACACCGGCCACCTGCTGTGGTTCTGGGATGCTGGCAGGTGGACACAGGGGCTGCACTACTGGCCACCCAGAAAACAGGGGTCTCTTTCAGCAGCTTCTGCTTTCTCATTTTTGGAATTAATAAACTTGTATGGATAGAACACTACAATCTCATCTGTTCTAGGGTAACAGGTCGAGAAATCACACGAAGACTGGCTAGCACCCGGAAAAAGTCAGTGCACTTCATTATTTCATCACAAATATAATCTTCAAAATGTAACTCACTTTAAAAAGCCCTATTTTCAAAGAACACTTCATGAAAAACAACTCCCAATTATGTTAAATAAGAAAAAAGCTAGTTTTAAAATTAACTCTCTATATAGATACATGTTTGCAGAAGAGTACATTTTCTACCGTACACACTAAGGAATTTTCTATCGTACAGACTGAGGAATTCTGTATCACAAAGAAAATTTACACGCAAAAAGCTGCCAGTGCCTAACAGCTGGAGAATTAGTGTTAATTTTTTTTTTTAACACTTTTCTGCATTTTATATCCATCGGACATGTTGTCAAAAGGGATCAATCGCTGGAGAAGGACATCATGTTTGGTACAACAGTGAAAAAGAGGAAAACCCTCAACGAGATGGACTGACCCAGCGGCTGCAACGAGCTCTAGCATAAGAACAACTGTGGGTACGGCGGAACCCCAGGCCATGCTTAGTTCTGCTGGGCACGGGGTCGCCATGCATTAGTACTGTGGTGTATGGGCTCACCGTGGGTCAGTTCTGCTGGGCGCGGGGTCGCTAAGAGTCAGTTGTGTTGGGTATGGGGTCGCTATGGGTCAGTACCAACCCAACAGCCCAGAACAACATTTTTTATCTACTCTACAATGAAAAAAATGTCAAAACTATAATCAAGGAAGACAAGGCACTTACTCTGCTGGCTCTCCCTCATCAGGTAAGATGTTTCTGGTACACTGGAGAAGGTAATTTCGGAGAAACAGACCCCTCAAGGGATGCTGTACACCACGACACATTTCCACCAAATCTTTCAAAATATCTTTCCGGGACTGGGGAAATGACTTAACATACACAACTCCGACCGTGATCAACAGGTAACTGGAAGAATTAATGGGAAACATTTAATTAGAAAGAAAATACTCAAAACCAAGAATGACTATGCCCAGACACAGTGAAAACAAGCATTGAACAAGAATCTTTGTGTTTCCTCCCATGTGATGAAGAAAACACTGATTTACAACACACTACTCAGTGACACAGAAATAAAGACCTGTTTAGTCCTCTCACCATTAAACACACTAGGAAAAGGGCAGTCACACTAATTTTCTTGGTAGCCAAGGCATTAAACAAAACAGCGTGCCCTTTTCTATTTCTAAAATTCCCCAACTATCCGTAAAATAAATTTCATCACACTCTAAACTCCTAAATAAAAATAACAGCCTACTAACTTGAATTTAGTGACATAACCTCTCCGGTCAGCGACAAGCTGCCCATCAGGACGGCTACGCTGTGCACCCAGGCGGCCCTGCCACTCACAGTCTGGGGATGATGTTGCCGGCGTACTGCACCAGCTCGTAGAGGTCTGCCACCTTCCTTCCTTTGGCAAACTCCTCCGTCAGGTAGACCTCCAGGTAGTGCAGCTCGTCAGAGATCGCCATGTCTGGAGTCATGGTGAAGGACCATGTGCGTGGATACCTTAGGCCCGAACCCTTTAAGACGGCACACTTAAGGGAAGACAATTTCTGTCAGACTTTCTTGACTTTGAAAAGTAACACCTGAAATCAATAGTGTCAGGTGAGGCAAAGCAAGAAAGACAATGTCTGTCTGTCTGTCTGACTACTGTAGGTTCGGAAATGGCAACATCACTCAGTTCCTTTCCATTTCAGAGACCTGCATGTCAGTATCTAAGCACTCAGGAGACACCACCTGGCAGGCTCCTTATCTTTTACAAAGGTTCTGAAAATTGAGCTAGAACAGCAACCCCTTCTAAAGAGTCCTTCAGCCAAGGAAAGAGCACTCCTTTAAGCAAACGTTTCTTTTTCTCACTTAGCACATCTGCATACGGAGGAGTAGTGTTTGGGTGAGACCAGGGAGAACCCCAAAACTCCTGAAATGCCTAATAAACAACAAACATACAGTCTTATCAAAGAGAGGGCACACTCCAAATGTTCACTCTTCAATGTTCAAAAGATACAAAGCTCGTAGTAGCTCTTTGGTGACAACATGGACGTCCGGAGCTCGCCCAGCATGTTAGAGGCGTGCTTCAGCGCATCCATCAGCTTGTTCTTGTCCTGCAGAAACAAGAGAACTGATGAGAACGCTTCGTTTCAATGAGATTCTACCCATTTTGAAGAGCTCTCTAAAACAAGGATTTTTTTCACACAGTTTCCAACACTGAAAGTGTTTCAACCACAAACAGCTTCAGACAGCGACACTCTCTTCTCTACAGAAAAGCTCTGCACGATTCCTGATTGTGTGACGTGGAGCCTGTGAGTCTGACGCAGCCAGCACAGCGAGCTCCCTCAGACAGCTCTGGTCCTGTCGTTCCCCAGAGATGTTAGAGCTGGGTCCAGAGACTCCCCTTCCCCTGCAGCAGAGAGAGCTGGCACATCCTTCTTCTGAAGCATGATACTATCCTGACGATGATTCCGTCACAGGCCACTCCGCAGAGCTGTCTAGAACATTGTCCACCTAAGTCTGCTTCCCCCTTGTATTCTTCAAACTCAAAATTCCCAAGTCCCGCTTAACACATACATGCAGAAAACTTGTGGGAGCTGCAGGACATGCTCCCCACAGACAGGGACAGAAGCAGGTGATAGCACGCTCCATGCCCATCCATTCTCTCCATCCCAGGATGATTCTTTTTATTTGCAAATTTGTTTGCACGTAAAGTAATAAAACACGTACAATCAATTAAAAGGATACCACTAAGCTTTGAAAACTGCTGAGGCTCTTTACAAACATATACCATAGACTGAACTGCACCCCCCCAAACCACGTGCGGTCAATCCTAGCCCTGAGAGTGGTTGTCAAGAATCCAGAGTTGACACCTTTGCTGGTAACTGAAAGGCTGGTGCCCCGCTGGCAATGAGCCCGGGTGACCTGCTCCTGGGGACGACAGCCCAGCAAGCCCCAGGAGGCAGTTCTCAGTCCTGCTGGGTTGCTGTGAGTCAGGACAGACTCCACGGCAGTGGGTTCCAACTCCCAGGTGACCACAATACACGAGTGGACACTGCTGCCCACGGTGGCCGAGGAAGGGGCGCCCTGACGACAGCCAGCAGGGGGCGCTCCCAGTGCGGTCTGCCGGAAGCCCCAGTGCCAGGTGGCCGCAGAGCACATGCAGCTGCTTCCTCAGGGTGTGACCACGTGTCCCTCACTGTCCTCTTACCAGGCACCTTTTCATCTGGAATGACTGGACCTTCACGGCCTGTACGGCTTCATCCAGGAGCTTCTCCTGCTCATCCTGAGGCGACTGCTGTGTCGTGGGCTGAAACACAGAAAGCCTGGCTGTCAAGGCCTCGTTATAACACTCTTCTAGCCCAAACTGCTCCCTGCACAGCTCAGCCCTGGACCTTTCCTTGGCTGGCACCTAAGCCTCCTGCTGGCTCGACATTTCAAACTTATTTTTCAATTTTTGACAACTCTGGGCTGGGCCCTGTCACTGAATCAACAAGACAAGACTGGTGAAGGTGAATGTCACCCATCCAGAACATTTCCTCGTTCAGAAGCCACCTCAACACTCCTGCAGCAGACTTCCCTGGAGGAGACAACTGCTCGGGAGGAGCTGCAGTGGTAGGTGGCGGCGGCCTGCACAGTGTTAACCAGCTCTGAATCTACCACCTGAATCTACCCATCAAACTAAACTCTTCTGATAAAAAGCCCATTACCATCACACAGATTCCTGCTCATGGAGATTCCTCTCAAGAAGAGCTGTGGGAGCTGCACACAGGCGGGCATGCCAATTTAAACTGGGCTGTACACTTTCCTTCACAGCAGAGCAGAATGGCCCCACAGAATTTCCAAGAAGCACCACGGTGGATCGGAACTGCTGACCTTTTGGGTGGCCACCAGAGCTCTTAGCCACTACAGCACTAGGGTCTCCAATTCCTTTGATAAGTTAAAAAAGCCACCCACTGCTATCAAGTGACCCTACTGGGCAGAGCAGAACTGCCCCATGTGGTTTCCGAGGAGCAGCTGGTGCACCGCTCTGCTGGCCTTCCAGTTAGCAGCCATGGCTCCTTGAAAAAAAATCGCCACTGAGCTGACTGCAACTGATGAGGGTTTTAGGGGACAGAGCCAAACTGCCCCGGAGGGTCTCCAAGCAGCACCTGGCGGTTCTGAACCTCCGACCTTTCTGGTCCGCAGCCGTAGCTCTAAAATGCTTCTGCCAGATTACTTCTCATCTGCATTTCAGTCTACTGTTTACACCAGGGAACCAGCCACAAGGAGACTAACCATCCTTCTTCTTACGCAGCATACAAAGGACTCCGCAGTTTACAAATAAAACAGTGCAGGTTGTCAGTAATCAGTACCAGACCCTGAGAGTCCACCTCTCAAGTACCCAGCGTATGTCACTTCCAATACACAGATCTGGCAGCAAAGTGACCATGTTGCGCATGCCCTTTATGGTTCTATGCATCAACAGATGTTGCCCTCCTGGCCTCTTACTATAGGAGAAAGCAGAGAAGAGGGGACAGAAGATTGTTAAGATGATGTGACATGTATAGAACAGAAAGGAGGAGTGCACTGTCACTGGGCAAGGAGAGCAGTGGGAGCTGCACAGGCAGGCATGCCAATTTAAACTGGACTGCACACTTTCATTCAGTCACAATAAAAAAAAAACAGCTCTACAGCTACAAGGAATAAAAAATATCCAGAAACTCTTCTTGCCATCAGCAAAAATCTGCTTGCAAGAGGAGCTGGACGTCTCCATCAAGCAGAATTAACCACTTCTTTCTTATGTTCTGTACATGCTACAGCACGAAGCGCACCATAAATGCAAACACTGGTCATTTTTACGCCCTTGGGACCCAGCACATAAATGCTGACTGTTGCCCTGGTGGGACAGCGGTTAAAGCTCTTGCTGCTAACAAAAGGTTGACAGTTCGAATCCCCCAGCCACGCCACAGGAGAAAGACGTGGCAGTCTGCTTCTGTGAAGATTTACAGCCTTGGAAACTGGCTACCTGGTCCTACAGCGGTGCTATGAGGCAGCGCCGACTCACTGGCAATGGGTATGGTTTCACTCTGGTTCTCTACAGGTCCACTGTGAGTCAAAACTGACTTGACAGTAGTGGGTTTGTTGGTTTTTTTTTTTGGTGTGAATGAAGGAACTAGTCTTAAGAATGTTTAGATTAACAATTTAATAAAAAAATAACACAGAATGAACTGAAAAAGCAAAAAGTGAAAAAAAAAAATGAAACTACAGCCACTGCCATCAAGTCAGTTTCGACCCACAGTGACCCTATAGGGCCGAGCAGAACTACCCCATAGTTTCCAGGGAGCACCTGGCAGATCTGAACTGCAGACCTTTCGGTTAGCAGCGGTAGCTCTAACCACTATACAGCAGGGTTTCTGGCAGAAAGCAAAGACTTACTAGGCCTAGGCTGTGTCGTCCTTCCAGACAATAAACACAACGTCTCATTTTGAGCTTAACAAAAAACAGGAGTCACAGAAAACCCACTTTTGAACTGGAACCATTTACAAAAATTGAAAACTTTCTCTTGGTCTAATTTTGGAAAAGGAGAAAAAATTAACTGAGTAATAAGCATTGCTGATCATCTCCCTTTATTTCACAACCATGACAAACCCTAGCAAACTGAGTTTCCTGAGCCAGATTCTTCCTCAGAAGCATAAAAAACACTAAACTTCAAAGACAAAGTTACGGTCAATTAAACTAAACTTGAAGAGAACATTAACTTATACAGCAGAATTGTTAGTGCAAAAATGCTGATTTCCGAGGCCAGATCACACCAGCACGTGAGGGCTCTGACTTAGTAAAATTCAGTTTTCCTCACTGGCTTGTCCTGAAAACCTCAGTGGGACCAGGTAGGGACTTTCCTAAGTCCTTATCATGAGCATCAATGGATTGTGCTACGGTCACATGGTCAACTCAGAAATCAGTGTCATTAGTAGTTAGGCGACACCCAGTCAGTTCCAACTCAGGGTGACCCTACGCCCGACAGAAGAAACCACTGCCCAATCCCAGGGCGCCCCAGGGATCTACGGTGTAACACTCATAATGACCACCTTTTGAAAAAAAACCAAAATTTTGGTTATAATGAGATTACAAGCAGTTCCAAAAACATTTTAGTACAACTGATTAGTCAGTCATGTATAAACAGATGAACAGCAGAATTCTTCTATTTTATACCAACTGGATTTAAAACTCGTTAAGTTAGAAAATCACAGAAGATGACTTATTACCAATTAGCTCATAAGTGAAGAAACAAAGCTACAATAAAGAAGTATGATTTTAAAAATTACTCATAAGACAATGCAGTTACGATACAGCCATTCTAAGAAAATATTGCTTCCCTCAGTGGGACTTGTCGCACAGAGCAAGTATAACCATGGGCGCAACCAGGGGTCTCCCCACTCGTCACGGAGGCTGCCCACTCACGGACGACCAGTACCACCTCTGTGCTCATTAGCTCTGTGAATCCTAGACAAATGGAGACACTAACCAAGACAGAAATTAAACCCGCATGTCCATCAAAAAACGGATGTAAACAATGTAGCATGTACCCATTCAGTGGAATACTGTTCAAACATAGAGAAAATTCTAGTTCACGGCATGACACGGATGAATCTGGAAAACATGATGCTAAGTGAAGTCCGTCAGACACAAAAGGTCAAACGCTCTAGGACCTCACAGGAAATATCAAGAACGGGCAAATTACCCAGACAAAGGTTCACCAGTGGTTTACTGGGGCTGGGAAGTCACTGTTCCAGGGTGCTGAGTTTCCAATAAGGGTGACGAGAAACGTCTGGAGATGGGCAATGGTGACAGCCACACAACTTGGTGGATATATAATTAGTGTCACTGAACTGCACACTTAAAAATGGTTAAAATATGTATTTCACAATAACTTTCCTAAAAAAAAAACCCTGAAATTCACATTTGTGATTAGGCCCATTTTAGTTTGAGACCCAGGCCAAAGAGCCCTCCTAGGCCCACACAGTGACAAGGCGCATAGAAAAGTGAAACACGAACAATGACATAAATTCACCTTCCGCTCGGGGAGCATGCCTTCTCTGCTTCTTCTATAAACCAGGGACAACATGCTATAAGAGTAAAGGAAATGACACAATAAAGCTCAAAAGGCCCATCGCTTAGTAACGCGCACTCAATATGAGCTACCATTACCACGACCAAAAAGACCAAACCAAACCCATCGCTGTCCATGTCAGCTCCAACTCACAGCAACCCCACGGACGGGGTGGAAGGGCCCCCAGGGCCCCCAGAGGGTACAAGGAGCACCTGGTGGATCTGAACTGCCACCTCGGTCAGCAGCTGCAGCACTTAACCAGTACACCACCACGGCTGGGCACCCCCCCCAATACCAGCAATTCCTTCTACTCATCCTATTAACCTGATTGTTGGCCTACCTCCCACTCGAATGCTCCAGACAAAATCTGACAGCCCTGAAATTAACTGACATGATAACAGTATAATCCCCCCCAGATACAAAATGTCATGAGCTACGCAAGTGCTACTTTTTAAACGACGCTACGGCACAAGGGAACAGCTGAAGCAGGGAAAACTCAGGGTGACAAGGCTGGGAACTGCAAACCTAACCCTCTGGACACCAGTGCGGCTCCACCTCGTCTACCCCCTCCCGGGAGTCCCGGCAGAGTGCACCAGGAACACTACTGCTCAGGCTTCCTCAGTCACAATACCTTCTCTTCTCCACCTAGAGGGATCCCGACACCACTTCCTGGAATCTTCCCCGAACTCCAGGCACAACTCTGACCTCCGTGACCCCAGCGCCATGAGAAAGCAGAGCTCTCAGATGCAGAGTGGGACTCAAAAGATGGAGTGACTTGCCCCAGTCACAGACACAGTAGCTGTGACAAGACCGATTCACAGGTTTCCTACGCAGTAAAATTCATAAAGACACGGTTGTGCCTGGCTCCCTGCTGCTAACTGCTCCTAACTGCTCCATCAAACCCAAAATCAGGTGCATAGTAAAAGCTCAACAAAGAGCCATCTGATATAAAGCATTTACTATCAATCCATAAATGTGGAGCAACAAATCCTAGTTATATTTTTACCCCAGTCTTCTATCAATCCCCAATTGTGAAAATTCTAAAAGCAAACAAAAAAAAGAGAAGCAAAATCATCTGTTGTGCGGCAGCATGAGAGCAGGATGTGGCAGAAACTCAATTTCTGCTTTCTGGGATTCACACACGCTGCGCGGAGCCTCCTTTGAGGCGGACAGCGCGGACCCCGGGCGCTGGCACGCCGAGTGTGCACGCAGCGCAGGCCGGTCTACGCTAACGAAACCCAAGGGTCAGCCCGCCCGCGGAGAACCAGGCACAGGGCTGAGGGACTAGGGGTCCGCCGGCCCACAGCCCACCGCGGAGAACAGCCGCCCGCACCCCGAGGGAGACCGGGACGGCAGCCCGGCCCCCGGCGGCCACCTGTGTGGCGCGCCGTCCCCTCCCCGCCAGCCGGCTCCGGGGCTCCGCTGACCGGCGCCGACAGCCCCAGGCCCGGGCCCCGCCGCAGCCCCCCGGATGATCACGCGCCCACTGCAAGCGCGCGGGGCTGGCCAAGCACAAAGGTGGGCGCCACCTCAGGGCGGGTCCGCCCGCCGCCCGGGGCCGTGCACGCCCCAGGCCCGCGGACGCCCGGACGCCGGCGCCGGCTTCAGGAACGCAAGGGCGGTGCCCGGGTTCGCCCAAGGCAGCCGAGGCCTTCACGACCCCCGGAGACGGCAGGCCCAGACGGCCCCTCCGACGAGCCGCCCGTCTCCGAGCCTCGGCCGAGCCGCGAGCCGCCGCCCACCCCAGACCGGAACGGCTGCCCGCGGCCTTCGCCGGCCCGGCCCCACTCGGTAGGCCACGCTGAGCTGGCCTTTGCCCCGTCGGGCTGCAGGGCCCCAAGCCCGCCCGCAGGGCTCCGGGGTGGCGGGGGACCGCACCGGCAGAGAGAACGGTGGGCGCCGGCCCGACGCCCCCAAACTCACCATGGCGAACCCCCGAGCCTGCAGCGAGAGCGGCCACCCCGCGCAAGCCTCCGCGGTCAGGTGACTCTGCGGCCCCGCACGGCCCGCCCCCTGTGGCCCCGCCCACGGGCCTGCAGGCGGCTCCGCTATTGGCCCGTTTCTGGGAACCCAAGCTCGCGTGCTCATTGGCCCTTGCCACCCATCGCCGGACTGACGGACCTGGGCGCCAGCCAGTCTCTCTACAGTGTGAGGCAGGGGGCGGGGCCAGGGGAACCTACGTGGAGAGCAGTTGGGAAACCCTCGGTCCCCTTGAGAAAGGCGACAGCAGGAGAAAAGGCAACGTTTGATGAGTCTGTCAAGGAAGGAGTGAAAAGTGGGGGAGCCGTTCACTTTTCCTCTCTGCCTTGGGGCGTGCCCTCAAGAAGCGCATGCGCAGAAAGAAGCTTAGGATTGGTTTGTGGAAGGGTCTCGACTTCCATTCTTAACCAATCCAGATGCTCCTGGGGGCGGGGCATGGCTCTCATTGGCCGATGGGAGACCTGCGCGCGGGTTTCTTTGCGTCGCCGCTGGTCTCGCCAGGTCGGGACGGTGCCATGGAGTCGGGGTTGATCCGGCGTTTGGCTCCACGGTTGGGCATCGCTGAGTCAGGGGTGCTGAGGTGAGTGCGGCCGCGCTCGCCCGGGGCTGCTGTTCTGCCTAATCAGCCCTTCCAGAGGACAGGCGGCCCCGGAGTGGGAGGCGGACGCCGGGGCCCAGTGGCTTCCGGCAGTTTCCAAGGAGCGGCGGGTGGACCCCGACTGCCGACTTTCGGTGGGCAGCAGAGTCATAGCCACTGCGTCACCAGAGCTCCGTGAGATGACGACAAAACGACCATCGTGGACGTCCTAGGAAAAGTGCTGTGGGATGCCCGTTGGTGGGAAAGGGAGGTCGGGGAGAACTCTGCGAGAGCTGATTGAGGGTCGATGTACAGCGGTGGGCTGGACGGACCCGGGAAGCCGCCGCAGAGAGAAGTAGCCCGGGCGACGTGAGGGAAGGGCAGGGCTGCGGGCAGAGCGCGGCCTGGGGGCTGCTGTTATGGGTATACTTGGCGGAGGCCTCAGGGGGGTGCCGGGTGCGCTGCGACGAGCCAGCCACGGGAAGAGCGGCCCACGCAGAGACAACACCCGTCAAAGGCCTTGCGATGGGGAGGACTTCTGCTCTGACCTGGGGCGCGCACAAAGCCAGTGTAGATAAAGCTGGAGAAGAGGACTGAGGTGGGTGCCCCGTTAGGGTGAGGGAGGGCAAGGAAAGGAGCCATTCCTAAAAGATCTGTAGGGAGACCTCCCGGACTCGGAAAGCACCAGTGGTTCTTCTCCAGGAGTGGCTCCCGGCCAGCAGCACCGGTGCCCTCTTGGCACTTGTTAGAAATGAGAGTCTTGAGACTTGCCCCGACCAACTGATCAAAACTTTGGGGGTGGCACCCAGCAATATGTTTTAACAAGCATATCACCAACACACACACACATCTCTAAGGTGAGTCTCATGGGCACTAAAGTTTAAAGGAAAGGGGACAAAGTCATCCCGGTTTAACCTGCTCCCACTGTAGCTGTTCAGGCTTGTTCCAGTAATAGAAGGTCTTCTGGAAGAATTGAAGAACTTGTATCACCTGAAGGCATTTATTTGGTCACAGTGGTGTCTGGAGTCAGGGAGCAGTACTGTTCCTATCAAGTCCCCCAAAGAATGGGAGTTTTGTTTCCAGCCCCAAATAAACTTATGTAGTGATTAGGCTTGGGTTGAAGTCCACGAACTGTAACTGTTGACCAGAGTGCAGGCCTAACTCCTACACGAGAGTTTTAGTGACCGTGTTACCCTCTGACCAGGAAAGCAGAGGAGTACTTGCGACTGTCCCAGGTGAAGTGTGTTGGCCTGTCTGCACGCACCACAGAAACCAGCAATGCCGTCATGTGCCTGGACCTCGCAGCTTCCAGCATGAAGCACCCCCTGGACAGGGTATGTTGCTCCCAGTCGGTATCTGAATATCCAGTGCTTAATAGTGCATTTTAATCTCTGGTTGGACTAGACCCCATCCTGACACACACAACCTGTCACTGTCCTTAGCAAATAAGCATACACATTAAATGGTGATATTAAAAACATAGCTAAATGGCAAATGTTTGTTACCTGTATTCTTGCTACAATACAAAAGAAAAAGGAAGGAAAAAAAGCCTGTGGAACACATTTCTGCTCTGACACATTTGGAGTCACTGTAAGTTGGAACTGACTTTTTGGAAACCCCATGGGGCAGTTCTGCTCTGACCTCTAGGGTCACTGTGAGTCAGAGTGGACTCAGTGGTAGTGAGTTTGGTATTTTGGACTCTGGCAACAGGCTAACTCCTTGCAGGGGACAGCAGTGAATGCCCGCCCCGCTTAGGGTAGTGTGTATTTACACAAATGTGAGCCCACAGGCCACATCTCATGTGGTGCATTTTGCAGTCATGCTGATAGTTAAGTCCTGTGGCAGCTCTTGCTGGGAGAGAAGAAACCCGTGCCAGGACAGGGAAAGGCAAGAAACACAGAGTTGTCTGGGCTCGGCACTACCATCCAGCGTGATCTGTGGGTAATATTCCAGCTGTCCAGGTTCTAAACACAAGCTGCACCGTGCCCTCGCCTGGCCATGCACTGAATAACGTGAGGCTTTGTGAATGCAACATTTTGTTATCAGATGTCTTCTGGGAGAGTTTCTTGACTTTCAATAAGTTGACCTTGCTATTATATCCTCCAGGAAGCCTTCCTGGGTTGGCCCTGGCAAAGCTGGCTTCCCGCAGTGGCTGATCCTCTCATCTCTCCCCCAGTTGCCCCTTCTGGCCCTTCACCTCCTTTGCGTGCAACCCCCCTCCCCATCCCACTGTGTTTACCCACTTCTTTCCCAGAGAACTGCACCAACACCTTTGTTGAAAAACAAGCATAGGAACCACATATGTGTCTCCCAGGGTTTTTAATTCATTTGGCTATAGAGACACTATGTTGTATTTTAAACTATGTTTCTGATTGTCTGTCTGTACTGTGAGCTTAAGAGTAGTACTTGGCCTGACACAATTATTAATGGTGGACTAAATGAAACTAGTTCTTTAGGTATTGTGATTTGTCCCTGAATTAATTAATTTTCAAAAGTTGGTACCACTTTTTAAGTAGGTGCTTAAAGGCACTAATGAAGAATACTTAAAGTTTTTATGATTTGTGTATGTGCTTCCTTTCAAAGGCTTATTTAATTAAACTGTCGGGTTTGAACAAGAAGATGTATCAGAGCTGTCTGAAATCTTTTGAGTGTTTGTTGGGCCTGAAATCAAATATTGGAATAAGAGAGCTAGCTGTACAGTTCAGCTGTACGGAAGCAGTGAGCATGGCTTCAAAGATACTGCAGAGGTATGGCCCTCCGGATCTCGACTGAAAATGTATGCTGATCTATAAAGCACAGTTACCCAGTGTCCTCTTCTGGTAAATTTTCACTCTTAAAAAAAAATAACTAATATTCTAGCATGACAGGCACATAGCCAAAAAAGCTTGCAAACTGTGATTTGCAGTTACAGTTCTTGTCCCTGCTTGCAAACACTTGTGCCCACCCTGCTTCCTCTCAGCTATGAGTCCAGTCTTCCACAGGCCCAGCAGGCAGATGTGGACTTGTCCAGGCCGCTCTTCACCAGCGCTGCCCTGCTCTCTGCGTGCAGGTGAGTACCTCTGAGAAGTTCCTGATTTACAGGTGGCCATTTCAGTCCCAGAGGATATGTAAAGTCTTATATCTGGATCTCAAAATTGTGGACTGTCTGTGTGTACTGAGGGGAAACCTTGGAAGACGTCGTCACTGTAGACATCTTGGTGTAAACTAGTCTCACTGGAACACTTAGCTGTCATGGCGTAGTCGGCGCTTAAAGAAGGGGGTCTGTCCTGCCCAGCCGCTCGTTTTGGGGTCTCTGGCTGTATCAGCTCCTACTTGATGTGATCATTAGGGTTTGAGGAGCGTGTTTCCCTGACTTGGCCGAGGTGTGTGTGCGTGGGCAGGCTGTGTGGCTGTCACCACAGAACCTGGTGATAGTACTTAGCAAATGACCCACTCGGAGACCACACTGCACAGAGCAGAGCCGGGTGGGAGTGCACCTGTTGTCTTACAGGAGAAGCTAGTTTTCAAGGTTTTTTTACTGCTAGTTAAGGGAGTTTTAATGGGTGGGTTTGGAGGCTTATGAAAGTGTAACGAGGATCACTGGACACGTAAAACCACTTTCTCATTCAGCCATTAACAGAGAGCCAGGCCGCAGCAGGACTGCCTTGTGGTTTTCTGGGCCCTGCAGGTTTTCCAGCTCACACTTTGCTGTCTCTGTCACCCACTGCCATCGAGTCAAGTCCGTTTTCCTTTTCTAACAGGTTTCTGCCTTACCCAGCTTCCAGCTTTCACAGGTTTTATTGTAGTACCTTCTGAGATTTACTGAGAAATAGTTTACAAGGCCTGGTGCACGCTATAGCCAAGTCTCTTACATACCACTTGTCACATGAAGATTCTGTGGACACTTGAACTTTCTCAGTCCAACAGACAACGAGAAAGGCAAATTTCCATCCTAGCTAATCACAGCATAAGCTTGGAATAAAGGAAAACTGGATCCTTGGTGTTCTTTGCAAAGCAAGGGTGACTGGAAATAAGGTGGGGATGTATTGGCCAGAGACATAACTGCTGGCATTAGAAAAGTGACTTGCCCGATTATTTTGTAGGATTCTAAAGCTGAAAGTGGATAAAAATAAAATGGTGGCCACATCTGGCGTGAAGAGAGCGATCTTCGATCGGCTGTGTAAAGAGCTGGAGAAGGCTGGGCGGCAGCTGGACGGTGAGTGTCTCCTGGCTGAAGAACATGTCACTCTGAAACACACCTGCTGGGGAAAGGGAAGGCTTTTCAGATGCAGACCGGCTACTCTCTGAGATCCCTGTTTAGTGGGGACCTGGCAGACTTTTAGTGAGAAAATTGTTCATCTTTCAAATAAAGTAGCTTAATTTTTTTTTTAAAAAAAAGATACAAATCCATACCTAGAAAGTCAATTCTCCATCCTCATGTGCTGATTTTAAACACCATCCTACCTCTAAAACCAAACGTATGGCCGTCAGGCCGAGTCCAACTCAGCCACCCAACATAGAGGCCAAGATAAAAGTCGTTCTCAAGTCTGACGAGAAAGGCCAAGAACAGAAACCGTCCCGATCACTTGGCGTCTTCCTGTCTTGTATAACAAACGGCACCTGCTCGTTTGAGGTGTCTGGTTTTCATTTGTGATCCAGAACACGCCCAAATGGTAAAATGCAGAATAGGAGAAAAGTTAACCTTGATGGTGCTTTATCCCCCCTTAAAGGAGAGCCTGGAGACTTAGCTCCTCCGCCACAGAAAAAGAAGACTACAGTGGCCGAACCCAGAGCAAAAGGTAAGGCTTACTGACCCTGTAGTCACTTGGGGGTCATTGTGTAGTGGGGTGAATGCAGCAAGCTGGCCCCGTGCTGGCGGCTGCTTGCCTGGGGTGGTGCGTGCTGGATGAATTCTGACATGTAATCGTTCGAAAGGCTGCTTCTCCAAGCAGTTAGCAGCAGGAGGAGTGTGTCGCTCAAGGTCCACTCCAAGACCCGGCTGCCGGGGCTGGGGTCCAGTAGTGAACAGGAGGAGTGTGTCACTCAGATTCTGCTCGGAGGCCCGGCGACCAGGGCTGGGGTCCAGTTGTCAACAGGAGGACTCTGTCGCTCAGAACCCCCTCTGAGGCCCAGCTGTCGGGGCTGGAGTCCAGTTGTGAGCAGCGGGAGTGTCACTCAGCTTCCACTCGGAGGCCCAGCGGCCAGGGCTGGGGTCCAGTCATCAACAGGAGGAGTGTGTCGCTCAGGGTCTGCTCCAAGGCCCGGCTGTCGGGGCTGGGGCCTAGCTTCACTACCTCTGCGAGTTTAAGAAACGCCCCATTTCCATGGGCCTGAGTTTCCTAGTCTATAAAGGGTGATTGACACTGGCACCTGCTTTGCAGGACTTGGGTGCCAGTGAGGTGTGGTGATGCTCCTTGGCGCTCTCGGCTCAGTGCCTCGCAGACACGCAGTAGGTGCTGGGTGAACGTCAGCTGTGACGGAGGCCTCGCTGGCGGCTCGGGGAGCGCAGGAGAGAATTATGGGGCAGCCGCTGTTTCTGCGTTTCAGCATCTTTCTCTAGGACTGTCATTAACGCGACACTTTAAAGTAGACAGAGTTTACTTTTTTCTCACGTCGTCTGTAAACAGGAATTTTTAACCACTTCTGAACATTTTCTCCAGTAGAACTAAAGAAGACAGTAGAGAGTCCACATAAACGGCAGAAGGCTGACGATCTGATGCAGGATTATGAAGAGTGGAAGAGGAACATTTTGGAAAACGCCGCCAAAGCACAGAAGGCCGCAGCAGAGTGACCTCAGGTCCAGGCGTGGCGTCCTGCAGACCCACAGGGCCGCGGCCACCTGGAAGAGCTGAGGGCTCGCCTCTTCTGTTTGAACTTTTGTACGTTTTATAGGAAGGACCCTAAGACTCCCAGCAGAGAAGCCAGCCCTGAGGACTGTCCTGGCCGCCGTGCTGGCCCCGGGCATCAGCCACCATACCTGATCTGCAGAGACATGGTGCACCACCAGCCTGTGCTCTCCTACCAACTGAAATCAGGCTTGTTTTAAGCAAAAGACAGTCTCCCCTCCTGTCCAGAGTATGAAGTTGAGACTTGAAGGAGTCTTACAGATTTTACTTTAGTTTGGGGGTTTGACAGAATCAGTGTGTGGCGCAGCCTAAGTTAATAAATGTTTTTATAGTATTTGAGTTGCACGTGTGGTCAGTAGGGAAGTCTGTGTCTGGCCTGACGCTGACCTCGGCAAGAAGGAAGCCCTGCGTGCCACTCTGAACCACAGTGCCCCCAGGGCACATCTCCAGACTCCTGGGGTTAAGACACTCCTCCGCCACTTCTTCCCGTGAAGCCTGGTGCAAGGTCACGGACTCCTTTCTGCCCCCTCCATAAACAGGCATACAGAGAGAACACACCTTGTAGCGCCGTCTGGAGGGGTATCTGAAATAACGGCTGTCGAGCACTCGGCGGGGTACCTGGCAAGAGTCAGTTACTAAGTAAAGATGGAATAGACAGACACCTGTCTAGAGGATGCACAGGATGAATTACACATGAGCCCATTTTATAAAGTCAAGAGATACACCAGGGTTGGTTTGTCTCCGATGTCCACGTACACAAACTAAAGAAGGGAATCTTACTGGATACTGTTGAACTACAGGAGAGGTCTTTGGATGTTAAGGTTGCTGCGGGGTCTGAGGCAGCATGCCCAGCAAGATGCAGACTGAGATGGAGAGGATGGGATCCGGCCAGGTACTTCACGGAGAGCCCAATAAAGTGGCCGCGTCTGAGTGTCCAAAATCTGTTCAGCAATGATGGTAGCAGGCTCTGCCTGCCGGGGGCCTGCCGGGGCCTGCTGCACGTGCATCTGAAGCACTGCGGGCCTGCCTTCTCTTTCCCCGGCCTGTTTTCACTCATACTTAGGCTGAGGCTAAAGGAATAAAGTAACAGGTGGTCCTGCAACAGGCACCATGTGCAGCAAACCCCAGGGTAGAGCAGGAGTTAAAACGATTCAGGTCTGGGTTCAAGTTACGGCTATGCTACTTCCACTCTGAGAAAATCTCAAAATCTTAGTGAGGCCCAGTTTCCTCACTTAGAAGTGGAAACAGCTTCTACCCATAAGCATGAAAGGTGATCTTTGTAAAGTGCATGGCGCTTAGACGAGACTGTCACTAGATGGTAGCTTTTATCATTACTTGGATCTGAAACAGATAGCCAAGACAGCCAAGTGCCGTCAAGTTGGATCCAACTCACAGATAAGTGGTTCTTTTTCTCATTTAAGAACATACGTAATTTATTTTTTTATTGAATGCCAAGAATTAGATTTTAAGCTTTGGGTCAAAAGCAATCTGTTCATCATGGGAAATGCAGTGGCTCACCCTTAAATGATTATCACTCTGACACTGCTGAGTTTTGTTTATATACAGTATGAAAATAAATCTAAGAAGTACTGTTTGTAACTTTTCCCCTTTATGCTACTAAGCCTTAAAAGCAGGTGTTGGTAATTATTTTGACTATTTCCTTGCTATTAGAATATTTTAGGAGTTAGCAATACCTAATACTTGTTAAATTAGCTGGGAGCTGCCTTAAAGCAATTTTGCCCAAATGCCCTCCTAGACAAGAATCCTTCCTTTCTACAGTTTTCTAACTAAGTCATACTCACCACCTGGTAAGTTGAGCCCAGTGGTTAAGTGCTTGGCCGGTAACTGACAGGTCCGTGGTTCAAACCTGCCAGCTGCTCCTTGGGAGAAGCTGTGACCGTCCCCCTCCATAAAGACGAACCCCGGTGGCAGCCTTACTCTGTCCTTTTGAGTCAGAATTGACTCAATGGCAGTGAGTTTTTGTGGGACTTGGTGAGTCAGTGTGGTCTAGGATTGTCAGACAGACCTCATTTATGAAGAGGCTTGGGGTTTCTAATGGTTTTATTTTAAATTAGCTAAAGCTTGCTAGAAGCTCAGTTGTTTTGAACAGCTCCCCATGATTTAACTGATTTTATCACAGAAATTTTCGAATATATAAAACAGTAAACAGAACAGCCTGGTGCAACCCCAGGCCCAGCAGTTAGCACACGTTTGTCCCCTGCCGAGCCATGCGTCTCTTGCTCCTAACGTCGGCCAGCCTGCGTGGCCACGTGGCCGTGATCACAGCTCACAAAGTAACACCGACGCTGCTACTGAATATTCAGTCTGTAGTTAAATGTCCCCAGATGTCTCCAGAATACCTTTCATTACTCACTTCTAGAGTCAGGGTCCGTACTAGGTTCACACTGGACGTGAGGCAGCGAACTTGTAATTATAAAAGCAATTGTGTGCTCATTGCAAAAAAACTTAAAATTCCAATAGTTCATAGAGGTGTAAAGTGAAAAGCACAATGCCCATCTCTCCTTGTCCCTGTCTCTCTTCATTTCCTTGTAGATCCCAGAAATTTTTTAATACATATGTAAGCATTTGTCTCTCCACAAAGGAGATAGTATCCTATATTCAAAAATAAAAAACTGTTGCTGTCAGGTCAATCCCAACTCATGGTGGCTCTACAGGGCAGGGCAGAGCCGCTCTGTAGGGTTTCCGAGGAGCCAGAGGTGGCTCTGAACTGCCAACCTGCTCGTTAGCTGCCGAGCCCTGACCCCCGCACCACCCGGGCTCCTGTTAGCCTGTAGACTGCGCTAGGATTGATTTCTTGTAATGCAGAGATACCTGTCAGGACCGCTGGATCTGGGTGCAGCCAAGTTTACCTCACCAGACTCACTCTGACGGACATGCAGGGGGATTCCACTGAGCTGTCACCCACAAGGGCCACAGTAACCATCCTTCTGCGCCAGTCTCTGTCCACTTGTTCAAGGATGGCTGGGAGATAAATTTCCAGAAATGGAATCACTGGATGACATGTGGTCGTGACTCTCACATGGAAACGTAGCCATCGAGGGGAAGTGCCATCTCCCCCCATCCCCTCACCAACTCGAGGTTATCACGATACTTTTTATCTTCACCAATCTGACAGGTGGAAAAAGTGGGGCCGCACTACCTTCTGGAGCCCTGGGGATGCAGCTTGGACCCACCACCCACTGCTAGGAAACCCTCTGGAGTGGTTCTACTCTGTTCCGTGGGGTCCATGTGCATCGGAATCAAATCCATGGCAACAGGTTTGGGTTTTGACCACATTGTAGAGTGTCTGTGTCCTGCAGTCTCCAAATACATTCTTTCAAATGGAAAGCTTCATTAGAAAGAGATGAGCACAGTGTCAGCATGAAACATTTCAAGCTAAGTACACACCAGAAAATGTCCGTTCTAAAGAATTAAAACATCCAGAAAATTCAAGCTTCATAAAAGTTCTTCCTCACATTTGAGATCAAGGAGACTAAAATCTATGTGACCTCTTCTGTGAGCCCGACTGAAATACCCACAAAGACACTTTGGAAAGAAATTGTTTCTCCAGGTGAAGAATCACAGTATACAGGGGGAGAGTTAGTATCTGATAGACATAGGATTCTCCCTAGATGTGCCCTCTCCCAGACAGAAGTCACCAACTACATGTGGCTATTAAACACTTAAAATACAGCTAATGCAGCTGCTGAACTGAATGTCTAATTGATTTAGTCTTAATTAAATCTAAGAATAGATAGTTAATTCAATCATTGGAAAACCTTGACATATGTGCAGAACAACTGGAGCATGTGGGTGTGCTCACCAACAGGAAATCTCCCAAAATCTAAATACAGAGGTCCAGTGAAAACGTAGCATCTCAATTCAGGTATAGTTTAAACACGTGTAAAACACACACCAGGTTTTGGTGACTCAATATGAAAAAAGAACAAAATATCTCAGTAATTTTATATTGATTACATGTTGAGGTGATGCTGTTGTTTGGTGCTGTCGAGTCGGTTCCGACTCCTAGTGACCCCGTAGGTCCGAGCAGAACTGCCCCTTAGAGTTTCCAAGGAGAGCCTGGCAGGCCTGCACCGCCAGCCCCTTGGCTGGCAGCCACGGCACTTACCACTATGCCACCAGGTTTTCCTGTTGAAGTGATAGGATATTTGATACACTGGGTTAAAGAAATCATTTAATTTCTTCAGTTTCCTTTAGAGTGGCTAATGCAAAGTTTTAATTTATGTACATCCAAAAAAAAATATTGCCATCGGGTCAATTCCGACTCACAGTGGTCCTGCAGGACAGAGTGGGACTGCCCCATAGGGTTTCCCAGGAGCACCTGGTGGATCTGAACCACCACGTCCGAAAGAAGCAGAGCAGCTCTCTGGAGGGACCCTGCTGGTGCGAAGGGCTGACTTGCCTGATTGCCAGCTGAGGACTCGGGCCCACCCAGAGGGGCCTGGGGAGAAAGGCCTGGGGAGCTACTTCTGGGAAAAACCAGCCAATGAACCCTCTCTGGAGCACAGTTCTACTTTCACACAGTGGGGTTACTGAGGTTGACCCAGAAGCCACTGGTTAAGCTGCTTCTGAAGACAGCCAGCCCTTCAGACAGAAAACACGTCCCCATGTTGCTCCTGGTCAAAGGGAGGCTCCCAGCAGCCTCTCCCATTCACTCATTAACCAGCCAGCTTGCAGCAGGCCCCGGCTTGCCAACAGGGACTGTACCGGCTTCCCGACAAAGGTCAGCTTTCCCGAGGAAAGTCACAGCTGCAGACCCGGAGCAGCAAGATGTCCCCCACTTTCCATGCTCTTCCTCGCCCACATCCCCTGCCCAGAAAGACGTCATTATCCTGGAAGGACAAAGAACCTGAAAGCCCAGGGAGCTGTGACACGTCTAATGAAAAAGGAACAGGTCTGCCTAGAACCACTGAGCCTCAGAGGAATGCAGGGAGCCCAAAGATCAGGTTAGAAGCAGGAAAAGGACAAGAAGTCCTCACTCTTGTGTGGAAAGTCCTCAGTCGTCATATGGGTCAGTCACGACAACACTGGAAGTGGTGTGTCTTAATGAAGCCACTGGAGAGAAGCTTTATTTTCTCATTTATTACCCTATTTTCTAATAAGATCTAAACTTATTAACACTCATTTCTCTAACAGGTGTTCTCTAGTTTCCCTTTATCTTCCCTCACACCTGTGTTTCTCTCAGAAGTCATGCACCATGACACGTGTGTCATGCTGAGGAGACCAGGCCCTCGTAGCTGAGGACAGAGGGCCAGACAGGATGGGGGAATGGGGAGAGATGGGGGGAAGGCGGCCTCCCGAAAGCTCACGCAGCGTCGCTGGCGCTCAGGGCTTTTCAGCCACAGCACTTGATGTAGTTTTGAAATGTCAAGAAACATTAAAGGATGCGTGTTTTCTCTAATGCTGATTCTTGTATGGGGACAGGAGCTGAGTGTGGGGCAGACGATCCTCAGTCTGTGTTGTTCACTCTGGAGCTGGGTGGCACAACGAAGTGACAGCTCACACTTGCACAAGTGGAAGGTCTAGTCATTCTTTGTCCTGAAGAAGATAATAATGACTAACAGGTCCCCACAGGGTAATCGACTGAGAACTTGAGGCCGAAGCAGCTTAGAATGAAAACCGGGCATAAACAGAGCATGCCTCTGCTTGTCACCGGGAGTGGGTAGACTTACCCAGTTAACACAGCGTTTCAAGCCTAGCGAGCTTACAAACCCCGTGCCGTGGATTCTGACTCAGAGCGACCCTGTACACATGGTAGGACTGCTCCGTGGTGGGGTTTCCAGGAAGCGGCTAGTGGATTCAAACTGCCCACCTTTTGGGGAGCAGCTGAACTCTTAAACTTTGTGTCAAAGTTCCTAAGTTGCTTATTTTCAGCCACTTGTCAGCCACAAGAAAGTCCGCAACCATAACCTTTTTTTTTTTTTTTACAAGTGAGTGGGATTAATAATTAAACGCCAGATTATTAAAAACTTGTAGGCCGTCCCTTCGCCACTGTTCTCAGTTGCTTCTGGGCCCTTCGGAGCAGCACAGGGAGCATCAAGGAGAAGCTGGAAACTTCCGTAGTCTGTTGGCAGCAGTGACCACATGGAAGTGTTTCTTGCCAAAAGAGGAGAGAAAAGAAAAGAAACATTTTTGGACCAACTGCTTTAAGAAGAAACAGTGAAAGAATTTCAATAAGTCTAGCTGTTGAATTTGTTTAGAACAGACACCGTAAAGAGCAAAACAAGTTTCTGGAGTAATTGCAGGTGTCACCCCCACCCTTTCTCCCTGAAAGGTGGAGCCCTGAGAACTGTGGGTCCCCCAGCTCTGGCCTCACAACCCACCAGTGGATCAGGAAACCAAGTTTTCTAATAATGAAACCAAATGAATGGGGTAGAATAGAAAAAGCTCAAGGTGCCTCTGACTCTGTCAGGAGAACGTGAGTCTTATTTCCTGTGTGTGGACGGTTTCCTGGGCAGAATGCTGTGTCTTTATTTACCACTAAGGATTTAAGAGAGTATTGGATGTCAGAAAGCCACTTCCCCAGAGGGACCATTGCTTTTAAGATTGGTTTGTGTCGGTGGTACTGGCAGTTGTGTTGTTAGCCACACGGAGAAGCTCCTTGCTCCCAGGAAGGCTTTCCCACCTTGCCCTGAAGCCTGGCAGAAGTGGGCCACCTGCCACCTGCAAGCCGTGCCTAGAGGTTCCAAATCCAGTGTCACTTCAAGTGTCTACCTAAGTTCAGCTAAATGCCACTTTTTTGACAGTTATGCTTTGGTCTGTGACATGTTTTAATCAACGGCTTTTGACATGAGGGAGTTTATTATGGATTCAATTGTGTCCCACCCCCACCCAAATATACATACATGTACATAATGGGTGTGTGTATGTTGATGTTCTAACCCTATGCCTGTGACTATGACCCAGTCTGGAAATAGTTTTCTTTGCGTTAATGAAGCCACCAGAGTAGCCAGAAAAAAAGCCCACTGCATGGAGTCAGTCCTGGCTCACAGCGATGCCCTAGGAGAGAGGAGAACTGCCCCGTAGGATTTCCAAGGAGCAGCGAGAGGGCTTGAACTACTGACCTTTTGGTGAGCCGCTGAGCCCACACACCTAACCAGAGTAAGGCAGACCTTACAGCTAATCACATCTGAGCTGCGTCTTATAAAAAGAGCAGAATAGACATAGCGGCCACGTAGACACAGGAAAACAGACACCGTGTGACAGTCTTCTGCGAGCCAAAGAATGTCAAGGAAACCCTGGGGTGACCGCCAAGAAGTGACCCTCCCCCAGGGCTGATGGTGAGATTTGGACTGGGAGCCGCCCAAACTGAAAGGCAAGAGATTCTTGTCCCGTAAAGCCACCCACTCATGGTATTTGTGCTATGGCGGCACTGGATGACAAAGACAGGTTTTCTTTCTCCTAAGCCACCTTTCCACTTAAACTCAAGATGCAAGTAGAGGCTTGGTCACAATTTTTCCAAGGCTGTGGTATCATGCAGACCCCTGCGCCTTGACTGAGAGCAAAAGGCATACCTTCCACTTCCTCTGAGCCAGGTACTTCTGCAGCAGGAGCTGGGACCTCAGGCGCACACGGGACTCGGAAGCCTTGCTGGCCGCGCTGTGCAGCCACTCGTGTTTCAGACACTGCGCGGCGCTCATTCTGCAGCTGGGAAACCAGGCAGCGGGAGAGGGCTTAGCTGGGGCTGCCCCTCTGGTGGGCACGTCTGGGCCACCGGGTGGGAAGCCTGAGTCAGTGCAACCGATTCTTCTCAGACAGAGCCAGCCCAGGCGGCCAAGAAGTCCCTCATGTCTAAAATTGCCTCCTTAAAGAAGCCCTCAGAAAAAACCCATTGCCATCAAGTTAATTCTGACTCATAGCAACCCTGTAGGACAGAGCACAACTACACCATAGAGTTTCCAAGGAGCCCCTGGCTGATCTGAACTGCCAACCTTTTGGATAGCATCTGTGGCACCCAACCACTGTGCTGCCAGGGTTTCCTTCCTAAAGGAAGTCGTCTGCAACCATTGCCTGACTTCTATAGGGGATATAAATCCAGCCAAACCCAAGGCCACTGAGTACGTTTTGACTCACAGCAACCCTGCAGGACACAACAGAACTGCCCCAGAGAGTTTCCAAGGAGCACCTAGCTAATTTGAACCACCAACCTTCCAGGCACTTAACCACAACACCACCGGGGTTTCCCTGCCCTCTTCACAGGGGTATGTAAATCCAGCCAAACCCACCGCCATCAAGTCGATTCCAACTCATAGCCACCCCACAGGACTGAGTAGAACTGCTCCACAGAGTTTCCAAGGAGTGCTAGGTATGTAGCCATGCTGAACCCCCCCCCCCCCAGAGAGGACTGGGAGCTGCAGGGACAGGGGGCTGCGGGAGGAAGGCCAGGGCAACCATGGCTACCGCGAAGACATAGAGAGATGTGACACGTGAGAGGACTGGACCTCATTTCTCCTTCCAGAGGACAACGCCAGCTTGTGTTTCTCAGCTAGAAAGGTCTTCTCCCATGTGACTTTTCACAGTCAGAAAGAAGTGAAACCGTGAAAGTCAGGGAATGTGGCCTGTTTTAGAGCCTGGACTCCTGGCTTCTCATTCCTAGGTCGTTTGTACCCCAAACAAGAAGCCAGGCCCTTTGCTGTCAAGTCAGTTCCCATGCCTGTCCAGCTTGCGCTGCCCTCCAGGGTATTCAGCAGCTGCAGCCTCGCCTGGAGGCCCTGGGCGGCAGACACCAGGGGCCATCCCTCACTGAAGGCTGACAGTTCAGCCCACCCAGTGATGCCAGGGAAGGAAGGCCCCCTGACCTGTCATGAAGATGACAGCCGAGAAGTCCTTAGGGAGCAGTTCTACCTTGTGGGGGCACCATGGGACAGAATGGACTGGAAGGTGGTGGGCTGTCTCCGTTTTGTTTTTATCACATGGAACAGGACTGTCAGGCCTTCCTCCTGGGGCACCAGCAGGTGGTTCTGACCCCTGACCCCGAGGTTCTAGCTGCAGGCAGACCCTTGCTCTGCCCGGGGCACATGTACCACTGGTTATTCTTGGTCAGTGTTTGGTGCCTGAGTCTCAGAAACCTCAGCGCAGCTCAACCCTGGCTGTCCTGAGACAGCTGCTGGAGATACAGTGGTCCTCCATGACCGGGGCATCTTTCTGGTCCTTATTTTGGGGAATGGCTTCTACTAAGGAGCCCTGGTGGTGCAGCGGTTAGAACGATCCACTGCTAACCCAGAGGTCAGTGGACAGAAACACCAGGCCCCCTGGAGAAGGACGTGGCTGTCTGCTTCGCTGGGGATCTGCAGCCGCGGGGACCCTCTGGGGTCGCTGTCTGTCAGATTTGAGTCCTGGCTGCACGGTGGTTGGAACAGCCACACACCTCACTTGTTTTCACCATCTGCTGTTAAAAGCGATAACTTGGAAACAAGCTCCTATCTAAAACTCAAGGAAACCCTGGTGGTGCAGTGGTTAAGCGCTACGTCTGCTCACCAAGAGATCGGTGGTTCAAGTCCACCAGGCACTCCTTGGAAACTCTATGGGCAGTTCTGCTCTGTCCTGTAACATTGCTATGAGTCGGAATTGACTCAACGGCAGAGGCTCTGGCTTTTTGTCTAAAACTCTAAGTAGCACATTCCGTGCCGCTTTTTGGTTGTTTTCCTCTGCTCCTCGCCTGCTACCTTTATTGTTTCCAAGAAGGAGCAGAATGTTGGACAGAGCCAGGCCATGGGGAGAAATGACCTTCAGCTTCAGCAGCCCTGCCCAGCACCGAGGTGTCCTCACCTGCCCGTGTCCAGCCCACCAAACCAGGGGTGACAGTCCAGTGACAGGCCATAAAGAGTACCTCTTCTCCTTGACCAGCAGTTGGGAAACAAAGTCCTTGGCCTCCTCCGACAGCCCCTCAAAGGAGTCCGCATCGAAATCCCAACTGCAGTTCACAATGAAATTCATGGTCTCTGCATCTGTCTCCCCTAGAAATGGGGACAAACCACTGAGTCTGCAGAGGAGAGAAAGCACCGTCAGTGTCCAGATGCCATGTGTGCCAACATGACCCACAGGATGGGGGAAAACCCGCCCTGCAGCAGCCAAGCTAGCAGGACCCAGAGTGCCAAAGAAAAGCGCTCCCGTGACTTCCCACCGGACAGTCTACAGGAAAGCAGAGGACAGGGAAGGCCAGGAGTGTGGACACAGGAAGGGTATCAGAATGAGACTCCCATCACGCTCACCTCTTTTCCCTGACAATACTGAATACACAGAGGCCCAGCCCACCACACCCAGGTGTATTGATTTCATTTCAAAATAGCTCACTATGTCTCTGAGACTACCCAGGCCACAGAGGGCCAAAGGAAAAGGGACTTGAGGGGGACAGGCAGGACAACCTGACGGACTGGCGTTAGGCCCTGTCTCCCTGGTGGCCTGACGCAGCACACAGGTACAAAGTGTGGCAGTTACACCCCATGCTAACTGCACACGGAAGTCCCCCCCGGCCTGACGCGGCACACACATACAAAGTGCGGCAGTTACACCACATGCTAATTGCACACGGAAGCCTCCCCCGGCCTGACGCAGCACACATATACAAAGTGCGGCAGTTACACCACATGCTAATTGCACATGGAAGCCCCCCCCGGCCTGACGGCAGCACACAGGTACAAAGTGCGGCAGTTACGCCACATGCTAACTGCACACGGAAGCCCCCCCGGTCTGATGCAGCACACACATACAAAGTGCGGCAGTTACACCCCATGCTAACTGAACACGGGAGCCCCCCCGGCCTGGTACAGCACACACATACAAAGTGCGGCGGTTACACTACATGCTAATTGCACATGGAAGCTCCCTCGGCCTGGTACAGCACACACATACAAAGTGCGGCAGTTACACTATATGGTAATTGCACATGGAAGCCTCCCCCAGCCTGACGCAGCACACACATACAAAGTGTGGCAGTTACACCACATGCTAATTGCACATGGAACCCCCGCCGGCCTGACGTAGCACACACATACAAGTGTGGCAGTACACTGCGTGCTAATTCTGCACAGAAGCAAAGCTTGACTGTGTGGAGTCTCTGCAGAAGCTGCCCCAGGGAGTCCACAGTGGGAGACAGTGGTGCGTCTGTACATGGAGCCCTGTCCACTCCCAGGGAGAGCAGGCCAGGGGAGACGAGGTCATGACACAGCAGTGTCCTGCCCTGCCTGTCCCTTCTGCTTCCCCTGCAGTGCCCTCAGCCCCCAGGGAGCCAGCAGCCCCTGCGTTTCCTTTCTGGAGGGCTTTCTCTCAAGCTGAAGCCTGCGGGACCCACCCAGAAAGCCCAGCCAAGTTAATGCCCACAGGGACCACGTCACAGGTGGTAACTGACAAGAGCCAGTGTGGATCAGCGCGCCTGCACCCACTCCCTGTGATGCGGTGACCGCGAAGGGTCTTCTTCCTCCTGGATGTCCCGCTCCTCAGCAGGACCGGCCCCGGCTGCCTGCAGGGTCAGTGGCTCGGGATGTGCCCTCTGCTGCCCACTTCAGTTGTGCTGCCTCAGTTCCCCACTTCCTACTGCTGTTTCCCAGATCGCAGTCTCCCCCTAACCCCAACTGTCCCCCCGTGCTGGGGAGCCAGGCCTGGGGACACTCACAGCATGTAGGTGATGACCCCCACGCTCCACATGTCTGTGGGGAAGGAGACAAACTCGTAGTTGACCACTTCCGGGGCCAGGAACTCAGGGGTGCCGAAGTTGACCCTCAGCTTCTCCCGAGGCTTGTACCTGAGGACACGGGGGCAGAGGGTCACGGGCGCACTGATTCCTGGTGGGAGGTGGCCATTCCCCAGCCCTTCCCCACCCCCATCACACATGTGCTTCCCTGGGAATCATGACACCCCAGACCCCACACGTCAGGCCTTCCCTGGTCACTAGGGGAGAATCAGCAAAGCCCTAGTCCTCTTGTCGAGACACCTGCCACCTGGAAAGGAGACAGGGCAGTCTGTCTGGGCACACAGCCACGTGCGTGCACACAAGTAACTGGAGCCGAGACCAGGTGCCAAGGCGTGTCTACTGCGGTCCCTGGCAGGTGACAGTGAGAAAGACCTCTCTGGAGATGAAGTCTCAGCAGGACTGAGAAGAGACTTGGTGACTGAGTGGGGGAGGGGGCAAGCAGCAGAGGGCATCGTCTGAGACACCCCTTGACAGGGAGAAAAGGGTCTGGGTGTTCAGAACTACAACTTCGGTTTTCCCCTTTTCCAGGCATGGTGTTAAAAGCTTTACATACGTATCTCATCTCACCCTGATGAGTGCCCTATGAAGTAGGTGAGTTACTGGCCCCATTTTACAGATGGGGCAACTGAGAATGAATGCAGAAGAAAATGAAGATTCTGTCACAGCACCCTGCTTCCTTCCAACCAGGGAGGTGAGTTTTCATAGAGCTGCCTTCTCTCCCAGTGACCTGGGGCCCAGGACAGCCTGGTACGGGGCCCACACAGCCTGTGCCTGCTGATGACAAGCTAAGGATCACCTTGGAGGCTCACTGGGCCGTGGGATGCCAGGGGGCCAGGAGACAGCTCCTGTCCTCCTCAGGCCACCTGGTCCTATCCTGCACCGGTCAGCTGACCGGAGACTCAGACTGAGGAGCCAAGTGGAAAGAAGAGCCTTCCCCGCCATCTCTCCCACCTGGAAGCCACTGTCCCAGGCCTCCAGGATGGGACACTGTGTCAGGGTTCCCAGGCCACGTCCCGCCACAGAGCCACACCCTGGATCACGTGGTCTAGTCCCTTTCACTGGGATTGCTGGGTGCCGTCCAGTCAGTCCGGACCCCCAGTGACCCTGCAGACAACAGAACAAGACCCGGCGGGGCCTGCACCACCCTTATGGTCACTGTGACGCTCGAGCCCCCAGGTGGCCACTGTGCCCATCATCTCATCGAGCTTTCCTCTTTCTCGCAGACCTTCCGCTCCACCAAGCATAACGTCCTTCTCCAGGGATTAGTCCCCCCTGACGACACACCCTTCGCCGTAACAGAAGAGGACAATGAGGGACACGCAGCAGAACGGCACAGTGACCCACGTCGTGGGTCCAGGCGCAGCGGAGCTCAGCCTCACCAGTGAACCCACCAAAGAGGGCCCTGGGAAACGTCTAACCAGCAGCCTTCTGCCGCGGGGCAAAGCCTTGATTGCTGGCATCTGCCAGCCTCTGAGGTGTCAGTTCTTATCTCCCCACGGCTGGTGTCCAGCCTCCAGGATGCCATCACAGAAGGCAGAGCTGGGGAGAGAAGGACAGCTGCCCACCTCTCTGCAGCCGGTCACCGTACAGACACAGCCGGCATCAATAACCTCCCAAGCACAGATAATACAATGTAGTAAGAAAACCTGGACGAGAAGTTTTTTGAGTACTGAGTATCTTTGTTTTTAAAATAATTTCTCTAATTAGGAGAGAGACCCACTGCCGTCCAGTTGATGCCAACTCAAGTCCCATAGGGCAGAGCAGAACTGCCCCACAGTTTTCAATGAGCTCTTAACCACTGTGCCACCAGGGCTGCTCTCTAATTATAAGCTCATATAATGTAATTTTTAATAATGTGTTTAACAGCTGGCTTGCAAAATTGCTTATCACGAGCCAGTACAAGTGAGGTGTGGCACACCATTCCCCCAGCTGGCCCACAAATGTGCCAATAGGAATAAATGATGATTGTTTCCAGCTACTGAGCTTTGAGGTAGTTTATCTCATGGCAGTACTGTGTCTATCAAGTCTGTCACTGTTGAGTCGATTCTGACTCACAGTGACCCTACAGAGTGTAACTGCCCTGCAGGGTGTCCAGGGAGCAGCTGGTAGATTCAAACTGCTGACCTCTTGGTTAGCAGCCAAGGTCATAACCACAGCACCACCCGCACCCACTGTGATCACAGCCAGCTGATGTATTCACCCCAAAGCTGTGTCAAACTATCCACCATGACCCCCTGCCAAGACTGCTAGCACAAGGTCCTCTGTGTCTCTCTGTCCCACCTCCCGGGGCTCAGGGTAGACACCTCTGCCCTGCCACAAGAGCTGACAAAATGGGCTCGGAGTCCAGCCGCAGCACTGGACTGTGCCCTACAAGCTGGCGGACTCAGCGTGAACAAGAGACTTCCCATCCTGTCCCCAGCCTTGACCCTCGGCAGGTAAAACAGTGGCACTCATCCCTTTCACAAACAGTTAATTATTCCGTAGTCTAGAACGTGCTCTCTCAAACTGCGTGTTCCCCTCCTCCGCCTTCTGCCTCACATCCTTCCTCTTGGGATGACGTGCTTCCCAGAAAGCAGGCCAGTGTATCAAAAATCCACAGTTTGCCAAAGGATCCTTTTGTCCAGTGACCACTGGGCTGGATTGTTGAAGGGGTTTTCAAAGTCTCACCTCACGGCTGCTCCCTTGGAACCATCAGCTGTGCTGACTGCAGCGCCCAGGTGTCCACTGATGTGGACGCCTGCACGCCTCGAATGCCCACACTTAAACGTGGTGCCCGTGTTCGAGGCCTGCCCCGCACCGCTCATCCTGTTGGCACACTGGTATCACTGATGTCCTCGACCAGTTGAAGGAGCCTGTCTGACAGGTTTTGATGGGGCGGCCATTCAGCTGTGGCTAACCATTATACCTCCCTGCCAGGTAAGACTCAGTGGCCTAACAGGACAGTCTTCCAACCATCACCTTCTGCTTTCTGCCTTCCCTTTCCAGCTCCTGACCCTGCCCAGATCTGCCTGCTCACAGTAGGTTCACACACTTCTTGGCCCCACAACTCACACACCTTGCTGTCTTCCCTCAGGGTAGTGTTCAAAAGAGATGTGAGCCACTTGTGTAAGCCCCTTCCCAACTCTGTGGCCAGGGACAGCTTGTTGGTAGCTTGAATCAGCCATGAAGAAATTTTTATGTCACCAAAATTAGCAAGTTACAAAACTCTAGCCCCACCCCCCCCGTCCCACCGACAGCCAGTTGCTAAATCTTTCCAGTACCCCACGGCCCAGAGGCCACATGACTCTCCCCTCTCGCGCTCCCACTGCTCGGAGCAGCCTTCCCCGACTCCAGGAGCCACTGCGCCTTCCTGCTCTGACTTCCCTGTAAGTGCTCACTGGGCAGCTGATCATTTGGCATTTGCGGGTGCACTGTACTCCCCAGGAAACCCTGGTGACATACGTAGCACCTCAGAGCTATGGTTAGCAAACCCACCAGGCACCCCCTTGGAAACTGTGGAGCAGTTCTGCTGCATCCTACAGGGTCGCTGTGAGTCGGAATCGACTCGATGGCAGTGGGTTTCGGTTTTGTATTCTCTAGTCTATGCATTCTCAGTGAGGGCCAACTATCCCAGGGGTGCCATCTCCAAGAAAATTGCTTCTTATAGGGATAAAAAAAAAATTAAGTGATACAATGGCTTATGACTCTGCAAAGGCCATTATACATAAACAGATACAAACACATGTGGTATTAAGTTTCATGGGGGAGGGGGCTGTCAATTAGGAAAGAAAGGTTCCCTGAAGACAAGGGCAAGCAGGGGTGCGACAATGGAAAAGCAGAGCAGTGCTGCTCCGGTGTTAAGGCATGCAAGCTACAGACGTCTGCCAAGTAGGCAAGACGGTACTGGGAAAACCATTCAACGTTTTATACTGTGATCGATTTTTAAGTGTTGGGGTTCAGAGACACTGTATTTTGTTCAGGAAATACAGTGCACTGTGTAACAGGGATCCTGAGGGCACAGACTCTGCAGTCACGACTGTGACATCAGCACGTGGCTTCCCATCCGTCACATGGGGTGCTGAAAATGCGTCTTCCACACCGCAGTAAATAGATGTCACCCCTGCATCAGCCAATGAGGCATGACCTAGAAGGGCCGCAATGGGCAGTGACACGCCATTTTGGTTTTGAATCACGCTGCTGGAGGCAGGGGCACGGAGACTGGGGGCTGAGCCCATGCAGCCAGCTCCGCCTCCACAGCGACAGGCTTGGCGGTCCCCAACCCGGGATGGCTGGACAGTGCTGTGAGGCTTACAGAGTCAGGTCAGCCATTTCTTCAGGAAAGTAACCATCAGTGTGACAGAGGACGCTTCAAAAAGTTAAAAACTCAACCATGGCGTACAAGCCTACCCAGAAAAGATGTGACTGCCCAGAGACAAGGTAGTCTTGGTGGAAACAGAATTCTCGAGGAAGCCTGGGAGGTGGGTATCGAATGACTGGCATATTTATGGATTGCAAATCCCTGAAGGTTTGGGAGCTGTCATGGATTGAATTCTGTCCCCCCCAAAATAGGCGTAGCCATGTGGCTGGGCCATGATTCCTGATATTTTATGACTGTCCTCAATTTTGTGGTTTTTCTAGGCTGTATGTTAAAGGATTAGGGTGGGACTGTAAATCCCTTCATAGGATCACCTCCCTGCTCCACTGTAAAGGGAGTTTCCCTGGAGTATGGCTTGCCCCACCCTTAATCCTTTCAGCCTGCAAGAGGCAAAAGGAAAGGGAGACAGGCTGAGAATTGGGAACCTCATATCACCAAGTAAGCAGCACCGGGAGAAGAGCGCGTCCTTCAGACCTGAGGTTCCTGCGCCAGAAGCTCCCCGATCAAAGACTGATGCAACACAGGGACTTGCCTCCAGAGCCGACAAAGGGAAAGCCTTCCCCTAGAGCAGACACCCTGAATATGGACTTGTAGCCTGCTGGACTGTGTGAGAACAAATACTCCTTTGTTAAAGCCATCCACTTTATGGTATTTCTGTTAGAGCAGCACTAGCTGACTAAAACAGGAGCCCTCCCAAATGCCAAGAGTCTGCTACTGCCACTGCCGAGAACCCACACCACCCGCGGGCCGGACTCCACCAGAGGTGCCGCACTCATCAAACGTGTAAGTACGGACGACTGGACAGGGTGTACAGCCAAACTGTGTCCACTTCACTGGGCTTGAGGCATTGAAGTGTAACTTTTTAACACACACAGTATTTACTTTATGCACTGAAATTTGAGGCCCACCCACCCTCGTCAGGTGGGACCGCACGCACTAGCACCACAGCCCCATGGTACCAGGACCCAATCTGGTTCCTAACAGCTCCAGCGCCTCTGAGGCATGGCACTCAGAGGCTCTGCACTCCGTCATTTGCTGGACGGCAGAGATGGTGCCAGGGCACCACACAGCCCAACACATCCTGGTCACAGGACAGCCTCTTGAAGAAACGTCTGGGGACTGAGCAGGTTGGAGCTGTCTAGTCCCTTCCTTTGTTGTGTTAAGTTTCCAACCCATAACGACCCTGTGTACAAAAGAACAAAATCCTGCCAGGTCCTGGGCCATGCCAACGATCGTCGCCAGGCTGGAGCCCATCTCCGCAGCCACTGTGTCAGTCCGTCTCGTGGAGGGCCCTTCTCTTCTTCGTTGACCTTCTGCTTTACCAATAATGATGTCCTTCTCCAGGGACTGACCCCTCCTGAAAACATGTCCAAGATTTGTGACACATAATGTCACCATCCTTGCTTCTAAGGAATATTCTGGTTGTTACTGATTCCAAAACAGATTTGCTCATTCTTTTGACAGTCCATCCAATATTCCTCTCCAACACCACAATCTAAAGGCATCAGTTCTTCAGTGTTGTCGATTGAGTTGTGTTCCTCCAAAATCTGTGTAGCAATTTAGCTAGGCCACGATTTCTGGTATTGCATTCTGTCCCGCCGTCTTGTAAACCCCACCTCTCTGAGGCTAACAACGGAGGATGGGGAGCAGTCAGGCTGTGGGCCAGGGCTCAGTGTGTGAGGTTGGTTTGTGCCCTGAGGTGGTCTCTTGAGCTAGAAAGGAAACAAGCTAGCAGAGAGATCAGGGAGATTTGGGGACTTCATACCACCAAGAAGCTGTGCAGGGAAGCTGAGGGCACCCTTTGGGAAGGACCGGGGACCCTGGGCCTCAGAAGGTTCCAGTCCGCGGGAGACAGACAACAAGGAGCTTCCTCTAGTGCCAGCAGAGAAAGCCTTCCCCTGGAGCTGACACTCTGAACTTGGAATTTTAACCTACTGAACTGTGACAAAATAAAATTTCTTTTTAAAGCCATCTACCTGTATTATTTCCGTTACAGCAGTACTAACAGACCCGAGCATCTGGTCTGCCTTATTCCTTGTCCAGCTTTCATGTGCCGATGAGGTAACTGAAAACACCAACACTGGGGTCAGAGTCTCCTTAGTCTTCAGGGTGACAGCTTTGCTTTTCAACACTTTAAAAGAGGCCTGTTGCACCAGATCCGCCCAGTGTAACACACCGTTTGATTTCCTGACAGCTGCTTCTATGACTGTTGATTGTGGATCTAAGCAAAAGGAACCCCTAACAGCCCAGCCTTCTCTCCATTTGTCATGGCATTCCTTATTGGTCCAGTCAGGAGGATTTTTGCTTCCTTGATGTTGAGATGTAATGTGTACTGAAGGCTGCGGCCTTTGATCTTCCTCAGGAAGTGCTTCGAGTCCTCTTCCCGTTCAGCAAGCAGGGTTGTGTCATCTACTAACATGGGTGTTGGGTCTTCCCCCAGTCCTGCCCTGTTCAACTTCAGATTATTTGCTCAGCATACAAACTAGTAAGTGTGGTGGAAGCAGACAACCAGGATCACACATTTCCTGACTTGAAGCCACTCAGTGTCCCCTGGTTCTGTTCCAGTGACTTCCTCTTGATCCATCTTCCGGGTTCACCAGGAGCACAGTTAAGTATTGTGGAATTCTTTGTAACGCTATTGGTGGGCATCATTTAACCACGTCTCCCCTTTCTCCTTAGACAGGTGGTCTGAAGTCAACTCCACAGCCTTTTAAGGAGAAGTAGTGCCCAGCACAAAGCCACCCGCTGCCCATCTGCAGAGTGGAAGGCTACAGGACTCTGAGGTAGAGAGCTTCCCTGGCTGAGACCCCAGACTCCACAGCTGGCTGATCCGGGGTGACCATCCCCGAGAGAGCTGCAAACAGTCCCCAACAGTTTTTTTGTTTTTTTGTCAAAATAAACTTCCCTTACCTTCTGGCCAGCCCGAAGTCAATGATCTTAATTTGATGTCCTGTTTGATTGACACATAGTATATTCTCAGGCTGGGAAAGAAAGACAGCTTAGGTTAGTGAAGAGCTTTGAAAGTCTGCACCCCCACTTACTTCCTGTAGGCTCCAAGGAAAAGGGGTGACTCGGGGGAGCCCTGTGGGGGTTAGACGGGCAACGGCGATCAGTACAGAGGGCTAGCATGAGAGGACAGGAAGGGGTGGGGACATGGAGAGCCGGGGGACTCCGGCCTCGGGCAAAGGGAGCTGTAGCCCAGCTCTGGCTATGGTCAGCACACGGGAACGCTGGCCCGGAGCTGCTCGGTCCTCAGGACAAAATCAAACCACACCTGCTGCTGTCCAGTTGGTTCTGAGTCATAGCAACTGCGCAGGATGCAGTAGGACTGACTATGAGGCTTCCAGGGAGGGCTGGTGAATTCAAACCGCCCACCTTCTGGTGAGCTGCTGAGCTCTCAGCCATGGTACCCCAGGGTCTTGCTCCTCAAGAGAAGCCAGAAATCCAGATTTTTACATGAAGAGTCTGTGTTTTTTACACACTGGCGGCAACACCAGGGGGAACTGCATTCGTGGTGCTGGGAGACGGGCTCTCGTCTCGGCAGCCACATCAAGTTTAACTGCGTTCACCGGGTCCGGGAGACAGACTTCCCCACCTGAAGCGTGAGGAGTGCCCTTGACCTGCTTCCCAGTGAAACTGGTGAAAAATCTAAAAAAACCCCAAACGTTCAAAACCTCTGGAAACAGTCCTGAGGGCACACAAAAAGGAGGAACCATCTGTTCAAAACAAAAACGTACGAAAATTCAGCAACAAAGGTTTGTGGTATTTGAACCAGGCCTGCTCTCTCTCTGCCCCCCAAACCATGTCCCTCCGGAGCACAGGGCCTCATCTCCCCCAGCTCCCAGCCGGGGGCTTCCTTCCTGAGAGCAGTGGAAACTAAGGGTCATCTCGCCTTGGCTGCCTGCTGCTGAGGCCACTTCTCATGTGAGTGCGGCTGAAAGCTGAGGGCTCTCTTCTTCCCAGCTTCCACTTGTGGAAAAGAGGTGTTACTTAGTGTGTACACTGAGAATTAAAACTGCAAAAATTAAAAAGAAATCTGTTGTCACGGACTCTATTCCGACTCATAGCGGCTCTGTAGGGCCAAGCAGCAGTCCCCCTGCAGGGTCCCGAGGAGCGGCTGGTGGACTGGGATGGCCAGCCCTTCGGTCAGCACCCAGGCTCTGACCCACGGGGCGCCCAGAGCTACAGCAACCCTGTAGGACAGAGTAGGGCTGCTACACAAGGCTTCCAAGGCTGCCAACCATTGCTTTTCTTTATTGTGACTAAGTGAAAGTTTACAATCCAAGTCAATTTGCCATATAAAACTGCCAACACACGCCTCTATACAACTCTATCTGCTCTCCTCACCCCGTGACGGCACCTCCCTTTCCACGCTGTACTTCCAATATTCGTTCACCCATCCCCTGTCCCCTCCTCTCCACCCTCCTCCTCCCCTCCAGAGAGGAGCTGTTGGGTGGCCTCTTAGGTATAGCAAGGCAAGAAGCACACACACCACCTGCGTCACTCATTGTCCCACAGTCCAGTCTGGTCTTGGAAGCATCAGCTTCAGTCCTGGTCTCAGCGCTGGGCCAGCAGCAAGTCCAGGGGCCATGTGCTCATGGGACCCTCCAGGATGTCAGACCATCAGGTCTGGTCTCTGAATAGAGTTCTAGATCGGCACTCCCCTCGTTCTTGTGCTTTGTCAGGGTCTCTACACTGTGGTCCCTGAAAGAGAAGCCTTCGGTGACGGCCGGGCACCATCCAGTTCTTCTGGTATCACGCTGACGCAGTCTCCCAATCACAAGGACCCTTCCGTCTCCTGGGCTCTTCGATGTTCTCAGCTTTCATCTGCTCCAGGTCGGCTGAGACTACTTGATGTTCCCTAGAGGCAGCTTGCTGGCTTTTAAGACCCCCAGGTGGAAGGCTGCAAATCTTTAAGGAAGCAATTCCTGTGTTTTTCTCCCTTACAGTGACCAGTGGTTTGGAACCGCTGAATTTCAAGTCTGCAGCCAGGTACTTACTGACCACACCACCCCGGCTTCTTACGCTGGGGATCTGCCGCTCCAGTAGCCCTTCCCTTGGCTCACGACAAGGGGCTTCATGCCGGGAAGGATAGGCCAGCAGGACCCCAGGCTGTTTTTTCCTGTCTCCACGTGCTCATCTTCTAGAGTACGGTGTCACTCCTAAACAGAAGCTTGGGGTTGTCCCCATGCCTCGGCTCTGAGACTCACCTGGGGAAAGAAGCAGGTCACAAAGCAGATGGCTGGTAAACTCAGCAAGGGAGCCGACTTCATTTGCCACAGAGGTTGGAGACCGCTCCACCTAAGGGTGCTCTTGGTGTGGAGGCTGGAGAGGCAGCCAGGAGGAGATTCCTGGGACTGATGAAAGTGCAGCCTAGACCGCAGGCTGTCTAGTTCTCAGGAGAACACAGCCAGTTACCATCGAGTCGGTTTCCGACTCATGGCAACCACATGTGTGCAGAATAGAGCTGTATTCTGCAGAGCATCAAGGCTGTGACCTTTGGGGATCAGATCACCAGGCCTTTCTTCTGAGGCACCTCTGGGAGGGTTCCAACTGCCAGTCTCTTGGTCGGGCTTACCAGTTTGCCCTCCCCAGAAACTCCAGGTCTGTGGGTGAGAACCCAGAATAAAAGAAGCAGGAGGAACCCTCTTGGCATCCGAACAAATATAGACATTGACCTCAGAAAAAACTCCTTGGAAGAGCCATGATTCGGCTAGACTGGTTTGTAGACTACGTCTCAGGGCACTGGAGAGAACAGTAGGAAATTAACTGGCAACGAGCAGAACACAGTTCCTGAGTTTAGGGAAAGAGTGGAAGATAGCCCTCCCTATCCCCCTGCCAATGTACGATGACCGTGGGTGTACACAGAGCTGGGTCTCCCTCAGGAACAGTGTCAGAGGCACAACACCAGGGGAGAAAAAAACATTACAGCAAAAAACCATTGTCCTCCAGTCCACTGCGACTTCACTGAAGTCATCGAGCCAACCACTAAACCAACAAGCAAGTAACAGTAAAAGACCCCAGGTGGGGATAACACCACCCTGAGTTACTACAGCGTCCAACTCGTTCACCTAAGATGTCCAAACTCCAGCCAAAATGTGCCCATCCAGGCTCGTATACCTGGCTGGACTGAGTATGTTACTGTTTGTTTTACAGGCTTTTCTAGCCTTCAGTTGAAGACTGAGCCTCAAGACTGACTTCTCCACAATCTAATCTTAATAACATCATTTATTTAACCCCAATTGTCAAAGGCAGTATCATTCTGATAGGTCATCAATACAAGAAACTATTGGTGAGATAGTGTCCACCTTTTTCTCATACTGTCCTTGAAATCCAGTGTGAATGAAAAACAACATCATGCTTCCAAGCTGTTCCCAGTATAGTTACCATTTTCCAGGAACTGAACCAACCATCAGTTTTTAAAAAAATTATTTAAAATAATTAGAATTTAAAACACAGCTCCCAGTCACAGCGGCTCCACTGCCAGAGCTCAGGAGTCCGTTGGGCTGGTGGTCTCGGGCTCAGCCCAGGCAGCTCTGGAGCGCCCCCTCCACCTTTGAATGGTGTGATCACTGTTCCCCGTCAGTGGCATCACCAGGGGGAGGCAGAAGCGTGGATTGCGCCCAGTGACACTCAGAGGTGACACCACAATGGCCGTCTAGAAAATTTTCGTGCAGTGTTTCAGGAGAAATTTCTTCTTGTAAAAATAGTCCTGTCGTTAATTATAATACCAAAAACATTTTTCACCAGCCCAGCTCGCGCATGTCAGTGCACCCACAAAGCCAAACCTCTACGCAGAGGGACTTCTTGGGCTCTCCAATGCGCTCCCGCCGGGGCTGTCATCGTCGCCTGGTTACCATGACACTTCACATCTCGCAGCTTTCTCTGCACACGCCACGGGCACAGCTGTGGTATTCCTGCTGCCCGAGTTTTCCCAGTTGCTGACTATGTCACGTTTTCTGAGGGTTCACTACAGTGCTGTGGCCGTTAAAACTGTGAACCCACAGCGGTAAGTTTTTTGAGAATGAAGTAGTAATTACAGGGGAAAAAACAAATGAACGCAGTGTGGTCCAGTTGATCCCGACTCACAGTGGCCCTACTGGACAGGGCAGGACTGCTCCACAGTTTCCAAAGAGAGCCTGGTGGATTCAAACTGCCGACCCTCTGGTTAGCAGATGTAGCACTTAACCTCTGCGCCAGCAGGATTTCCATTCAAGGGAAAGCAGCAGTAGTATACAGGAATGAAGATTTCCGGGTAACATTAGCATAGAAGGCATTTCTGTCTGGTCTGGCATGGGCGGCAGTCCATGGAGGAGTGAGAGCATGAGTCACGCACTGGGTGACAATGACCCTGGTGATACTACTCTTCCTCATTCTGTAACTAAGGATTGCAGGAACTTCCCATGACACCACATCCAGGATAAGCCAAACCACCAGGAGCCTCATTCTTGGCTGAGAAGTGGACCTCCACCGTGACCACTGCCCTGCTAACAGTCACAAGAGCTGTCCCCAAACCCACACCTGGACACAGAGCCACAGAGAACATTCCTGGACTTCCCCTAACTGTCCACACAACAGAGAAGCCCAGCTGGGAAGCCTCGGCAGTGACCAGAACCCTGAGACAAACTCCCCACCACTTTTGCAACTTCCTGAGCTCCCCAGCAGAGGCCAAGTCACCCCTACAGATCCAGCAGACCGACTTCCTGCTTTCTACAGTGAGCCAACGACATTCGCCCCTGTCCTGAAAAGGGCCCAGGAAGAACACCCTTGTGCTGGCCCAGCAGAGGGGAAGATGCAGGAACAGCTCCCACGTGGCGAGCTTCCTCAGCAGCCAGGTGCTGTGACCAAGGTATCACGTCTATGAAATTCCCAGGAACCCTGCTGCTAAATAGGGTACCGCCCAGACACCCATCAGCAGGACACAGCAGGTGTGGCAGATCCATTCAGTGGCATATCGCACACCTTTAAAGAGCGGGGACAGACGCTTCCAAGGTCTGGCTAACCAACAAAGCAAATTTAAGGACAAGGTACATAAAGGCGCTGCTTTACACGTGTGTGTATGTGTGCCCCACTCCCTGTTGCTAACAGTGAAGACCCCTCAAGGTAGAGACCCAGAACTGGCACCATGTATTTTATACACTTCCATATTGTTGGTGGGGCCCTGGCGGCTCAGTAGCTAAGAGCTCAGCTGCTAACCAAAGGTCGACAGTTCAAATTCACCAGCTGCTCCTTGGAAACCCCGCGGAGCAGTTCTACTCTGACCTGTGGGGTCACTATGACTCCGAACCTACTTGACAGCAACAGGTTTGGTGTTGTATATATATTGCTAAGTTCTATTTTAAAATTTTAAGCTGATTTAAAAAATGTATTTTTAAAAGAGTGAAGTCATTAATCACCTAGTCTTCAAGTAACATTTAAAGTACAGTTATCCACGTTTTACAGGTGGAGAAATGAGGCTCGAGAGGCAGCAGGACTTGCTGCCAGGGTTGCAGACCCAGGAGGCCGAGATGCAGGAACAGAAGCAAGGGTGGGGGGTCTGCAAGGATGGAGCTCAGACAGACGAGACCCCGGCAGTCTGGGGACCTACATCCACCCCCGGACCCCTACGCGCCTGGTCAGAGCCTGACCTCAAGGTCCACGCGCAGGATGTACCACTGGTGGAGATACTGCACCCGCCCTGCCCCCGCCCTGCCCGCCCCGCCCCACCCCCCTCAGCACCCGGGCGGAGCCTGACCTTGAGGTCCAGGTGCAGGACGTACTGCTGATGGAGATGCCGCACCCCGCACCCCCACCTGGGCAGAGCCTGACCTTGAGGTCCAGCTGCAGGACGTACCACTGATGGAGATGCCGCCCCCGGAGGTCCAGGTGCAGGACGTACTGCTGATGGAGATGCTGCACCCCGCCCCCCCACACCTGGGCGAAGCCTGACCTTGAGGTCCAGGTGCAGGACGTACTGCTGATGGAGATGCTGCACGCCTTCACAGATCTGCCTGGTGAACAGGACCACGTCCAGCTCCGTCAGGTGGTACTTCTCGTCCGTGATCCGGTCGAAGAGTTCACCCCCACCCACACTGCCGGGGTGAAGGGAGAGACAGGCTTGGAACTGAGCAAGGCTCTCAGAGAGTTCAGCACCAGCCCACAGAGGTGCCCCCAGGAAACTTGAGGTGTGCCCTTGGGTCCAGGGGCCACTGCTATCTGGGTTTTTGATGAGACCCTTCACTTTGCCCCATTCCCAGCTCAGAGGGTGAGTGGTAGGAAGGAAGAGAAGACAGGATTATCGTCTTGGTGTGACAATCCAGACTCAGTTTGTGAAATGTAGACCAGGGTTGCAAACTCATTGGCCTGTGAGTGCCAACTAGTACCTCCAGGGCAAGAAACCTAAATGGGTGAATTAGTCAGAGGTCTCTTGGTACAGCCTCAGTTTTCCCACTTCTAAAAGAGACATGGACATGCCAATGTTTGCATCTCCTTAGCCCTTCCAGAGGAAAACAGCAACACAAGCACAAACACAACGGTCTCTGAGCCCTCAGCTCGCTGTGGGAGACGGCTGGGAGGGGTGGGGACTCTGGCAAATGGAAAAAGGGCCGCTGCAGGGGGCGTCAGCACACCACTGCAGGTGGGCAACACAGACCCACTGGCACTGCATCGTTCACAAATTCCACACAGAAATCTAAGTTTCATTGTGAAATTTCCTCATTTCCAACTGGTAGCAACTAATTCAAATTTATTGAGAACTATGTAGGCTAAAGCAACACCAAACAACAGGTCACATCAGGCTTACTCGTCAGCAGTTTGTGACAAAACGGCTCTGCTTTTCATGCTCCGTATGGGAATTCCAGCAGCCAAACCAAGACAAGGGACAACACGGCCCTGGCTGCCTTAGTGAGAGGTCAGAGCTCAAAGGGCGGCTTCCTGCAATTAGCTCTACCCTTAATCCTAACCCTGACCCTGAGCCCACCCTGGGCCAGCCCAGACGCTAACACTACTAGCTGTAACCCCTGATCCTGATGCTGACCCCGACCCTGGCCCCTGGCCCTAAGGAGGAGCCACTGCCCTCTCCCAGACACTCACTACTCCATGACCAGGGTGAAGCTGCTCCTGCTTTCAAAGGCGTCGTAAAGCTGGATCAGGTTCACGTGGCTGAGCTGGTTCATAATGCTGATCTCGTTTCTCACGTCCTCCTTGGGCGGCCAGCAGGGAAAGAGAATTTTCAGGGAAATAGGTCAAGAAGGGGAGCCAGCAGAGCCTCCAAGGACACTAGTACACACATACACACACGCACACACATGTCCTTCTTCTGTTTCCTGCTCTCACACTTGGTCTCCTTGACTCAATGCCCAAAATGAGTTTTTACAAACCAAAAAGGACCTTAGTTCAACCCACCCATTTCACAGATAGGAAGCCTGAGGTCCAAGAAGGAAAGGTCCTTATTGCTCAGGGTCCCACAGGCATCATGGCAGAGCCTTGCGTGATGCCCAGGTGTGGATGGGCAGGTGAGTGGAGTGTGGCAGTCATGGGAACAGGCTGGAAGGGTGGCCCAGATTTCTGACTCAATGTGGAGGGACCAGAGCAGTGGCGGACCCGAAGGGAGCCGGAAGGAGTTCCTGAGCTTGGCTAGAGGGGCGGGCTGGCTCAGGGCAGAGGCCTCACCCGGTCCTGGGTGCTCTTCACTTTAATGACCTTGGCAGCCAGTGGGAGGCCCGTGGACGTCTCCGTGCACCTGTGGACCTGGCCAAACCGGCCCCTGCAGAGACATGGACGCACACCACGTGGGCTAGCCTGCACCCTAGAGGACATCCTGGTTATGACCCCCCACACCACGAGGGCTAGCCTGCACCCGGGAGGACATCCTGGTTATGACCCCCACACCACGAGGGCTAGCCTGCACCCGGGAGGACATCCTGGTTATGACCCCCCACACCACGAGGGCTAGCCTGCACCCGGGAGGACATCCTGGTTATGACCCCCCACACCACGAGGGCTAGTCTGCACCCTGGAGGACATCCTGGTTTTCACCCCCACACCACATGGGCTAGCCTGAACCCTGGAGGACATCCTGGTTTTCACCCCCACACCACATGGGCTAGCCTGAACCCTGGAGGACATCCTGGCTTTCACCCCCACACCACAAGGGCTAGCCTGCACCCTGGAGGACATCCTGGTTATGACCCCCCACACCACTTGGGCTAGCCTCAACCCTGGAGGACATACTGGCTTTCACCCCCACACCACAAGGGCTAGCCTGCACTCTGGAGGACATCCTGGTTTTCACCCCCACACCACGTGGGCTAGCCTGCACCCTGGAGGACATCCTGGTTATGACCCCCCACACCACGAGGGCTAGCCTGCACCCTGGAGGACATCCTGGTTTTCACCCCGACACTGCGAGGGCTAGCCCGTATCCTGGAGGACATCCTGGTTTTCACCCCCACACCACGTGGGCTAGCCTGCACCCTGGAGGACATCCTGTTTATCATCCCTACATCAGGCAGGCTATCTTGCCCCCCTGGTCTGCGCTCCCCACATCTGCGACTCACCTCCCTACTCCGTGTGGGCTTGCCTACTCCTGAGGGAGTACCCTCTCCCTCTCCTGCTGTGTGGACTGTCCCATTCACTCTCATGCTGTGTGGGATACCCCTCTTGGGTCCCGCCTTGATCAGCCAGTTCCTTAGAGCCTTCCAGTGGCACTCCAGCTTGGTTCTGCAGGGGTCTGCGTCCCTAACCCACTCCCACCCTCGTCAGCACGGAGTGCACCTACCCTCCCAAAATCTCATGCTGGCAGATGGTGTACCCTGCTGAGACGGAGGCCTCCTTGACGCTCACCACCCGGTGTTTGAAGGGGGCTGGGGGAGCTGGCCCATCATCTGTCAAGGGGGCAACAAAGACAGTGAACCTCCAGTGCCCAGCCCCCCAACCCAGCTCCCTCAACCCACTGGGTCACCATGACAAGCCCCTCTTAGCAGCCTCCTGGTATTCTGAAGGCCCCTGTCTCACTGGGGGCACCCACTGGCAGAGAAGGAAGTGAGCCCTGGAGAGAGAAGATAACCAGCTTCAGGTCACACAGCCAAGGATGGGGTTCACACTCAAGTTCCTGATACCCAGGACTTGGCAGTTAATCATAGCAAGGTCGAGGTCAAGGTCAGGTGTTGTGTCCTGTCTGTTCACCAAAGTCTGGGGGAGTCTGGTGGGTGGCTGTTGTCCTCAGGTACCACCAGGTCAGTTCTGACTCATAGAGACCCTACAGACGACCGACAGAAACATTGCCCAGGCCTGGGCCGTGCTCCGGGAAGCGTGAGGCCACTGTGGGAGCCATGGTGTCGGTCCCCCTACGGAGGGTCTTCCTGCACAGAGGTGGCTGAGAGTTGCTGCACGGTGGGACTGTGTTTAAAGGCACAGGAGGTGGCCATGGAAACCAGCATAAGCACGGTGACAGGGAAGCAGCTGGGGACAGAAATACCCCACTTTCCCTCCTCCCACCCTTGGGTTTCCTGACAGCTGATCCCAGCCAGAGGCCAAGGGCGAGAGAGCTCGCTGACGCAGCCCACAGGCCTCAGCTTCTGCACAGGGCCCTGCCTGGTGACAGACAGGGACAGCAGCTCTGAAGGGCATGGAGGACAACTGGGGCTCGAAAACATTTATTCTTTTTTTTTTTTTTAATGGTTTAGTGTTTAATTTTTTAATCGTTTCCTTCAAAGATGGTAAGAGTACCTACCTAGAAATGTTACATGAAATAAGCTGAAGGAATAAAAGAGCATCTAGAATGTGCCCAGGGACAGTGACACGCTCCAGTGTGTGTTTTAAGGGCTGGAAGTCACAGCCTGTGTGTGGACATTTGTCCAGCGCCTGTCGGCGGGAGCACCTGCTCACTTCCTGACTGCAGCGGGCACAGGGAGTGTCACCAACAACTCCAGTGCCTCAGGAAGCACACTCCAAGGGGCAGTGGATCACACTTCTTCTCTGTTAGTTTGGTTGAATACGAGCAGTTTTCTGCTTTCCAAAATAAAGGGTGAATCTGGTCTGGAGCCTGGTGTTCATTCTTTCTACTGCAAAGCAAGACTTCAGCGAGGAATCACAAGGGTTAACAGTGTGTGCGTGTGTGTGTGTGTGTCTGTGTGTCTGTGTATCTGTGTGTCTGTGTGTCTGTGTGTGTCTGTGTGTGTGTGTGTGTGTGTGTGTCTGTGTGTGGGTGTGTGTCTGTGTGTGGGTGGGGGAGAGCCTGGATTCTGGGTGTGTATAGCAGAGATTGGAAATCTTGAATTCCTGCTTCATGTGTCCCACTCTGTGTGGTGACCACCTTCTGAGCTGAGAGCCGCATGGTCCAGAGCTGTCCTGCCCCTGCAGCCAGCCGCCAGCCCAGGTCCCCGCTCTGCCACCGCCAGCCCGATCCCCACTCTGCCACCGCCAGCCCAGGTCCCCGCTCTGCCACCGCCAGCCCAGGTCCCCGCTCTGCCACCGCCAGCCCAGGTCCCCGCTCTGCCACCGCCAGCCCAGGTCCCCGCTCTGCCACCGCCAGCCCGATCCCCACTCTGCCACCGCCAGCCCAGGTCCCCGCCCCGCCACCACCAGCCCTGGGATGCCAGTATGCATCTCACCCTGGCTTGTGGCCCTCTCATCTATGCACCACTGCACAGGTGTGTCAGCATAAGCACAGGCACACAGTGAGTCCCCACTAGTGCCGGCCTTGTCACCACCCAACTCTCGAGAAAATACTCTGGGAGTCACAGCCTGCTCTCAGCTGTTCGGGCAAGCAAAGGAGCCCTGTGTCCCCTCTGGGAGAAGTCACCCAAGGGGAGAGGAAGCAGCCTGGAGAGCCAGGATGACAGGGGGACACACAGCCCAGGGCCACAGACACATGCAGCAAAGACCACAGGATGGGCCTGTAGAACCACAGCCGTTCCTTGGGGGCTTCCAGACAATCTGGGACAGAAAACCAGGAAAGGGCTGGCCTTCCTGCAGCTACCAAAAAGAGGGGCTCGAGCCAGGCAGGGCATCATGACCTAAGGGCTGGAGGATTGTGGGTCTTTGGATCACAGGAACACCACGAAGCTTCCCTCTGTCACCAGAACAGGAAGCAGGTCGGCAGCCCTTGGCGCCCCTTGCCTGTCTCAGCTCACTCCTTTCTCTCCCGGACAGTCCACGAGAGTCTGCCATCTGCATCTCCAAGCCCTGGTCTCCCACCAGGATGTCCCAGCAGACTGTTCCCGAGTCTCAGTCTCTGAGACACCCATCGTTTGTTCTGGGCAACTGCAGCGAAGCCCCTGAAGGAGACCCTCCAAACCCACTCACCACAGGGTGACTCGGCCCTACTTACCCAGAACCAGGCTGCCAGCCTCGGTCTCGGGGGGTGTCCTTCCTGCTCCAGCTGTCCCCATGCTGCCGGCGGCGCAGTTCTTCCCAGGCTTCGGGTGTCCCGCTCCTGGGCCTTTATCCCCAGGAGCATCACCTCCCTTGTCCCTTCTGGCCCCACTTGGTCCCATCACAGATTCAGCCGCAGGTCCAGACTTGTCTGTCTTTGCTCCCGCCTCCCAGCTCCCGGCCGCTCGGAGCATTTCTTCTCCTGACTCAGTCCCAGGGGCCTGATGGCAGTGCCCGGGCCCTGATGGGGCCTGCCCTCCTGGACGAGCAGCCGACGGAGGCTCTGCAGAGGGTGTGGGTCTGACGCCACCCCCCTGAGTCACAAGCAGGTCCCCCGGGGTGTCTGTCTCCTGCACAAGTATCGAGATCCTGAGGCAGAGAGGACATGACCCTGAGTGTGGTGGCGTGAACTGTGTCCCCCCAAATATGTAGCAATAATCCCATTTAGAATGGTGTTATCTCTGTCGTGTTAATAGGCAGGGCTGTGGTAGCATGCATCTTGACTCCATCTCCTTTGAGACATGAAAGAGATTAAAGCCAAGCTCGGAAATAGAGATGGTGGGAGAGAAATGCCACAATCGCCAGGAGCAGAAACTCAGGAGGGTCAGGGACCTGCCTGCAGAGCCAACAGGGAGAGAAAGTTTTCCTCTCAAGCTGGTGGCCTGAATTCAGATTACTGGCTTCCTAAGAGTCGCTATGAGTTGGAATCGACTCAAAGACGCTGGGTCTGGTTTGGGTTTGGTTTCAATTGTGAGAAAACAATTTGTGAAAGCTGCCCACTTGTGGTATTTCTGTTAGTGGCACTAGATAACTAAGACCCAAACATTGCTGTTTTGTGGGTTCCGACTCCTGGTGACCATACAGGACAGAGCAGAACCGCCCCACTGGGTTCCCAAGGAGCACGTGGTGGATTCGAACCGCCAATCTTTTAGTGAACAGCAGAGCTCTTAACTGCCGCGCCACCAGGGCTGTGGTGATCATGACCGTGACTCCATCAAACAAGGACTCTGGCGTCATAGCAGACCTGGGCTCAGACGCCAGCTGCAGCCATTCATGGCCATCTCTCAGTTTGCAGAGAGAGGTTCTCCCCCACAGCTGACAGCACAGTCACCCCTGGAGCTGCTGGAGCTCCGTGGACAGTGCCTGCCCTGGGCAGGTCTGGAAGCCTGGCAGCCTGTCCACAGCTGAGCACCGCGCAGGAAGCAGCAGAATCACCCCAGCCCTGCGCCCCTGGGGACAAAGTCAGGGTAACAACGGCGTGGTAGCATGGGGAGGATGATATCCATCCACCACCCCAAGCCTAGCTCAGGCCTTCTCCCAGAACACGGGGCACAGGAAACTGCAGCAGGCAGCTGCTGGGGCAGGACAATCCGTGTGGTCAGCTGAGAAGGCGTCATCCAGTGCTAACAGTGACAGCTTTCCCCTAGTCTTCACACCTAAGGGGCCAGGAGATACACCCCAAAGCATGGCCATGCCACCTTGAGTGGGGCGAGCTTTCCGGCTGAGCACACAGAACTCTGATACCACCTCTGACATCTGTGGCAGGCATTGCTAATCAACTGCAGCATTTTATTCACCAAGTCCAGACATGACCACAGGATACTCAGCAGGGGCAGCCATGGCCAACCAGCCAGCACTTGAATTCAAACTTGTGCCAACATGCTATGTGAGCAGGGACACACAGTGAACCCCCACTTCCTGAGCCCTCAGTAGCAGGTCTGGCGTGCCTGAAATTCAGCTCAGGGCTGAAACTGAGAGAGACACCTTCTCTGCTTCTGCAGAACTGTTTGGGACTCCTTACAAGTTCACAGAAAGTGTACCACCTCCCCAAGCTGCATATGTAGGCCCTGGCAGGAATTCACCAGCTTTTGGGGGCTCCAGAGGGAATACCATTCTCTACCCAGCCAACACAGTCACCCCAGCCAACACAGACTGAGGTCCCTCCCTGGGCCAGGCCTCTGGAAAGTGGGTGCTCCGTTACAGGTCAGGATGGCCCAGGGCTGGCACAGGAGGGCAGCCGTCTCTCAGAGAGAAACCTGCGAAGCGCAGTGCCCTTCAGTGGGCCACACTGGGGACAAGGGATGGGACACTGCCCCACAGGGTGGAGCACCAAGGCAGAGGGAGGATCCGTGAGCTTGTGACTGTGGCTGTCCTCTGCCGTGTCTGCCAAGCTCAGGTCAGAGGCCACAACTCCCCTAACACTCCTCCTAGAAGCCCTCCTGGATGGGACCCAGCCTGTACTGACCTCCCCCGTGTCTGTGTAGCCCCTATCTCCTCTTCCACCATCCAAAACCCAAACCAAACCCATTGTCATCGAGCGGATTCTGACTCACAGGGACACTATAGGATAGAGGAAAACAGCCCACTGGGTTTCCAAGAAGTGCCTGGTGGATAGAAACTGCTGACCTTTTGGTTAGTAGCCAGCCTCTTAATCCCTGCACCCTGAGAGCTGAACTCTAATGGAATGCAATGACAGGCTGATGAAGCAGGGTGGAGCAGTGGTTACAGGCACAGAATCTAGGTTCAGTCTTGATTCAGGTCCCAGCACCCTAAACGCCTGGCACACTGAGCCCGTCTCCTCGTCAATCAAGTGGAGATGGTGGCAGCACGGCCTCCTGGGGACACTGTGAGACTCCAACGAGATGATGCCTCTGAGATGCTTGCCCCGGGCAGCACTAAGTGACCCCACCCTTCAGCGACGATGTCACTCTAAGAGCTGGTGGCTCCCAGCCCTGCTCTGCACAGGACTCACCTGGGAGACTGGTCCCCCTCCAGTCCAGTTACACTGGATGCCCTGAGCGTCAGTGCTGTCTAAATCCCCAGATGACCCTAACGTGTGGCGGTACGAACGAGTGCCCTGGGCTCCTCCACGCCTCGTCCTTCCCTGGCCTCGCCCTCTTCACCCTAGCCCAGCGCTGTGTACACAGCGGGTACTTGGTACCTGCAGCTGGTCCACTGCACTAAGGGCAGTAGGGAATGCCTTCCTCGTCCAGCTTGGAAGAGTGCCCTCTTACCTTGGAAGGCCTTCTCCTCTGCCGTAAGCCACTCTGGCTTCAGCTGGAGAGCCCAGAGGTGCAAGGGGCTGAGGACTGGTCCCTAATGTCAGCCTCAGCCCCTCCTGTGAGGCCTGAGACTCAGGTCTCGTAGTGAACACTCCCCATTCCATGCTGGACACAGCTTCCTGTCTGCAGAGGTCTTCCCTGGCCCTGCTGGGGGCTGCAGGCAATTCCAGGCCCGTCCTGGGGTCCTTCATGACTGTCCCGGGAGCTGTGGCTTCTGCCTCTGAGGGCAGTAGCGTGTGGTCAGGGGACACCTGGTCTTGGCCAGGGACTCTGTCTCTCTGTCCTGGTGAGACCCCTGCCCGGGTAAGGTGGTCTGTTCCCATGCCTTCTGAAGCGTGGGTGGGGAGACACGAATCCACTGTCCTCTCTAGAAGAACCACCTTCTGGGTCTCTGCAGGGAAAGAGGCAGGTGACAAGGCACAATTAGAAACAATCCACCTGGAGGAATTCATCCTGAAGATGCTGCCAGGGACATGTTTGAGGTCACATGGTGCAGCACTGTTCATAGCAACCAAAGCCTGCCAGCCAAGTGGCCTTCCGCAGGGGCTGTGGACTACACCAGGATACACCCTGCGGGGTACATGGCATGGCCATGAAAAGGAAAGTCTCAACGGAAGGCAATGGCATGATCTCAGGAGGCACTGTAAGCGAAAAAGGCAGGTGGCGAACTGGTGTATGCTTCTGTTTGTCTAAGGAATGTGTGTGTACACAGACATCTCTGTGTATGTCTGTGTACACAGGCATGTGTGTGTATACGGGCATGAGTGCGTGTGCACATGAGCATGTGTGCACATGAGCACGCGTGCCTGTGCAGGAGCATGTGTGTGTATATGGGCATGCATGTGTGTGTATGTGTACACAGGCATGTGCATATGTGCGATGCATTACAATAGAAAACAATGGAAAGTTAAGACCCAAGGTTTTTTAAATAATTACCTGTCAGGGAGGGGAGGGCAGAGGGCAGGGGGCAGGGGGCAGAGAACCCCAAGCAGCTAGATTTCTTTCTCTTTTCATTTTTTGAATTGTGCTTCAGATGAAAGTTCAGAGCAAAGTGGTTTCTCACTGAGCAGTTGATAAGCTCATCGCTGTGTGTCCTGGATCGCCAGCCCGTGATGGGTCAGCATTCCCCCTTTCTCGAACACCGATTCCTCAGCCCATTTACCCAGCCGTCCTGCCCGCTCGCCCTCGCCCTGGGCCGCTGGGCCTGCTGGCCTCCTGTACCCAGTGGAGCCGCGGGGACTCTTGTTTGTCTTATGGACTTGTCTCGTCACTGGCTTGTCTTTCCCTTCAGAGGCCTTGTTTTGCCACTTTGAACAATGTAAATATTATGTGAAGCTATTTTAAAAATGAAATTAGAAAATGAACCTATGAAAAGTGAAATCACAGTGGCATAAACGAAAAACCTGAGTGCCGCGCGGGCAGCACAGTCTGCGTGGAGAGCAACCCCCTACAGTGACTCGGAGACACAGTAGGCGTGTCTCTCTCCAGCAGGATGTGCATACACAGGACAAAGGGACAGGGACAAAAGCCTCAGTGACTTTCTGGGGGTCATCCGATTAGTCGTGCTGGCTCTCCTCCAAAGCCAGGGCACGGGGCAGGGCAGAGCCAGCGGCGTCCCACTCACCTTCCCGCGCGTCCCTGAGCTCGGCCTGCATGCCCCTAGGGCTCAGCGTCAGCTTTGCCTGGGCTCCCTTCTCTTCCGCTTTCTCTTTGCTCTGAAACAGGGACCACAGAAGTCGTCAGCGTCGTCAGTGTCATCGTTTAGGCCACAGACGTCTGAGCACCACTACACCCTTCAGACCGAGACACTCAGGCTGTCTCGTGTGGTTGACAATGACATTGTCCCTGTCAGCTGCTGTCAACTCAGCCCCGAGTCACCACGAGCCCGTGTGCAAGGGGACTGAGCAGCTGATTGGCTGAGGGGCAAGGCTGTGCTTGAAGTGCCCTGGCCGGGAATCTAACCTGGTTCTCCCACAGGGAAGGCGAGAACTCTGCCACTGACCCACCGCTCCCTCAGTAAGTCAGCTGCCGTCGGTTTCAACCCACAGCAACCTTGAGGGTGCCGGAGCAGACCCGTGCTCTGCAGGAGTTAGGGCTGAGCTTCAGGCAGCAGGTTGGCAGGGCCTCCTTCTCAGGAGCTTCTGAGTGGACACGGATCTCCAGCTTTCGGGTTGGCAGATCTTACTGTTATCATTTTAAGGATAAAGACACTGGAGTTTTCCCAGGGTCATGTAACTTTAAAGAGGGGGAGTCCAGTGTCAAATGCAAGCTCTTTCCAATGCAGACCGCCAGCGAGAGGCAGGCCCGGCCCCAGCAGGGATCTTCAACAGGTAGGGCCTCAAGGCACTTAGACCAGGGATGGAGGGACTCTTAACAGGTTAGTTCTGGTCAACGGCTGTGGCCCTCACATGTTGGTTTCAGGCGGTCCTGCAGGCAAGGAAATCTGTGCGTGGGGTAAAGGGTCGGGCTCCGTTGCTGAGGTCTGCCTGCGCTGGTGGTGGACCCCACAATCGCTGCCGCACCCTACGCCAGTGGTAGCAGCATGAGAGACTCTTGCACCAGATGGTTGCGTTTGTATCCCACCTTCATCCCTTGGCCAAGACTCTCAGCTTCTCTGTGTCTCACTTTCCTTGTATGTGAAATAGGGATAAGGAGGTTATCTGCCTGGTGGAGTTGTTGAGAGGACACCAAAACAGCAACCCTAACCCACTGCTGCTGGGTTGATTCTGACTCACTGCGGCCCTATAGGGCAGAGCAGAACCACCCCATGGGGCTTCCCAGGAGCAGCTGGTGGATTCCAACTGTCAACCAGTTAGCAGCTGTGCTGTGAACCACTGCGCCACCAAGGCTCCAAAAGGACGTGACTCTGCGGAAGCGGACTGCCACCTCTGTCTCCTGCAGGTGGCTTCAAACCACCTACCTCCCAGTTAGAAGTGAAGTGCTCGATAACCACACCCCCAGAACTCCCGGCAGACGGCTAAGGCAGTGGTGCCACCCGGGCGTGTGGCTTCGCCCCAAGGACCTGAACTAGCTGTCCCAAGGCCAGACACGGCTCCAGAGGCATTTGTTTGGTTTGCACAAGATCTAAAACATTATAATTGCTAGCAATTTGCATAGTTTCAGAGAGTTAACATTAAAGTTCAAGGTCTCTTAGGCAACGGGTGCATACGTTTGTTGAACTGTATACTTAAAACGCATGTGGTAAATCTGTGTGTGTGCAGCTTGTTCTGTGCGAGTTACACCTTAGCAAAATTGATTACATGAGAATTCTAGATTCCTGGTATCTCCTGAAAAGTTTGCAAATCTGCCGGGTCTAGTTACCATGGCAAAAATCTCTGGATTTTTAACTGGGGTGTCAGATCAGAGTCCTCACTGCTCCCGGACCCCGAGGCTGAGGGTAGTTCAGTGTGTCTCACATACCCAGCTGCTTCTCTCCTTCCTGGTACCTGCTCCCACCTTGGGGATTCCACACCTCTGCCTCTGTCCCCTCAGTGGGAGGGAGCAGCGCACGGCAAGGACGGGCCCTGGCTGAGGGAGGGTGGCCTTTAATAAAGGGACCTCAGCTGCTGCTGTCCAGGCGTCATCACTGCCATCAGGGTGACCCGCGCTGCTCTGGATGCTTTCTGACCCAACGTCCTGCTGCCCTGGGGCTGAGGGGACAGGAAGCATTAACACCTGCCTCCTCCTGTCTCACATCCGGAGAGGCAGAGAGGCGGACTTGTCAGATGTCCTCTGGCTGACCTCGTGGGGTTCAAAACACCCTGCTGTCCTGCTGTCTCTAACACAGGTGCCCGTGTGTGCACCACATATACAAACATACACACATATACATGCCACACAAACACAAACATAGGCACACACACAGCCCGCTGGGTCCTGGCTGCAGCAGTCCTGACGGCTTGGCCTTCTGGTCCCTGACCTGGCCTGCACAGCCACAGGAAGCAGAAGAAACCCCAGACACGGTCCTAGAGGATGGATGATGTCTGAACAAGGCTATGATGCCCCTGGGGAGCCCAAATCCGCAATAATCAAGTTATCTCATCAACCACGTCAGGTGCCTGTACACACTCCAGAAGATTCCAAGGTCCTTCACCAAATCCCGGTATCTTATGCAAACTTAACAGCCAGTGGCAAGACCTGGTTCAATTCCACAAATTACTAGCACGCTCCCACTAAACACAGCCCTGCTGGCGTCATGGTTAAGAGCTTGCTGCTAACCGACAGGCCACAGTTAGAATCCACCAGGCGCTCCATGGGAACCCCACGAGGCACCACTCTGTCCTGTAGAATTGCCATGAGTCAGAATGCACGCCATGGCAAGAAATCGATTTTCTTTTTTTTGTCGTTAAAGCCAGCTTAGGAAGTAGGAAAAGGGGCTCTAAGACCCACGCTTCTCAGCCCTGACAATGCACTGAAGTGCCCTGTCCGGGACTCAGCTCACCAGCTTTCCCGGGCACACCCCACCTCAGGATCAGCCCTGACCTCCGCCCAGGGGTAAAGGCAGAGGCCTCGTGCCATGGCCTATTAGGAGATGACAGCTTGGCCAGGACACTAGATCCCAAGCTGTAGACAGCTGCTAATGTGCCTGCTGTGTTAATTAGGGGCTCCAGAGCGGAGACCGGGCAGGTGTCAGCAGGCGGCGGACGTGAGAAACGTCACAAGTGTTCAGCAGAGAGCGAGCTCTGCAGTCTGCCAGCCAGAAGTGCCTGCGTGTCTGCAGCACGCACGACAGCTGAGCTCATTCACGTGTAAAGGAGTCCTACAGACCAGTAAGAAAAAGACTAAAACAGAAAGGAGGGATAAGAATGAGCGGGCGGTTCACAGAAAAAACCCCAAAGTTTTAAAGCTATGAAAGACACTCAACCTTCCTGCTAATAAACCAAAACACCCCTTACCACAGTCCATTCTGACTCCTGGCGACCCTACGGGACACAGTAGGATGGCCCATGGGGTTCCGAGGAGCAGGTGGTGCCTTCAAACTGCAGCTGAGCCCCAACCGCTGCGCCCCTGTGGCTCCTCCTTCCAGCAAAAGGGAAACTGCGGTGAGACCCAGTGGCTAACCTCTGGCATGTCTGACTTTCCCATGAACAGAAACACAGAGACCTGAGGGACATGTAATCAGCCAAGAGTGCACAGGCCTCATGTAGATCCTGAGTCACATAAACACAGCATAAACAGAGAGAAGGCAGTCAGGGGCCGCGAACACTGGCTTTCCCGGCAGCCTGAAGCTACTGGTGACATTTTTGGACTGTCAGGCTGTGATTGCATTTTTGAAATGGGTTCTTGTATTTTAGTTGTAACTGCCGAAACATTTATGGAAGAAACAATCTAGTGTCTCAGATTTTCTTCAGAACAGTGTGGGGAGGTGGAGTGTCCAGGGACAGATGGAACAGCCCTGGCTCTTGTCAGCGATGATGGGTGTGGGGAGACAGGTTCACAGCGTTCCTGACACTAATCCCTCTATTTTTATCCGTTTGAGGTTTTCACAGTTAAACATTAAGTGATCTCTACACAACGGTATCTCATTTTTCATCCACCAGACAGGTAAAGTCAGAAAGCAGAGGCCACAAACATTCCCTTAGGTCACTGACAGGGGACTGGATTGCAATAACCTCCTGGACGGTGGGCCTGGCCTACCTGTACGAGTTTACCCTTTGGTTTGGTGTCCCTACCCGGGTAAACTCATACCTGTGTCCAAAGACACACATCTACGGACATTCACTGCATCGTTATTTACAGCAGCGGGAGATTAGCATAGAAACCAACTATGGGATGAGGCTGGTTAGCAGGTGACAAGAGATCCCAGGAGACAGGGCCCTCTGCAAGTGTCACAAGGAAACTTTTTCTAGGTGCTAATAAGAAACAATGTCCTAAATATATTAAGAAAAAAAAATCAGACTCCCACTACATAAATGGTATTTGAGCTGAAACAAAGAGGCACCGCGTGTGCCCGCGTGCCTCCATGTACACAGGCTATGTGCCTGTGCCCGGTGGGACCACGGGAACCCGGGGCTGGGGGGCCATGGAAAAGGGCCTGGGGTGGGGCGGGGGCAGCAGTGGAATAGGGGGCACAGGGCAGGAAGGAGACAAATGCCTCCACAACAGGAAAACCAAGCGGACTGCTTCCGGATGGATTCAAACCCAGGCCGACCCCGTGGGTGCCGAGGGGACTGCACCCCAGAGGGCTTTCGGCAGCTGGCCCTCCTCAGAGGCAGAATGCCAGGCCTTCCTGCTGATGTGTCCCGGGCATACACAGACCTCGAAGCTTTCAGCTGGTGGCTATGTTAACCACTGCACAACCAGGGCCCTAAGAGACGCCATGTGTATTTTAGATTTATTTTTGAAGCTGAGATTCGCTTTCAATGCAAGGGCAGACGGTCACATCTCCCTTCAGGACACACTCCAGGGAGGCAGAGAGAGCAGGGAGTTGGGACCCAGCAGGTGTGCTCTGGGAAGAGCCACAAAACAGGTGGAGGAGGGGGAGGGGGTGATCTCCAGCCGGGCTGTGGGTGGGGAGGGCGGAAGCCCCCAGAGCTGACAGAGTCAGCACAGACCCCAGCAAACGCATCTTGTCTCTTGCGGGCTGGTAACCAGGCATTTGCCAGGGTGGCTCCGAGCCGTCTGGTGTCACTAAGTGGCTGACCACTTGCTGCTTCCAAACAGGTGTTGATTTGACACACCCCGCTTGCCCTTCACCTATCCCCCACCAAGCTCCTGTTAGCCAGGGATTTGATTACACAAGCCTGGGGAAGAGCCATTCAGAAATGCCATCTTCAGCCCTGGGCTCCATCAGGCTCTGCCTGTCCTCCCACACAGGACACTGCCAACTCTCCTGTCCCCACAGGCAGCTGCACATTCCACCCATCCGGGGCTGGGCGCAGCAGTGGGGACAGGAAAGTGGCGGGGACAGATTTGGGTTTCTGAGCAGAGGACCTTTGTCAGGACACACTGACCGCTCCCCGCCTGTCTCCCAACCCAGGTGTGAAGAGGCAGAAAGAGGACACTGGGAAAGAGTAGCCACAGGATGGGAAAGGAACTGGACAGGCCTTCTCTTCCTAATCATCCGGGGACCCCCACTCTCGGCTCTCGGCAACTGCCCAAGGCCCGGTGCTCACCTGGGGGAGCTGTCTACAAACAGGCAGCTCTGAGGCGACGTCTATCCTCTGACCTCTGTCCTCTGACCTATGCTCTCTAAGGTCCCCACTTCTTCTCCTCCCCATCGACAGGTCGCACAGGAGGCATCAGAAGGGGTCAGCATCCCCTACTCTGCTCAGACCAGCTGCCCAGCCAGCCTCCCCACCTGGCCTCTGGGCCTCCCTTCCGGTCACCTGGGCACCAGGGCAGAGACAGCAACCCACCTCCTCGGGGCCGTCAATCAGGCTTCCACGTCTCCAGGGCACACGCCGTTGTGTGACGAAATCCACCACCTTCGAGTTCTGGAACAAGGCCCCCCAAAAAGCAATGGCCTTGTCCACGGCCACCACCATCCTGAAGAGGGCTCTGAGTCTGGTGCCGTGCTGGGCAGCGTCCTGCCGTACTGCTCTCACCAGCTCCAGGACCTCAGGGGTCGCAGCCTGAGCGCCCCCCGCCAGGCCCAGCCCCTGGGAGGCCTCTAGCCGGTGAAGGCCCTGCTCCAGGTGTCCCACACCGTGGCTCACACCCTGCAGCTTCTCGGTGATGTTTTCTTGGAAATGCGAGAGCTGGTCTACCTTCTTGTTCGGAACGCTGAGCTCTGTGTCCACGGCGTTGAGACAGACCTTGTCCAGCACCGACTGCCCCGGGGGCCCCGAGCTCTCTCTGGAGGCTCCTGACATCCTGATACAGGCTTGATGGGGATGGAGCAATGGAAGACACGCAGACGTCTGGTTTTTACTTGGGCAGTCGTGTCCGTGAGTTCACTGTCCCTGGAAGTGAAGGGCCTCGCCCACGGTGTCACCCCACCCGGTTGCCTGGTTGTTCAGGGAGCCCAGTGGACCAGGCCCTCTCTGAGTCTTCCTTATCTCTGCTCAGCCATGTGTGAGTGGCAGGCCGGCTTGGCCCAGACCCCTCTCCTGGGGCCTTGAACATCACAGCTGGATGTCACATTCCTCCCTGAGAGGCTGCTGACAGGCAAAAACGTGAAGAATCTGCCCACAGCCGGCAGGGGTCGAGTAGCTGACATTCAAGTTAGAGGTAAGGGGGCCTCGAGGGAAGTGCCCGTCACCCAGAGCTCCAGAGGGGCCCGGCGCAGAATGAGGCCTCCAGGGGCCCAAAGCTGGGCTTGCAGAGGGTGCCTGCGCCCTCACCCATCACACACGGAATTCACATCAAAAACCAAGACCAGCACAGACAGAAGCACACGGCCGTTCAAAGAACGCTGCCTTCTTTTCCGGGCTGAAAACGTTGGTGCTTTTGCAAAGTGAAAAGGAACTCTGGGGCCCTTCCTCAGCCATTGAGCCCTAGTGGCGTGGCAGTTGAGAGCTCAGCTGCTCCCCAAGAGGCAGGCCATTCAAATCCACCCGCTGCCCCTCAGCGACCCTGTCGGGGCAGCTCTGCCCTGCCTGACGGGTCGCTGCAAGTTGAAACACACTCCACAGCACCTGGTTAGCTTTGGGTTTTCTCCTTAGCCGATGCTCTCTTGTGCATTTAAGCTGCCCGGGGCGGGTGAGTCCGTGGGTCCCTCCCTAGACACAGCCCTCAGTCACTAGTCACTTGTAACTAAAAATAGAAGTGAGGGGCAATGGCTGCTCACCAAGTGCCACCCTGCAGGCCACATTCTTCTCAGAGCCTTCGAGGGCACTTTGTGGCCATCCCATTCTCCCCAGTAATTACTGGGGTAGCGGGCCCCACTTTGTAAGTGGAAGCAAACTCAGTAGGCCCTGGACAGCAATCCCACCTGTGGTCTCCCTGTCTTTTGGCCCTAGAGCTCTTGGTATGAATGGAACACATCACAGAAGTGTAAATAAAAGAGAGATGCAGGGTGTGAGGGGCACCCCAGAACCCCAAAGTCACCGCAAACACCATTTTCATCCAGAAACTCATCGGGAAACAGCAAGGGCTAGAGGGGGAAATCTGTCCCAGGTCACCCAGCCAGGTGGCCTTTTTGAAGGGGGTCCAGGGATAGCCAGTGCTAGCACCAAGTATGTGGGGGGTTGCAGGGAGTACCTTTTAACGACCCCCTAAATCTCCACCAGTCCAAATAAAAGCAATTATGATAACAAACTTTGAGCTAGAGACTTGATGTCTAAAAGCACCCTTTGGTCATTTTTGCTCTCTGAAGGCCCAGGTAAGTGTGATGGTTAGCTGTCTGCGTCAGGGCGGCCAGGCTGCGGTGCCCAGTTGTGGTGCCCAGCTGTTTGGTCAAATGCTCATCGAGGAGCTGCCGCTGTGAAGTGTTTGTATGGGATCAAATCGGCTTTAACTGAGCAGACTGCTCTCCAGAAAGTGAGTGGGCTTCATTCAACCAGCTGGAGACCTTCAGGGCAAAGCCGGACGTTCCCCAGGGAGTGTTCTGCCTCCAGACTACAGACAGACATCCAGCCAGACTCTCTCCACTACCCGCCCCACCTGACCCACCAATCACTGGACACAGCCTGCTGCCTGTCCCACGGATCAGGGACCTGCTAGACCCCCATCTCAACGAGGTGGACTGACACAGTGGCACAACAGCGGGTACCAGCTGAGCGTGGGCTGCAGGCCTGGCACAGAATCGGGCTGTGCCGGTTCTGGGAACACTGGGTCACTGTGAGTTGAAACTTAAAGGGACCGAACAACAGCAACCACAGCGTCACAATTGTGCCTGCCAATTTCTTGAACGAAAAATTTAAAAAAATAAAAAGTTAAAAAAAATTGAAAATGTACATCACATTGGATCTGTTTCTCTATCAAACCTATGGCTGTCGAGTCACTTCTGACTCATGGAGGCCCTAAAGGACGGAGCACAGTCACCCCAGGGTCTCCAAGGAGCACCTGGTGGAGTCACACTGCTAGCCTGGTGGTTAGTGGTCAGCGCTGTCAGTCGCTGCCCCACCGAGAGTCCTGCAGACGCAGACAGTGACACACACCAGCGCACCCTGTCAGGACAGCTGTCCCCCTGCAGCCCCTGTGGAACCCCAGGCCTGTTTCTGGGGGCACAGTCCCAGTGTATCTGACGGCATAGCCCCTAGCCCACCCAAAGTAACCGCAGTCGGTTTGCTGCACTTTAAAACAAACACCCAAACGGACCAGCTCTCCTTGGAAACATGTCATGCCCCAGCCCCTCTTGAGGACACACTGATCACCTCAGCAGGAAGTCCTTTGCCACTGGAAAGAGACCAGCTGAGAGCGGGGAATCTCCCCTCCCCTCACAGGGCACACGCAGCGCTTGCCTGTGCAGAGCCAAGTCCTCAAGTGGCCTTTTGGAGAGTTGCTGCCTAGAGAAGTTTCTGGAAGTCTCGCTCCCAGCCCAATGTCTTTACCTCAACGGGTCCAAGTGCTTTTTGTGGATGAAGGCTCACCTGTCTGGAGTCAGACCCCAGACTTTGTATACACTGCCGGCCACTTCATGACCACTGCCGCTGTAGGGCTCCGAGCAAGGACAGCCAGGCAAGGCCCCGCTTACAGAGCCCAGAAAACCCCAAACCGAACCCACAGCAGCCAAGTCCGTTCCCACTCCCAGCAACCCTATAGGACAGAGTAGAACTGCCCTGCTGGGTTTCAGAGGACCGCCCGGTGGATTCCAACTGCTGACCTTTTGATTAGCAGATGTAGCACTTAACCACTATGCCACCAGAGTTCCCAGGGCCACCACACACCCTGCAGGAGGCAGCTTGGAGTCTGCCTGACAACAGTGCTCCTGACAGCAGTGTCTCCAGGAAACATGTCCTCTTTTCCCTATTTGACACCAAGGGGCCACAGGGGCCAGTGGCACAGCTGGAGTCGAAGCTCTGAATTACGGCCTTCGTCACCAGCGAGGGCAGCTCACAACAGGGAGAGCGCCGCAGGGCTGTCTGAGCGTTAGGACGGCACTTAGCAAGGGCAACGCTCAGCAAACCGCCTGGGCCGTGGTGGCGGCTGTGGGACCCGATGGCTGGGTTTCACAGCCTGGGGCGCCACCGTCTCAGTAAGTACGTGCAGGTGGTGGCTGGGAGCAGCCGTCCTGAAGGCCGGCCCGTGTCCCGCAGCCCTCTCAGCTCGCCCCCGCCCCGGAGGCTGAGCCTCACAGGCTGGCCACAGGCTCGGTCACCTCCACACACGTGCGGCAAAGGCAGGGGTGGGGGATGTCTCCTCGTCCTGAGTCAGCTTGGTCCCCTCTTCTGCTTGCACTGTGATCTCAGAAAGTACAAATACGTCTTTCATTAAAAGCCACGCACACTTAGGAAACAAAGACAGAGCTGAGAGAGACCGCCGACTTTGGGGCGCGCTGCCTTTGGCGGCGTTCCCCTATCCCGGGCCCCGTCCCCCCATCCCGGGCCCCGCGTTGACTGGGAAGGGCCCAGGCTGCCCATCCCAGGCTGTGCTCACTGCCCCAAGCGCTCTGCGCACTGAGCTTCCTGTCCTGAGATGACCCAGCTCCCTTCGTCCCGTGACCCTAACCATTGTACCTCTAGCTCCTACCTCAAAGCCAATTGGCCCAGAGCGGCCCTTACCGCAAGTATCTGGATGTAATCTGACACCTGCAGCTGGCACAGTGCCAGAGCAGGGCACAGAGTCCCCATCCTGTGGCCGTGCCAGCTCAGCGTTTACTCTGCCCAGAGACGGTGCTGTCTGGCTGCCCGAGCACGGGGAATGAGCGGGGCGGCTGGCAGGATGGTGTCTCTAGACTCCGGCGCCTGTGGTACGGTTGGCATTTCCGTTATCTCTGACCCTGCCCCAGGCCTCCAGAGGTATCCAGACGGTCGACGGCTGTCAGCTCTGCTGGGCTCTATCTGCCTCCTGGGGATCTACTTCCTGTCACACTTAGAGTGGCCTCCAGCTGGGACATCAATACCATGTGGTCCCAGAGGGGAGACAGGAAGGGAGGACAGGGCAGAGCGGCCCTGAGTGTGACACCTGAGTGTGACACCGGACCCGGGGATGAAGTCAGGGGTCAGCTGGGAACCCTCATCTCCAGGCAGCCCTCCAGGCAGAGGAAAGTCCCGATCTTCAAAGGGGCTGCTCACACCCTGGCTAGGAGCCTGGTTAATCACCCCTGTCCCGGGCGGGTCCCAGTAAAACTACTCAAGAACTCCCAGGCCAGTTGTCCCGCAGCGTCCTGAAGGAGCCCGGCCCCTACACACACACACACACACACACACACACACACACAGCTCCTCCTGTGGCCAAGCTGTGCTGAAAATGTGTCTTTTTTTTTGCTTAATAAACACTTCTTTCAGTATCCACCCCACCTGCTGTCTGGGGTGAACCACCTGACATAAACTATCCTGGTAGAAAGTAACAGCTATTCTGAGAGACAGGTGGACAGATTCACGTGGGTCCCAGGCAAGCCACTCTCAGCCTCTCTGAGCCTCAGTTCCTCATCTCTAGAATGGGGACAACAAGATCTGCCACTGTGGCTGCAGGGAGACACGCGGAGAGCTGCTGGGCGGAGCACTTACTGATGCGCCTGGCACAGTGGGTGTGCAGCAGGGCTGCTCTTGCTGCCCCCTACCCCGCTCCCTGCTCCGTGGACCCAGGCTTGGCGTATCCCCCGGTAGGAATCTGGGGAGGGTCAGACAGAGGTAAGAGCCCCACCCAGCACGCAGGGACAGTGTCCTGGGTAGAGCCTTCCTGGGCCACTTGCTTTCATCTTCACAGAGCTCCGCGCTGTCCCTCCTCGTCCGGTCACCCTGCAGAAAGCTCCTCCTCTCCCCTTAGGATGGCTGGCACCTGTCTCTACCGTTCACAACTGAAAACAATCAAACTAAACCATTCTCTGTCCAGACCCCGACTTTGTCCTGGGGGCACATGCACCTCCACCGATGCAGAGAACTCCACAGCGCCTCCAAGTGGACAGCGGGCCCGCCAGCTCCACGGGCACGCGGCGCGCCTCCCGCTGGTGCGTGTCTCCCTGGGGCGCACGAGGGGCGTGCACCGTCGCTGGTCCCGCACATGGAGGCGTCAGGGTCCCCACTTCAGTTCACCACGAAGAGACAGGCCCACAGGCAGAGGCCACGGGCTCTCGAGTGGGCAGGCCTTCCTTCTGAGGGGTCTCCTAGCGAACCCAGCAGCAGCCGAGGGTGTTGGCCGTTTGCCCCCCCCCGGGGGTCCCAATCCGGAGCAGCTCAGCCATCCATTCAGCCGACATTCACGGCGCCAAGCCCTGCACTTACTGAAGTCAGCCAACACGTCCTAAGGAGTAAATAGGATTGGCACTGTCTGCTGTACATCTTCCCATAAAGTATCTGCATCTCACAGCAAACCTGGGAGGAGCTGCTGCTGTCCTCCTTTTACAGAGTAAACTGAGGCTGCGAGGGATTAAGTCACTTTTCCACAATCAGTGTGAAAGCAGGATTTAAACCCAGGCAGCTGAGCCTGAGTCCACACGTGTCATGGGTTGAACTGTGTCCCCCCGCACTCCCACCACCACCAAACACAGGTGTTGCCATGTGGCTGGGCCATGATTCCCAGGATCTTTTGATTGTCCTCCACTTTGTGATTTTGCTGTGCTGTGTGTTAAAGGATTAGGGTGGGACTGTGAATCCCTTCAGAAGATCACCTCCGCGCTCCACTGCAAAGGGAGTTTCCCTGAGTATGGCTTGCCCACCCTCAGTCCTTCCATCCTACGAGATAAAAGGAAAGAGAAGCAGACAGAGAATCGGGAACCTCACACCATCAAGCAAGCAGCACCAGGAGAAGAGCGTGTCCTTCAGACCTCAGGTTCCTGTGCCAAGATGCTTCCTGGACAGAGACTGATGCAATACTGCACTTTCCTCCAGAGCTGATAAAGGGGGAAAGCCTTCCCCTGGAGCAGACGCCCTGAATTTGGACTTGTAGCCTACCGGACTATGTAAGAATAAACCTTCCTTTGTTAAAGCCATCTACCCTATGGTATTTCTGTTACTAGCTGACTAAAACAACATGTCTCATCCCCGGGTCAGAGCCTCCCACCAACCACTGAGGCTTTAGGCACCCTGCAATATGCCTGGGATGCTGCAGAGGGCTGGGTGGCAGCCGGGCTAAGACATCAGCACAGAGAAATGGGCAGTCACAGCTGCCACACGGGTACAGCCTGGGGAGGCCTGGAAAGGGCCCGGTCGCCCACTGCGTGAGCGCTTCCAGCCTCTGTCCTGCCCGCCCGGAGCTGATCAAACCGATGCTGTCTTCATCTGCTCAGACGGCTCCCCTCCATCTACCCTGCTCCCTGGAGGAGAACCAGCTCCCAGGGTTTTATGGTGTCGAATCAAAGAATGGGTACCCGCGGCAGGTCTGGGAGGGGCCTGGCTGACCTGGTGAAGGCAGGACAGAGGCAGGGACAGAAACACCAAGCAGGGTCTGGAGGCTGGTGGGTGACAGACCCAGGGCAGCCCGGGACATCAGAGAGCAGGTGAGGCAAGAAAGGAGGCTGTGGAAAGATGCCTGCCCCAGACAGACACACTGTCAGCAGGGGCTGTGGTGCTGGTTCTGACTGCCGGGCCCTGGGCCGTCTCAGTCACTGCTGTCTGGGCCCACTGTGGCAGTGTCTTGTTGGAGGTCTCCCTCCTCCTCCTCTTGTTTGCTGACCCTCCCCTCCACCCAGCACGCTGTCCTTCTCCAGGGCCCGGTCCCTCCTGATGACGCGCCCACAATGTCGGAGACGCAGTCTCGCCATCCTCATTTCTAAGGAGCACTCCGGTTGGGTTCTTCCAAGACAGATTTGCGGGTTCTTCTGGTGGTCCACAGGACATATTCAATATTCTTCACCAGTGTCATAATCCAAACGCCTCAGTTCTTCTTTGGTCTTCCGTATTCACCGTCCAGGACGTAAATAGTCACCAAGACGCTAACGAGGAATGGCGTGGCGGATGGCTAGAGGCTTCGGTGCCTGCCTGTCTGTGGAAACTCAGCCATGTGGCAGCAGCTGCGGCCAGGTGCATAAGAACAGGAAATTGGGGAGGACTTCTTGAAGGAAACAAGACTTGATGGATGAGTTAGATTTGGGAAGGCCAAGGCCAAGGTCGTTGTAGCAGGGATGCACTGAAGGCAGCCCCAGATGGATGCCAGCAGGTGGGTGTGGGTGCAGGGACTGGCCTCTGGACCCGATATTGATGGGAGCCCAGCTGAGTCAGTGGGGGGACTCATCAGAAGACAACCAGGAAAATCAGGCAGAGACGGTAGGGCTTGAAGCAGCCAGACACAGGGACCACAATCCTGAGGAGTATTCTGAGCGAGAGACTAACACCATAGGATCTGTGCTTAAAAAACAGGGGAAGGAGAGCAGCTTGGACGGGACAGGAAGCTGCTCCTGGGACACCGGAGATGTTCCGTACCTCAGGCGGTCTCAGGAGTGAACTCGTCCGCTGGAACTCAGCAGCCTCTGAGAGTCAGGCACTGTGCAGCGTGCCCCACACTAGAACCACGGCGGTCGAGTCGGTTCCGACATGCAGCGACCTGCAGGGCAGAAACTGCCCCCAGAGCTTCAGAGGAGAGCCTGGCGGGTCAGTACGGCCCACCTCTCCCTCAGCTGACGGAGCACTTAACCACCGCGCCAGCAGCACTGCCCACGGGGTGCCAGTCACACCGTCACTGAGAACAGCAGGAGCCGGGAGGACAGCAGGGACAGGTGGGCCCTCGGGGCACAGAGGCAAAGCAGCTGCTCACCAAGAGGTCAGCAGCTGGAATCCACCAGCCAGTCCCGGGAAACCCCGCGGGGCGGTTCTACTCTGTCCTACGAGGTGGCTGTGAGTCAAATCGACTCCACAGCAAAGGGATTGGTTTGTCTGGGGGGCAGGCTGCAGGGGGCCTCAGCACAGAAGCTACAGCCTGCGTGTGTCTGCCAACTCGGTGAGTTTGCCAAAACACAGGAGCGCTAAAGAGGGAGAGGCGTCTGAGATGACAGAGCTCTCAAAGTTCTGTCAGCGCTGACCAACGTCCTGAGACCCTCACTGCACCACCCCGCTCGACACACCCCGCACCCTGGTGACAGAAGCCTGGGAGAGTCCTAAGGGTCTGTTACGCTCTTTCCAGATCCCAGGTCTTCCCCTCAAAACCGGTCAAAAACACAGCAAGTACACTAGAACCTTCTTTTTCTTTCAAATACACGCACGTGCTCAGAAAATCTTCTGGAAGTACAGTTAATGTTGCATCAGACAGTTGAAGATGATCATTATTTTCTATGTCTTTTTTCCAATTTTTTACAAAGAAATGCACTGCTCCTGCTATTTGTTACATAAAATTTTGTTTCTTTGTCATAGTCACTGTTTCCCTGGGCCCACAGAAATTATTCCAGACAGAAAACATGCATCTGAGGGAGGCTTAATTAACCAAGGGCAGAGTGACAGACTCCCTCAGGACCCCAGCTGACAGAAGTGACATTTAATCATCTTATGTGGAGGTGTGGGGTCAATTAGCTTTAAATGAACAGAAAACATGTACAGAGAGCAGACACAGAGGCCTACTAAGATATAGCAAATCCCACAGCAACAAAGCAACGCTTCCTTTTTGTGCCTGGTATTTGTAAATAGATTCCTGCCCCCTTCCAACTTGGGAAGAGTAGTTCCAAACTCTACATGCAACTCAGACACTACACAGTACAATTAACCTGGGAAATGCTCACAGTGGCAAAAATCTGGGAGGAGGCAGGACCGACAACGTCATTAACGATTTAACTGCTATCAAGTCTACCTCCTAGTGACCCTACGGGACACAACAGAAGCACCCCACAGGATTTCCATGTTCCAGCTGGTGGATTCCCACCACTGACCTTCTGGGTGGTCAGCAGAGCTCTTCTGCACACCTATAATCACGAAGAACCACAGAAGCAGGCTGGGAAAGCAGCTGGAACGACTGATTTCACACGCAGTCCCTCCCAGCCTGCAGAAGACCAGACAGATGCAGGCATCGAAGAGGGAGAGCTCTTCCTTGGTTACTGGTGGTGACGGAGTTGTCACCCAGCTCTGCCAGGTTTCCCTAGCGTCCCCACACTCCGACCCAGCACACCTGCTGTAAACAACCCCCCCACGGTAAGCTTTTCCTCTGCACTTACATACCACCTTCCATCCATGGGTCCCAGTGGTCTCACAAATGATTTCTTCAGTCCCCAGTGAGACGCGTACAGGCTGACCCCTCCACTTTAGGGACAGATAAGGTTCAACACTGGGGCAGCTAAGCGGCTTGTCCCAAGACAAAACCCTGCAGGCAGCCCTCTGGGGTCCTCTGCTCCTTCCCTCCGCTGACCGTCGGCTCGGGTTTAAGTCCTGCTCACGGACCGCTGTTGCCCCGGTGACGGAGGTGGCCTTCTATCTCCTGCCCTGCCCCTGGCCTGGGGCCCTGGCTGCCCTGCCTTTAGCCTCAAGTGCATCAGTTGTGTGTGAGCGGGGACGGCTAGGCTCCTTGGAAACCTAAATAGCATGTGTCAGCTGGCTGGAGCCTGCTGCCAGCCACTCCAGACCTCACTGCCAGCTCCTCCGTCAACAACCCAGAGATACCCATAATAAAGGCAGTGACGCCTCTTCGAGCTGGACGGACACTCGGGGACACCTCAACGGCACGGCGTTACTCTCAAAGGCGCTGCTCCAGCCCCGCCCTGGGGCAGGGCCACCCTCCGAGGGCTTGGACCTGGACGCCCAGCCAGCACCGTTCCCACTCAGCTAGAATCTAAGGACGACAAACAGCACAGGCCACAGGTGACAGTCCTGGAGTTGACACTTCCAGGTCCCAGCCGCAGGGCTGTCACATTTTATCACCTCGCATAGCCAGGAGTGGCCGCCCAGGCCTGGTCCAGTAGCGGTAAGGACACCCCCGTGGGGTCCACTGGGCACGAGCTTCCCGACTTCTCTCCTGACCTGACACGCTCCTACAAACGGAGGGTGGCGAGTATTTTTGTTTTGCCGACTGTCTGCCAGTTGGCATAAATGCCATGTGCTGTCACTCGTAACAGGTTTCCACTTCTTTGCCTCTAAAATGCCCCATTAACCTTCCTGGGCAGTGGTGCGCCTCTTGTGAGCTAAAGCGGCCCAGTACCCATCCCACTCGCTCCCAAAGAACCCTGACAGACCCTCTCGGAACTGTTCTGGCGATTAAACAACACTGTCTGTGAATCGCACACAACAGAGCCTGCACACAGCTGCACGTCCAGTGTCAGGGAGCTGAGGGGGGCTGCTGGCCATGCTGTTGTTATAAGCCAGTGTCCGCCAGAGTTCTGACTGACCCTGCAGAGAAGGCCCAGGTGAGCTCGGGCATCTGCAGACGAAGAAATGTAACGAGGAAAATCATTCTGCCATAGAGCCAACGCAGGTGTGGCAGGCCTCCCAGAGCCCTCCGGTGTGGAGCCACGTGAAGACCGGCTGGAAAGGAGCTGTGCATGGGATTTCCACTTTTCAGTAGCAGAGGCTGCAGGGTGCTTCCTCGGTGCTGTGCGGACCTCGACCCCCAAAAGGCGAATTCTGTCAGGAGGTATTCCCGTCCGCTGTTTTAGAGCAGACATGCCTGAGGACAAACTGATGGCCACCTTGAGGTTAGACTGAGTCCAGCACTGAGACCCACTGCCATCAGCTCCAACTCACTGCGACCCTGTAAGACAGACTACAAGTGCCCCGCAGAGTTTCCATGGAGTGCCCAGCGGACCCAGCCTGCGGCCTTCTCAGGAGCGGCCATGCTCCACCTACTCTGCCAGGAAGTTTTGGACCCGGAGCATTTGTTCTCGGTGTGCTGGCGTGTTCAGAAGAAACACGCAACCGAAACTTGCCCTTAGCTCTGAGCAAAATCAATGCAATTTGTTCTGTCCTGTTTATTAACTGGGATAAGACAGCAGGAATTAAAAAAATTAAGTACCGTGTATCATTGGTTGATCTATGAGCCTCGTCACTGAAGCCGACGTTTTGGCCAAGAGCAGGGTCAACTCCCAGCGGCTCCAGAGCCCCATCAGCAAATGCACAGCAGAACCGACAGCTGCTGGACTTCAATTCTGAGGTACCATTCTGTGAGGGTACAGTTTCTGGTCCAGATGCAAAATCCGCCCAGCTGTGGCCAACAAGGGGCTTGGTGCCGGTTCTCGGCAAGGGACTGACGGGGATGCAGCCTCGCGCCCACTCTGACAAACGGGGGCTGTTTTTGCTGGGACGCGCGGGTCACTGAGGCACAGAAGTTGTCTGGCTGGCAACAGACCGGCTGTCTCCGATTTTTTGATTAAAGGTCGGACTGTCCTCTCAGTGGGATGATCAGGCACACTGTCAACTTCACAGAATGCATGGAATGTTTGGTGAACGGACACCCATTTGGGTAGTAAACTTGGTGATTTCTGCACGTTGTGAAATCGTGTAACTATTTGCAGCTATTTGTCAAGACTAAACCAAAAAAGTGAAAATTACGGCTGCTACAGCCCACAAGTATCAGCCACTGGGAGCTGCCCTAAAGAGGACATCCTTGGTGGGGGACCCTTTACTACTACACAGTGCCCTCCACAAGGTCTGACAATCACGTTCACGATCTCACCCTAGAAAAAGTGCTACATACCTCGCAGCTGAATGTCACGACCGTCACCTTCCAAGTCCTCCCCTTGGGAAGCTGTGCCAGCACCAAGTCCACCCTTCAAAGCAATTCTGGGACTCTTTTTCTGGAATGGCCATCAGAACTGTCACTGTACAACCCTTGATGTCCTGCACGCCATCAACAGATCTTCCTTTCAATATTTCCTTTATTTTCGGGTAGAGGAAAAGTGAACGGGGCCAGATGAGGTAAGTAGGGAGGGTGTTCTGGTACAGTTACTTGTTTACTGGCTAAAAACTCCCTCCTAGACAGTGCCGTGTGAGCTGGTACGTTGTCATGGTGCAAGAAAAATGAGGTGTTGGTGAAAAGTTCAGGCAGTTTTTGTCTAACTTTTTCATGGAGCCTTTTCAGCACTTCCAAATAGTAAAAGTCCAGGTGGTACAAATTCATAATGCACAATCCTTTGATATCAAAAAAGGTTAGCAACACTGTTGTGACTCCTGATTTGGACTCATGGAACTTTTTTCAGCCTTGGAGAACTGGCTAACTTCTATTGCGCACTTTGACACTTCATTTCAGGGTCGTATTGGTACACCCAATGTTTCATCACCAGTGACAACACAGCCCAAAACACTGTCTTGCCAAATTTCAATTCTCCTTTGATTTTGTTTATTGTTAAGCTCCTTTGGGACCATTTTTGCTCACACTTTTGTCATGCCAGGATTTTTCAGTTAAGATTTTCCTGTTTCTCTATCGATATTTGCTTGGTCTGCTACACTTCTCACAGTCAGCTGACAATTTTAATGCTAAATTTAATGAATTTTTGCCATGTTTTCACCAGTTCTGGTGTCATTGGCCACTCTGATCTCCATCAGTGACACTTTCTCTCCCCTTAGAAAAACATTTAATCCATTTGCATGCTGCCATTTTCTTCATGGCATTATCCCCATGAAGTTGGAATAACATGTCCCTAATTTCACTTCCACTCTTGCCAAGTTTAACAAGAAATGTACCATTTGTTCTAATTTGTTCTAATTCAAGCTCTGACATTCTCAGGATGCATGCAAAAACGTGCAACAACAAACGCCACTCAGCAAGACACCACCACAACACGAACACGGCTGTGAGACACTGATACACCAGGGTTATGAAACCTTACTGATTTCTTTTATTACAGTGCTGCCAACGTAAGAAAATGGTGGTGAGTTCACAGACTTAATTGTCAAATCTCATACTCAATTAGCAGTATTTCAGGTTTTTCAGATTCTTCACACATAGAGTAAAGGTATCTGAAGAGTTGCTTTAAACACAGAAGAGAGAACATTCTTTAATGGTTACAGGGGGTGGGAGGCAAGAGGTGTATTCACTAATTAGATAATCAGTAAGAACTATTTTAGGTGAAAGGAGAGAAAACACAGCAGGGAGAAGTCAGCACAAATGAACTAAATCCAGTGCTTAGAGGTATTTTCAATGAAACCCAACACTTACAGGGAATAGAGTACCAAGGTGAGGGGTCTGGGGACCATGGCTTCAGGCAACATCTAGGTCAACCGGCATAACAAAGCTTTTAAAGCAAATATTCTGCATCCCACTTTGGTGAGTGGTGTCTGGGGTCTTAAAAGCCAGCAAGTGGCCACCTAAGAAGCATTAACTGGTCTCAGCCCACCTGGAGCAAAGGGGAAAGAAGAGTACCAACGACACAAGGAAAGGAGGAGGCCAAGAGACCGAAAGGGCCACTTACACCCGAGACCAGAAGAGTCAGACGGTGCCCAGCACCACCACGGACTGCCCTTCCAGGGAACTCAACCCAGAGTGCCTGACGGTGGGGGAGAAAGACGGGATGCAGAACTGGAACTCTAGTCAGAAGACCAGACCTGACGGTCTGACAGACTGGAAGGTCCCCACAAGACATGGCCCTCGAACTCTGTTAACCCAGAACGGAAACCACTCCGGAAGCCAACTCTTCAGACAAAGTCTGAACTGGCGTAAAAGACATAAAACGACACTGGTGACAAGTGTGCTTCTTGGCTTGGGCACATCCAGGAGGCTAACTGGACAGCTCACGCTGGGAGGTGAGAGGGAACATCAGAGGGGGACAGGAGCTGGTCACATGGACGTGAGAAATGTGAGGACGAGAGACTGTAGAGGAAAACTTTCACTTAACCCACCACTGCCATCGAGTTGGGTCCGACGCAGAGCGACCCTAGAGGTCAGAGGAGAACCAAAAACTCTCAACTGAACGAGAAATATCCTTAGAGTCAATAAAACAAGGAAGTCCCAGATTCTACCATTTTAGAAGAGAGAAACTAATTATAAATTGGATTATTGAAGAACCACAAACTATTTAAATGCCAACCAGTCAGGGAAAGAACAACAGTCCCACATCTGGAGGCCTGGACAGCCGAGGCAGACGGCCCAGTGACCCAACAGCTCAAAGGACAACATGTGTCAGATGACGTGGTCCCATCCCAGTTAGAAAGACTGACTGTAGCCAGACAGGCAGACACAGATAGGAAATCTCTCAGCAACACTGTAAAAGGACATGGAGTTAACAGCAGTTACCTCTTGGGAAAAGAGCAGAACTGAGGCGGGGAGAAAGGAAAAGTCATGCTCTCTTTCTAGGTGACATGTTCTGCTTTTCTACTTTTACAAGGCAATCACGTTCGCATGTGTTACCTGTCTTGCTGTTTTCAACAACAAAACCACTTTTCGGGGACGCACTGCACTAACAGCACGGCTGCTGGCAGTGTCTCCGTGCGGTGATCACAGTGACTGGGTGTGCTGTCACTTTTGTTAATGAGCGAAGGTGGTCTCTTTCCCTTGCCCCTTTATATTAAATAGGGGAGCCCTGGTGGCGAAGCAGTTAGCAGCCTGGCCACTCACCAGAAGGACGGCCGTTCGGGTACTCAAGCTGCTCCTTGGAAACCCTATGGCACAGTCTAGTCTCAACAGCAACAGTTTTAACTTACATATACAAGAAAGTCTCTTAACATACAAAGCCAATAGTCAATTAACCTTATGGGAGATTATCCTAAATAATTTGGATGACTGATTCAACCCACTGAAAGACCTTAACAGCAGACCTAAGAGCAATCCCCTAAGAGAAATCCTGGCTGTGCACAGCAGTTCTGTCCCACCTGCCCTTCCCAGTACCCAAATCACATGAACAGACTCCTTGCAACACATCTTATAACATGTATTTCTCACTGTATGCTTCTCGAACCCCAACACAATGTTTAACCTCGACAGATATTCGATGAAACACCGAAGACAGAAAGCCCTGGAGTGGGGTCACAGCATCCTTGGAAACATTCCAGAATTCCAAACAATCCCTTTACTCGGCATCCTGGGAGCTCGCAGAGTCCAGAAAGTGCACCAGGAAAGATGCAGGTTAAGAGAGGCTACTGAGACAGGCGGGGCAGGGAAGGACCCACCTGAGGCAGCAGCAAACAGCACTGAGGGTCTGGAAAGCGGTTTCTGAAAACCGTCAGCACCTCTTCTGTGATCCCGACTCCCCGGGCTGAAGACCACAGACAGAAGGAACACAGCCCCCAAGGGATGCAGTCAACAGAGACACAGCCTCCTGTAACGGCCACCTTGCAAAGCATACTGCAGGGCAGGAATTCTGTTAGCTCCTCCACGATCACAGCTCTAACACTGAGTGTCCCAGCAAAGCACTCTAGAACGAAAGACTGAGGTCGTTAACAGAGGCTCAAAGCTGATCAGAAAATCCTTTTCACCACAGTTAACAATTATCATTCCGTCCTTGGTAAAGAAAAACTGGAAACTGGTTTTTGAACCTACCATACATCCTTTGGAAACCCTGGTGGCGCAGTGGTTAAGCGCCAGGGCTGCTAACCAGGTTGGCTGTTCAAATCTGCCAGGTAGTACTCACTGGAAACTCTATGGGCAGTTCTCTGTCTACAGCATCACCACGAGTGGGAATCAACTCGACGGCAGTGGGTATGGTTGTTTTTCTATGTCCTCTGGAGTCCTGTGACACAGTGGCTAAGAGCCTGGCTGCTAACCAAAATGTTAACAGTTCAAATTTGCCAGCCACTCCTTGGAAACCCTATGGGACAGTTCTACTCTGTCCTGTAGGGTCACTAGGAGTCAGACTAGACTCGTCAGTAACAGGTTTCCGACCTCCATTAGCTACAGGGTCACCATGACTCAGAATTGGCTCTGACAGCAAGGAGTTTGGTTATGGTTGTATTTATCCTTGTGTGTAAGTACATGAATCCTAAAAATTTCATCTGTTGAATTTAGTGACTCAACATAAAGTTACTTTCATTAAGTTCCAAAGTAACAAACCTTTCAAAACACATGCTGCTGACAGTGACAGTATGACATGAGTTAAAACCTGAAAAGATGGGGCTCCAGTTTTAGGAAAGATACCAGAAGTATGCATTACTCTCTCCTTAAGCTGAATGTAAGCTATAAACCTGAATGAAGTATACGGAACAGGCACCTCAGGACTCTGAAATGTTAACAGTGGCAGGCTGATGGAGACCAGAATTCCTAACTCCACAGAACCAGGGATGACATCATCCCTTTTTTTCCTACACTACTGCCCAGTCTGAACCCCCAGGCAGCCTGAAACCTAGAAATGCTCACTGAATGTGAACACAGGAACCCCAGCAGATAACCCTTCTTCCTTGTGTACAGAGCGGCACAGGGGACTCCTGAGGGTCAGAGCCCTGGGGGCAGGGCTTCTGCACTTGGCTGCTAACTGAAAGGTCAGTAGTTTGAGAACCCACCAGCCACCTTCCCGTATGCTCAGGAATAAGGCTAGGACAATCCCTGTCACCACTTGCATTCAGCACAGCGCTGGAAGCCTTAGGTAATGCATCAAGACAAGAAAAGGAAATTAAAGTGGGCCGACTGGGACGGAAGAAATAAGACTTTGTTCGCAGATCATCCATGGGACATAGATTCCAGAGAGTCAAGAGAAAAATCTCTTGAAACTAATATGAACTTACAACCACATGGCAGGACACACGCTTAATACACAAAAGTCAATTGCTTCCCTTTATACCAGCAATATCTGGAATTTGAAATAGTAATAAAAGAAATACATCATTTACAGTAAACCCTTCCACCCGAAAAAGAAAATACTTAGGTGTAAATCTAACAAGACACATACAAGATCTATGTAAGGAAAACCATAAATTTCTGGTGACAGAAACCAAAGGAGCCCAACCACTAAGTCGGCAAACTTGCCCCTGCAGGCTGGCGCTGGCAGCGCTGCGCAAACCAGTTGGCGCGGTCTCCCCGTCTCGCAGTGGCTGGTGGGTCTCCGCGTCTCGCGGCTGGGTCGGTGTGCACGTGCTGCAGTGTTCTGCTGAGTGACGTCCATTACTGCTGTTGCACGTCTCTGTGAGCCACTGCAGAGTGCTGGAGCTTGAATCAGAGCAATCAGCAAACATTCGATTTCTTGTTAAACGTGGCAAGAACACAAGTGAAATCAGGGACATGTCAGTCCAAGTTTACGAGGATAATGCCATGAAGAAAACAGCACACAAATGGATTTAACGTTTTTCCTGAAGGGAGAGAAAGCGTCACTGATGAAAAGAGGTCAGGGCAGCCAGCGACGAGCAGAACGGACAAAAACACTGCAAAGCTGCATCCAACTATGGGTCAAAATCATCAGCTGTGAGCAGCCCAGCAGACCAAGTAAACATCACCACAGAAATAGGGAAATCCTAACTGACAATCTTGGCCTAAGACAGGTGTGTACAAAAACGGTCCCAAAGGAATGCGCCAATGAACAAAAGCCAAAGACAGCTCCAGTCTGCCAAGAACTTCTGGAGAGACAAGATGATGTGGGCTGTGCTATCACTGGTAATGAAACACGGGTGTGCCAATACGACCCTGAAACACAGTGTCAACATACACAGTGGAAGTCAGCCAATTCTCCACGACCAAAAAAGGTCCATCAGTCCACATCGAGAGTCAAAACCGTGCTGCTAACATTTTCTGATATCCGAGGGACTGCTCACTATAAATTTGTACCAACTGGTAACAGTTAACAAAGTGTACTATCTGCCAAGCCGAGCCAAGTGCCGTCGAGCCGGACCCAACTCATGGCGACGTGGGTAGTATCTGGGAATGCTGAAAAGTCTGTGGGACAAAGTTAAGGCAAAAACCACCCAAACTCTTCACCAACAACCCATGGCTCTTACGTCACGACAGTGTACCCGTTCACACGGCACTGTCTGTGAGGGCGCTTTCAGCCAGTAAACACAGAACTGTATCAGAACACCCTCCCTACTCATCTGATCTGGCCCCCATGACTTTTTTCTTTTTTTTACCTGAAGATAAAGGCAATATTGAAAGAAGACATTTTAAATATTCAGGACATCAAGGGTAACGTGACAACAGCTCTGAGGGCCATTTCAGAAAAAGAGCTCCAAAACTGCTTTGAAGGGCAGACTAGGCGCTGGCATCAGTGCATAGCTTCCCAAGGAAAGCCCTGCAAAGGAGACCATAGTGATATTCAGCAATGAGATATACAGCACTTTTTCTAGGATGAATTTGCAAACTCAGTTGCCAGACCTCATAAATGGACAGGCAGCCCAAGCTCGGATCCGACTTGACGGCACTTAGCTGGCTGGCAGTCCAAGCTCACGAACCGAAGACTCAACACTGTTTAAGTCAATTCTTTCCATCTTCGTGTATAGATTCAGTACTGTCCCAATCAAAATTCCAGCAAGCTATTTTGTGGATATTGCCAAACAAGTTCTCAGGTTTATGTGGAAAGGAAAAGATCTGGAAGAGAAAGAACCAAGCGAGGACTGACAGCACCTCATTTCAGGACTGGCTGTGAGGCTACATTACAGCAACCCCGACAGGGCGGACTGGTGAAAACAGACGAGTGAAACAGAGGCGAGGGCCAGAGACAGACACACAGACAGCCCGCTGATCTCTGAGAAAAGACAAAGAATAAGGGGGAAGAGATACTCTTTCCAAACCAACTGTACAGACACTGGATCTCCACAGGCAACTAGCGTCAGTTTAGACACAGAACTTGCACATTTCACAAAAATTAACTGGAAACAGATCAAAGACGTAAACACAAAATGAAAAACTGTAATACCTCTGAAGATAGCAAAAGGTACAATCTAATGACCATGGGTTTGGTGATAATTTTTCAGATACAATATCCACAGCCCAATCCCTGAAAGAAAACAGTGATAAATGAGACTTCATCAACATTAAGAACTTCTGGTCTGTGAGAGGCAATAAACACACCAGTCGCACACTGGGAAAAAACAGGTGCAGAACATGTATCTGACAGAGGGCTTCCATCCCACACAGTCACTGAGAACTCAGCGACAGCCAGACAACCCAATTACAAAACAGACCACAGATCTGAACAGCTCCCTCTGCAAGCAAGACACGCAGACGGCAGAGGCATGAGGGGAGACACTCAACACCACATGCCACCAGGAGGTCTTATTCTCAAACAATGTGAGGTCCCACCTTTGGGGCCCACCACCCTGATGGGCCTGGGACTGCGGACTCCTTGAACGTGAGAATTTCAGTTTCAAAATCAGAACAGTCCTAGACAAACCAATATTAACTGTTCACCTTAATTCTGCCTCTCCCAGAACACTTGAATTTTACATGTTATTCTACAGACATTTTTTCATTTTATTCTATTTGCACGTATCCATAAGCAACACTCACACTTGTTTGCTCATTAAATTTCATATGGTAGCATCACAGCCTTAGAAACCCCGGCGGCACAGTGGTTAAGGGCTGTCTGCTAACCAGAAGGCTGGCAGTTGGCATCTACCGGGCCCTCCTTGGAAACTCCGCGAGGCAGTTCTGCTCTGACCTCTAGGGTCACTGTGCGTCGGAATCAACTTGACGGCAGTGGCTACGGCTCTGTGTGTGTGTGTGTGCGTGCGTGCGCACGCGCATATAAAACCCCAAAAGCAAAACAAAAACAACAAGGACACAGAGAAAGAATTTATTCTAACGGACTAAAATAGTTTATAAAAAACATTAGTTTGCGGAGCTGTCACAGCTTGCAGGTGGCCGTCTACGATATGACTCTCGGCCTCTACACATTCAGAGTAAAACAGAAAGAAGGAAACCAGAGGCTCTGAGAAACCAGTCCACAGGACAAATAGTCCCCACAAACCATGACCTTGTTTACCAGAGACCGGAAGCGCTAGGCGGTGCCTGGCTGTCCTTACTGACTGCTCTGATCAGGATCACAGCAGATGGATGCTGACAGAACAGGAAGGAAACGCAGAACAGAACTGCATTCTCTGAAAGTCCAGACTGACTGGACCACTCGAGACTGAAGGACTCCCCAAGACGGTTGCCATGAGATACTCTAAATCTGGAACCAAAACTATTCCATGAGGTCATCTTTTGGCTAAATATCAGACAACCTCACAAACTAAACAGTGTCAACCATGAGTGTTCTGGGCCTTTAAAAAAGCATCCAGACAAGACCAAACAGTCAACATTTAGGCAAAAGCAACAAGGACAAGGCAAGGGGGCGGAGAGACGAATATCCTGGAAACTGAGCAGCCAGAACAGAAGCGAGAGTCAGTCAATGATTCTGAACAAACTGTACACACGGTCAAAGGGAATCTAATTTGCTATGTAAACTATCACCAGAAACAAACTTTTTTACTAGAAAAAAAATACATTATGTTTTAAGGATTGAAGAGATAGAAAATGAGACATTAATCCGACATTAGAAGGTAAAACAGGAGTACAAGGATAATTGTGAAGAACAAGTCCCCAAAGCAGCAGGCACAGCGTCTCCGGGAGAATCCCAGCAGGGTCTCTAACGCTACAGCACCTGTGGAAGCAGAGTCAAGCACACTCAACGAATGACTTTGCAGTTAAGTATTTAAAGAACTTAATTTCTCCAGATTTAACAGGATAAACCTGTACAGGCTGGAAGGCAAACTAAATTAAATGTGTCACTAAGACATTTTCACAGTAAGAATTAGAGAATCAAGTGTAATTACCAGAGTTTCGGAATTCAAAAAATTTTCAACCTGAATTCTTATCTCAAGAAAAAACAACGTATGTAACCAGTAAAGTTCAGTCACTTTTAGGAAATAACCAAATATTATGTCACAATGACCTTTCTTTTTTTCTTTCTTTCTTTCTTATTGTGATTGAGTGAAAGTATACAGTCCAGTTTAAATCTGCACGCCTGCCCACCTGCAGATCCTCTTGCTCTCCTTGCCCGGTGACAGCACACTCCTCCTTTCTGTTCTATACACGTCATATCCTCTTAACAATCTCCTGTCCCCTCCTCTCCAACCTCTCCACTCCCCTCTAGTAAGAGGCCAGTAAGACGACATCCTGTAGATGCACAGAACCATAAAGTGCACACACGGTATGGTTAATTGTGTCCCCGAGTCCAATCCATGCCTGTCCACAGAGTTGACCTCAGTAATGATTTATAATCAGGGGCAGCATCAGGTCTAGGAGCTGTGCTCCCAGGGGATGCCCTAGGTATTTGGACCATCAATTGCAGATAATGATCATTATTTTTTTAAAGTATTTCTGAAACTGAAAGAAATGTGAATTATTCTAGTGAAACTTTTAAGTCATTTGTAACTTTGTAATTCATCATAATAAATTATAAACTGCCTATAAGTATTTGATTTTTTCCCTACTGACTGCTAAAGAAGCAATTTACAGTATTGTTCTTACTTTTATGATAATTTTACTTACATCCTAAGGCTTTCCCTGCACTTAAAAAATGTAAGATGTGTCCACATTTTGGGAAAAAAAAAACCCTCACACTCCAAGCATATAAGTACCACAAACACTTCTGGAAGAGCACAGAGCAGAAAAGGCGTGAAGGATGAGATGGAAATCAGTGCAGTTTAGCCAAACAACTCCCAAACAATTTCTATTTCATCTTGCTTATGTTTAACCACGAACACACATGCAACAGACTTCCTTCATAAACCTCCAACTCTCAGTGTGGTCTCTGAGACTGTGTGGTCACAGCAAACCCAGCAGAGGAGGGGAGAGTCAGACGCCAGGCGACGCTGGTATCAAATTGGTAAAAAAGTTGGAGAGAGGAAGTATTCATTTTCAACTTTTTTTCTCAAAACAAAAATAATTTTCTTATACAGTAAAACATGTGAAAACCAGGACCTATAGAAGGCAGAAACCTATTGGAGCAGGAAAATGCAAATACTGTTTACTAAAATGACTGACAGAGAAGTGTTCAGATAGCACCCTGTCAAAGGCAGGAAACTTGTGAGACCTGGAAAAACAAGGCAGTCCGTTGAGTTTCGGCTCTCAGTGGTTTCACTGCAGTGTGTTTCGGAGACACAGTGTATTCTGAGGAGTGAACTTTATAACCAGGACCTTAAAATGCAGCCAAGATAACCACAGGAGGAAATGCAGGTACACACAAGGAAGAAGGGCGTAAGAATTCTTGGAAGACTGGAGGCCCTACCTGCAGTGCCTCGTCAGCTCCCTCTGCTGGCTGCCATCTAAATAAAGCAGAAACCACGTGGACCTTGGACTGGTTTCCTACAGAGTGGAAAGGATCAGGACACATGCCCGGCTGACACTCGGAGGCAGCTTTTCTTTGGCTGGGGCTAATTCTAACTGATGTCTGTGTGACTTCATCAGGCTCGAGATATCCAAACAGAACCAGGAAAAAAAGCTGAAAACAAGGGGCTAGTATGGAGTTTAAATATGTTAATCACTATTTGATACATGAAAATGCAAATATATTTAATATAAAATAATTGCAAGTTAAGATTTAACACTAGAAAAACTAAGAACTTAAAAGCTACCACACTACCACACTATTTATTCTAGTCGGTTTCAATATTAAGGTTTATTTTTTTTCTTTCAGAGTGAGGTTAAGTAACAATTTAAATAATCACCAAGTTGACAATTTATCCAGTCAAATACAACATTACTGCTTAAAAGTGGCCAGCTACGAAATATTTTGTAAGTAATAAATATATTTTGTGTTTTGGTTAACAGGCACCATCTTGAGAGCAGAAAAAAAACTTAACCAATAAATTACATTGGTGATAACAGGATACATCTATTCATCCTATTTGTCTTCATACAGCACCCATACTTCCAAAAGGTCTAGAAATCATCTTCCCAAACAGAACTCATACTTTCAGTCATAAATATAAAGGCCAAGGAGAAAAAAAAATTTTTCGGACAAAATTTATCGTTTATATTCTGAATTCCCCATTCAGGAAAATGTCAGTTGCCCATTTATTAAAAGGAAATAAATCGTGATCTGTTAGTGATGAAAATCTGAAATACATATTTTTAAAAGTGACTCTTTTTGAAAGTATTTAAAATATTGCATCTCTGGTGGCACACTCGAAAATTATCAAGTATTTTATTTCCCTCTTTCATCCTCCACCCCACCCTGACCCCTTCTCCCCGTAACACCCACCCAGCATTTCTTTACAAGGTAAATACACTTCCCTGACCCCGGACCCAAACACTGGCGATGGTCCTTGGTGAAGAAGGAGATCCCTAACAGTCCGAGCGACAGCTTTGCTCCCAGGTGGGCCCAGGCCCAGGGACTCCGAGGACCAAGCGGGGACCGCGCTCACTGGCCTTGGCAACGCCTCCAGAGGGCGCCCGAGAGTCCACGGCTGTGCGAGACCCGACGGACGCAATCCCGACGGACGCCGACAGAGGGGGCCGGCAAGGTCAGAGGATAAGCCTCTGGTTGATAATTTTCCTATTGATTTCTGCCAAGGCGACTGAAAACACGAAAGCCTTTTCATCGGAAAGGTTAGCATAGATGTCAATTTCCTTTTCCTGTTTCTCTGTTAAAAGAAAAAGGGAAAGCTTAGTGTAAGGGGCAGTGGATGGAAGAATTTTGAAAATTTAAAAAGCATTTACATATTTAATAATAATATATAATACTACACTGTATGTGAATATTATGAAGTATTATGCTACAGAACTTTAATTTTTAAAATTACACAAAGGAGTCATTCAATTGACTACTAACAGTGAACGGAAACTAAATCAATTCCATACGCCCAGTCTAATACCTACATGGATCACTTCTCCTCCCAGTATGTGCCTACACGTCAGAGTGAAAAAACTTCAAATATTTGTTCTGCCGCCAGTGTGAGCTCACTGTCCCAAACAAAATAAAGTGTTCACCCTGAAGACAGTCCCCTCTGACTATCAGTGACAACTGAATATAACTACACTTCACTTCTTCACTGGAACCCTATTACAGTGAAAAATAACATATCAAAATCCCACTGCTGCCAAGCCCATTCTGACTCATAGTGACCCTACGGGACAGAGCAGAGCTGCCCCACAGTGTCCAAGGAGTGCCTAGCGGACCCAAACTGCCAGCCTGCTGTCAGCAGCCAAGCTCTGAACCACTGCGCCACCTGGGTTGTGCCTTCCTGTTATCCTCCACACCTACTGCCAGGGAGTCAACAGCAACCCCGCAGGGCAGAACAAGACTGCCCCATCGAGTTTCCAAGGAATGCCTGGTAAGCAGCCGTAGTATTTAACCACCACACCACGAGGGTCTCCAATCTCAGCAATTTCCTTTTAAATATTATTATGACTATACTATCTACTCTTGCTACAGATATTAGTGATAGTTTAATTACTTTTTTCAAAAAAACAGAAGACTTGTTTTTTCCAACCTGTTTTTCCCCCATTTTGGTGTCAGCCTCTCTTCCAGCTTTCTGGGTGACACCCACACCCTGACGAGACGCTCACGTAAGTGTGCAGCTTACTGCGGCTGCCGCTTCAGGGTGGTCTGACCGGGCCCCCCTGCTGACTCCCTGATGGCAACGCGTCTATCTACTCCGCTATCTACTCGACACTTTCTCCTGGGCCCTTCTGACTCCCTTGAGAAGACACTTCCCATCTCGTATCTAAAAGCTATGAGCCTGGCAGGAAAACTCAAGATTCACCAGCTCAAATTTTCAGTTACTCTTCCTAATGTTAACACCCTGTCCTCAGTGATGCCTGCTGGCCCCTAGATCCAGAGTCTCTCTTTTGTCACATCCTTTCCAAAGGAGAGGCAAGGAGCAGAGGTGAAGAGTCCTAGCAGGGGTGAGACAGGGAGAGGAGCAGAAATGAGGAGCCCTAAAGGGGTGAGACAAGGAGAGGAGCAGAGGTGAACAGTCCTAGCAGGGGTGAGACGAGAAGAAGAACTGAGACGAAGAGTCCCAGCACGGGTGAGATGGGGAGAGGAGCAGAGGTGAAGAGTCCTAGCAGGGGTGAGACAGGGAGAGGAGCAGAAATGAGGAGCCCTAAAGGGGTGAGACAAGGAGAGGAGCAGAGGTGAACAGTCCTAGCAGGGGTGAGACGAGAAGAAGAACTGAGACGAAGAGTCCCAACACGGGTGAGATAGGGAGAGGAGCAGAGGTGAAGAGTCCTAGCAGGGGTGAGACAGGGAGAGGAGCAGAAATGAGGAGCCCTAAAGGGGTGAGACAAGGAGAGGAGCAGAGGTGAACAGTCCTAGCAGGGGTGAGACGAGAAGAAGAACTGAGATGAAGAGTCCCAGCACGGGTGAGATGGGGAGAGGAGCTGAGGTGAAGAGTCCTAGCAGGGGTGAGGCGGGGAGAGGAGCAGCAGTGAAGAGTCCTAGCAGGGGTCAGATGAGAAAAGCAACTGAGGTGAAGAGTACTAGCAGGGGTGAGACAGGGACAGGAGCAGAGGTGAAGAGCCCTACAGGGGTGAGAGGAAAGGAGCAGAGGTGAAGAGTCCTGGAAGGGGTGAGACAAGGACAGGAGCAGAGGTAAAGCCTCCTAGCAGGGGTGAGATGAGAAGAAGAACTAAGATGAAGAGTCCCAGCACGGATGAGACGGGGAGAGGAGCTGAGGTGAGGCATCCCAGCAGGGGTGAGATGGGGAGAAGAGCAGAGGTTAAGAGTCCCGGCAGGGGTGAGACGGGGAGAGGAGCAGAGGTGAGGCGTCCCAGCAGGGGTGAGACGGGGAGATGAGCAGAGGTGAGGCGTCCTAGCAGGACACTCATAAAGAGACTTTCAGTCTTTCTGTTTTCAGCCTCATCGTCACCCTCTCTTCTAGACAAAACTCAGGGACACATTTCTGACCTTTTGGCAATTCTATAATAAAAATCTGTGTGTTCCTTCATGAAAAGAGACTACAATTTAGGGGCTGCTAAGACAGCTGCTACTTTCCGGTTTTCAAAAGTTTGTTGCTGTTGCTTTTCCTCCTATCCTCCTATTCTTTGTCCTTGTAGGATTTCACCCTTAAAAAAATTCCTTGATTGTCATTTTACTGAGATTTTCAAAGGCTGCAGACTTAGATGTGCCTGTTCCATCCTCCACCTACCGCCTGTGGGTAAAAGGGGCCCACCACTTCTTTTTGAAAGTCAAGTTTTACTGAAACACAGCTGTGCCCACTTCTTTACGTACTGTCCATGGTTGCTGTCCAATACGACAGCAAAGTTGTACAGCCGTGACAGGGACGTATGGCCTAACACTTACTTACTATCTGGCTCTTTAAAAAAAAAAAGATCACTGACCCCTGGTTTAAATCGAAAGAGTACAGTTTATCCTGCAAAACCAGCTCTGATTAGTTTTCTGCTATTGATAACAAAACCAAATAAACTAAAAGCCTAACTCACTATGGAGTCTGACAGCTTTCTTTAAAATTTTCTGTAATATACTGAAAATATCTGAAAAAAACTGATAACCAAATGGTTCTCTGTTTCAACTTATGATGAAAGTGTAAACTGCCTAGCTAGAATCCCATGACAACAAGAGACTTCACAGCCCAACTAAGAGGCTCTCAGGGTCTGCGCCTCCCTCCTGTCTCGCCCCCATCAGAAGCACCCTTCTCCTTTCTTTGGGAGACCCTCCCTTTACAGCAACTGAAAAAAGTGTTCCCTTTGCCAGGCCAAGCAGTATTCTCTTCTTTTCTCTTTTTCTTTGTTGACTTCTCTTGACCCAATTTCCCTTCTGAAAACAGTCGCTGGCAAAGATTTTTCTCATCAGCCCACTGTTAAAAGAACCCATAAACACCAAACCCACTGCGGCCGAGTTCATTCCAACTGAACTGAAAGTGGCCCACAGAACAGAGGGGGACTGCCCGCAGGATCTCCAGGGAATGCCTGGAGGACATAGACTGCTGGCCCTCTGGGAGCAGCTGTAGCACTGAGCCCCCTGCCACCAGAGTTTCTTTATTAAAAAAAAGCACATTCAAACTGAGAAAATAGTTCAAATTCTAAAAGAGCATGAAAGAGACCAAAACAGTAAAATTACTCAAAGAATTACGAAGTACCTAAGGACAGCCTTCACAGAATATAGTTAAATATTCTATCAATCACACTCCTTTAGCCACTCTTGACTACGAACCACAACAATCGAGAGACAGCTACATCCGTGAAGTTATTTTTCCTAAAAGGGGTAACTGTGTTCAAGCAGAAGCAAACAAAGCAAAAGGAAATGGTGAACAGACTAAAAAACAAAAACAAAAAACCTCAGTGTGCAGACTAAGAAAGATAGACACCTACGCAGAATGTACTTGAGTGCATGAGACTGAATACACTCGCCAAGCATGAAATTATACGTAAAAGTAACTAGTTCTCTTTTTCCATTAATTACTGGCTTGAAGCTCAATTTTAAGAAGACACACAGGGGTCACTGGGGCTCATTTATATTAATCTCCCCACTGCCTGTGTTTGCAAATGTCCATGCTAAAAAAGATTTTAAAAAAGACATATAAACCAAAGAGAGATATCTCAGCTAATGGTTAAAAACAGTTGCCAAGCCAGCCAAGTGCTGTCGAGTCGGATCCGACTCACGGAGACCCCGGGGGCCAGAGCAGAACCACCCTCTAGAGTATTAAAGGAGCGCCTGGTGGATCTGAACTGCCAACCTTGTGGTTAGCAGTGGTAGCACTTAACCCTTAAAAAAACAGTTACTGGCACATTTATTACCAGAAGAAATAAGCCCTATAAGTATGAATATGGTTTGGACCATGAATTTACCTAACCACCCAAAGTCTCCTCAAATGATGGAGCCTACAAATCTCCTGAGGAGCGATTTAAAAATTCACAAGGAAGAACACTTTCAGTAGTAAAAACTTTAAACTCATGACGTAAGAACTTGGGAAAGCACTGAATGCAATGCAGTCCTCTCCTTAAAAAAAAAAGTGCAGCCATTTCACCAGACTTCTCCGGAATATCATCCGTATAAGTGATGTTCAACTCGGCTACCGGCAGTTTACAGCAGGTGGGGTTGACCTTTACGCCTACAGAGTTCCGGTTAAGAATTAAACTTCTGACACATGTTTTTATACGCATCCACCAGAGAGGACATACTGCTTTCCAACTAAGCTCTGCATGGTGACCTTGACTCCAGAGGCAGCACACACTCTCTGCACGGGGTCCACTGAAGGTCTCCGATCCCTGGTTCGCGGGCTCATACCTCTTTCTTCTTCCTGCTTCTTGGCCGACGCACTCTTGGGTCTCCCTCGTCCCCGTCTGATGTGGTCGGCGTGGCTGCTGCCCCGAGACCGCTTCCTGTTCTCTAAGTCCTTCCTCACTGTTGAGTGGATCTTTTCTCGCCTGGCTCTCTCTGTTCGCCTCCTCTTGGCCTCATGCTTGTTCTCTGTAGAGATGAATGATAGGGACAGATTTTAGGGCTTAGCAAGAATTGTTTACCCGTGTTCTCATTTTCTTCCTAATTGTCACTAGAGTTCACTGTCTGGCATATTTTATAAAACTACAACCCTAACATACACGTCCCCTTGCCACAAACATAGAAAAAAAGAAATTCAACAGAATTCAGACCCACGGAGCACATAAGGCAGGAAAACTCCTGGAAGAGAACACGGTTCTTCCTCTGGCAGCGTAACTTCAGCTACCACCAGTTCACAGGATGCCTCAGCAACCTCTCTGCCTCTAAGCTCAAGTGGTGAGGTACTAGAAAGAAGAATTTTTTTCCAGTTCTTTTTGTTCCATACTGAAATACCAAGCTGATACGTCAAATACGCTGCCAGATTTGTCTTCTACGACAAATGAAAAGCCAAAGTGACCCCAGCCATAGTAAGGTTCCCACTGACGAGCAAATAGAAACCCTCCACGGAGAAGACAAAAACACGAGAGAGTGAGCTGTTCTCACTTCTGCCCCAGGTGAGGTCATTTCTGACTCACTGAGAGCCTGGTGTTCCATAAACGGACTCTAACAGCAGAATTTCACTCGATACGGTCATCTACTTAATGCAAGAAGCCAGCCCTCACACTCCACATGCATCGAAATGTTGGATAACACATCACAGCAAATCGAACACACACAGACACACATCTCAGTACAGACCTGTAACAAAAGGGAGAGACCTCTACAAATGCTTACAGTCATAGCGGTAAACAGGCACAGCAGGAAACTTCAAACCCCAAGAACTAAAGGAAACTATTTGAGAGATTACACAACAGGCTAAATCGGCTATTGTTTAAAACAAGAAAAGGTAAAACAGGAACAGTTATCTGCAAATACCCCACTATCATGTCCCTGTAGAAGCAGTTCATTACGGGTATCAGACAAGACACACAGCAGAGGATTCAAGAACACTGCTTGACTCCAGAACACAAGAGCGCCACCCCACACTCTCCTTGTTGAGGACCTCAGGCGCTAACCTCAACAGGCTCCCACCAAAGGGCAGGATAATGAGAATGTCAGCAAAATCACCACTGCAACATATCATATACATTTAGAACCATATAAACAAACAAAAGCAAAAACTAGCTGGTCACCACATGGAGATGCCCAAGAATCAACTTATACTTTGAAAACCTGAATAAAGGGAAAGACAAAGTCTTTAGCCAAACTGCACTGCTGGGCCAGTCAAGAGAAGCTTCAGGTTCACTGCAGGTTACTGCCCCTCATAAAAGAATCAAGGACAAAAGGAAGAAAGTCAGTGCATCACCATTCTGCAACCCATAATGAACTCAAGGATCTAAACTAAACACCAATGGCCGCTCAGGTCACAAAAGGAGAAAGAAGCGGATGTCATGTGCCTTCCGATGGAGTCATCTTGTAAAAAAAAACCAAAAAACAAAAAACAAGCCTCTTCAAGGCTTTAGATCCAGTTTACAGCTGACAGGAAGTACTGAATTCAGGAGACCGGCACCGTGGGGAAGCAGACGGCACATCCCAACGGACTAACCACACAGTCTCTTCAACAGTGTAACTTGCAAGTGAAAAATAAAAGAAAGAAAATACTACATAGAGATTTTAAAAAGGTATTAATCATGTACAATGTGTGGACCTTATTATAGAATCCTTTTTTGAAACTTTAAGACCATTTATGAGAAAACTGGCAACTTAGGTATTTGTTGTTAAAGAATTTTTGTTAATTTTCTGTTATAATTTATTATGGTTATGCTTTTCAAGTCTGTCTTTCAGCAATACACAGTGAAATATCTAGAACTGAAACATGGGACTGGTTTCTGATAACAAGCGGGGGAGGGGAGGGTGTGGGACGGCGGGGCAGGGCTGGGCACGGCACTTCTTATAAACTTCAGTCTCCTTAGAAAAGATAAACCGTTCAAAGCCACAGTGCCAGGCAGCTGTGTAACACAGACTTCCACAAGTCGCACACTGAACCTAGGCTTGTTCTCCGGGCCCACACTCACCTCCGCACACGTCTCCACAGCCAGACCTCTCCGCAGCGCTCCCTGCAGGGTCCATCGCCCCATTCGTGTCCCCCATTCACTCGTCTGTACACCTCGCTTCAGCTCCAGCCAACACAGCTGGTCACCAGGAAAACAAGCACCTCTCTGTCGTCAGCTCTAACACGCACCGCTCTTTTATCACTTCACACTGTCTCTCAGGAGCACTCAACAAATTATGACTGCTCCTTCCCTTGAAACTGCTTTTTCCCTTGACTTCCAGGACACCTGCTCCCGGGTCTCCTCCGTCCCGCCCACCACTCCTCCCCTGCTGTCTGTCCCCGCCCCTCACTCACATTCAGCCTAGGTCATCTCCCAGGACTCACAGCACTGAACACCACATCATGACGGCCCTAAAACGTGTACCTTCCACTCTGATCCTTTCCCAAAGCTCTAAAATTCCTACATTTTAATTTCAGTGTCTCATAAGCATTTCAAATATATCCCCCCAACACCACTCCGCGTTCCCTCCCTGCTGCTAGCACCCCCAGCCTTCATCCTGTCAGCGAGCAGCACCGGCCAGCTGCACAAACGGAGTGACTCTTAATCTTCCAGGACACAGTGAGCCTCTGAGACCAGAAAAGGTCCATACACTCTCCCTCCAAAACTCAGCCATCATCTCTTTTCTCCTTCCCACCTCCACTGGCAACAAGCTGGCACAAAACAGCCTTCTCTACACAGCAACTGATAGTACGTTTTTAAAAAATCCAACAGGGCTGCTCCCCTTCTACAGCCTTTCATTAGTTTTTTACTGTGATCAGGTGAAGTAAGACTTCCTCACGTGAGACTAGAAGCCCTGGGAGACCTGAGCCCGGCCTGGCTCTGCAGCCTCGCTTCCCTCACCATCTGTCACTGCACCCCCACCACGCCTTCCTTTTCATAAGACAAGCTCCTCCCCTCAGGCTTCTGCTCGGGCTGTTCCTCTGCCTACACCCCTCTTGCCTCCAAGATCGTCATACTTTTTTCCCCTTTAGCTTACAGGTCCTCCTGAATTGCACAGCCTGTGTTAGCATTTCTGACGCTGTCACTGCTGCTGCTGGTACTGTGGTTACACAGAGGAGCTGGCACGGGCCCACGGCCCAGAACAAAACACTGCCCAGGGCCATGTCCTCCTCACAGCCGCTGCTGGTCTGAGCCCTCCGCTGTTGTCTGCTGACCCTCTACTTCACACCAAGCATGACGGCCTTCTCCAGGGACCAGTCCTTCCTGAAAGCACGTCCACAGTATGGGAGACAGTCTCTCCAGCCTCCTTTCTCAGGAGCTCTCTGGCTGCACTTCACCCACGACAGGTTTGTTCCTTCTCCTGGCGGTCCTGGTATGCTCGGTGTTCTTCACTAGCACCAAGATTCAAAGGCATCCATTCTTCTTCTGTCTTCCTTAGTCATTGTCAAGCTTTCACACACCTACGAGGCGACTGAAAACACTACAGCTTGGGTCAGGCACACCTCAGTCCTCAAAGGGAAGTCTTCTGCAGAGACTTGCCCAGTGCAGTCTGTTGTTTGATTTCCTGGCCACTGCTCCCATGGTGTAGACTGTGGATGCAAGTAAAATGAAGCCCTTGACAACTTCAATCCTTTCTCCACTTACCATGATGTTTATTGGTCCAGCAGCAGGGATGTGTGTTTTCTTCATGCTGATGCACAATCCAAACCGAAGACTGCAGTCTGTGATCTCCATCAATGAGTGCTTCAAATCCTCTTCACTTTCAGCAAGAAAGGCTGTGTCACCTACAGGTTAATGAGTCTTCCCCTGGTCCCGACGCCCCACTCTTCTTCATATAATCCAGTTTCTCATATTATTGATTCAACATACACAGTAAACTGAATAAACATGGTGAAAGGCTACAATTCTGGACATACCTTTCCTGCTTTTAAATCATGCAGTATCCCTCTGTTTTGTGGGAATGACTGGCTCTTGGTCTCTGAGCTCTGACAACTAAGTTTGTGAATTTATCTTAGAAAAAGTGCCCCATCCCTCACTGCTGAGTATCATTGCGGTCACCTTCAGAATACTCCCCTTGGGAAGCTACGCACCAATACCATCACCTGGTCCACCCTTCAAAGCAACTTGAGTACTCTTTTTCTGGAATGGCCATCAGAGCCATCATCACATTACTTTTGATGTCCTGAATGTCATCTGAATGTCTTCCTTTCAATATTTCCTTTATCTTCGAGTAAGGAAAAAAGTCACTGGGGGCCAGATCAGGTGAGTAGGGAAGGTGTTCCAATATAGTTATTTGTTTACTGGCTAAGAACTCCTTCAGAGACAGTGCCACGTGAGCTGGTACACTGTCTCGAAGCAAGAGCCATGAGTTGTTCGTGAAAAGTTCAGGTTATTTTAATCTAACCTTTTCATACACCTTTTTCAGCACTTCCAAATAGTAAACTTGGTTAACTGCTTGCCCAGCTGGTACAAAGTCATAATGAACAATCCCTCTGGTATCAAAAAAGGTTAGCAACATCATTTTGACTACTGATTTGGACTGACGGAACTTTTTTGGTCCTGGAGAGTTGGCTGACTTCCATTGTGCACTTGGATACTTTGTTTCACCACCAGTGATAACATGGCCCAAAACATCGTCTTGACTCTCCAAATGATCCTGGCAAACTTCAACTCTCCTTTGATTTTTGTTCATCAGTCAGCTCCTTTGGGACCATTTTTGCACACACCTTTCTTGTGCCAAGATGTTCATTTCTGATTTTTCTGTTTCTCTATCAATGTTTACTTGGTCTGCTATGCTTCTCACACTTAGCCAACAATTTTAACACACAGTTCAACAAATTTCTGCAGTGTTTTCATCGGTTGTGCTCATTACTGGTTGCCCTGACCCCTCTTCATTAGCAATGCTTTCTCTCCCCTCAGAGAAACATTTATTCCATTGGTACACTACTGTTTTCTTCACAGCATTATTCCCATAAACTTGTACCAACATGTCCCTGATTTCACTTCCACTCTTGCCAAGTTTAATAAGAAACTTAATGTTTGTTTGTTGCTCTAATTTAAGCTCTGACATTCTTGTGACAGCACACCAAAACACCTAACAATAATCAATGCCACTCAGCAAGACACCACCACACGCTGGCTGGAACACAGCTGTGAGACACTGATGTACCAAGGTTATGAAACCTTACCAAGTTGTTTGTACAGTACACGGTGGCTGGTTTGTGACTTCATTGTCAGACCTCATATATACAGGTTCCTTTTAAGCACAATTAAGTGTTCCCATTCTTTAAAATGTTATCCAGAATTTGTTATGATCCACACAGTAGAATGCTTTTGCATACTCAAAAGAATACAGGTAAACATCCTTCTGGTATTTTCTGTTTTCAGCCAAGATGCACCAGACATATACAATGATATCTCTTGTTCCACATCCTCTTCTGAATCCACCTTGAATTTCTGGCAGTTCCCTGCTGACATATTGCTGCATCCAGTGAGTGATCTTCAGCAAAATGTTCTCTGTGTGTGGTATTAATAATATTATTCAATAATTTTCATATTCTGTTGGATCACCTTTTTTTGGAATGAACACAAGTGTGGATTCCTTCCAGTCAGTTGGCCAGGGAGATGACTTCCTAATTTCTTAGCGCACACAACTGAGTGTTTCCAGCGTTGCAAATATTGCTCCTGTTATCTGTTATTCAGTTACTTCCAAGTGCCACGTTATTTCCCCAGAACCTCGTCCTGCTCATGGAAGTTCATGATATTTACATATATTCCAAAAAGCAACCCACGGTGACCCTATAGGTCAGAGGAGAATTGCCCTACTGAGTTTCCAAGGAGCGACTGGAGGATCTGACCTGCCAACATTCTTTCTGGTTAGCAGCTGTAGCACTTAACCACTGCACCAGCAGGGTTTCTTCTACACATATTACAAGCTTAATAAATCTTTCTAAAATAATGAAAGCAGATTGAATGCATCCATTTTTCTCATCATCTTCTCAAAACCCCACTGAAAGGAAAGGAAATATGGGAGGAAAATAAATCTACAGTGTTGGGAATAAGGAAAAGATTACAAATTAACAAACTAGCAAGCTGATGAGTTTGTTTTTTTTTTTACTTTTATTTTTTTTTTTATTTTTATTTAACATAACTGAGTGAAAATGTACATTCACATGTAAATTTACATGCCCCCCTATATGCAGCTTCCACTAGCTCTGCCTGTCCGGTGACTGCACACTATTCCTCTCTACTCCACACATGTCTCATCCTCCCAACAGTCTCCTTTCCCCTCCTCTCCATCCACTCCCCTTCCTCCAGCCAGAGGTCAGCAAGATGATATCCTATAGATGTATACAACCATAATGTGCTTCCAATATATGGTTACTCTGCATTGCCAAGTCCAATCCATTCCTGTCCAAAGAGTGGACCTTTGTTATAATTTATGGGAACGGGCAGCATCAGGGCCGGGGGCCATGCTCTCAGAGGAACCCCCAAACCGCTGGACCATCAATTGAGGTCTTTTAGTGGAGATCTCATGATGCACCTCTTTTTATTCTTGTGTTGCCAGTGAGGCTCCTCTCTGTGAGCTCCGTCATGGCTATCACTGGTGGTGGCCGGGCACCATCCGGTTCTTCCGGTCCCAGGTCGATGTAGGCACCCGCTCTTGTGGGTCTCTCTGTCTTCTCGGTTGTCTTTACCGCATGCCATTTTGGCCCTCGGTGAGCATCTGTTCCTGCTGAGTTGGGACCATTTGCTGTGTCCTCGGATGGCACAAGCTGATGAGTTTTGATCAAGAAACTAGAAGAAACTATAATGCAAAATAGGAACAAGAAATGGTTCCTACAGAAGAGAAAACTATTTCTCTCAGTGGAGTTCCAAAGATACTCAGGACAAAAATGTACAAGAAGCAGAAACAGGCCATGGAGTGACCATGGGGACTACTGCAGGTGGAACAAGGACACCAGTCACTTCTGTTTCTACATCTTCTTCCACAGTACAGCCGACTTAAGGAAGCAAAGCTCCACAGACACAGGACAGAGCAAGAAACAGAATAACATTCCAGGGAACTCTGAACCTTCACAGGAGAGAAAGAAGAACACAGACAGCAGGGAAGCTCCCCAACGGAATGCAGTGCGGCAGAGGCTCTCACACTCTGCTCCAGAATGAAACTGCCCCTATCTGGGCAATCGCAGAACCGCCTGTTCACCTAACACACACCCAAAAGCCCGACAGTATGTTCTTTCCATTTACACATTACAGACAGCTGTTTTCAAAACAGACCTTTAAAACAGTGTAGGACCTTTCATACACCTTTTCTACATCGATAAACCAAGTTCTTCATTTATAAGTATCAACAGACAACTCAAGATTATCAGCTATGTGAGGGAAATAAAAAGTACGAGAGATACGTACCAAGATGACACAGGGGAAACATGTGGTTCAGGAAATGAGGAAAAATTTCACAACATGCTGATGCCTACTTTGAGAGATGTGAGAAGACACTATATCGTTCACTAAGAATAAACTGCTACAAAAAGAAGAAATGAGAAAAGATGGACTACTAAAATTAAAGAGTAAAAGACAAGCTCAGTAAGGGACATCTCTGAAAGGCCAATGACAGGTCCAGAAAGAACTCAGTGACATGACCCGGAACAAAGCAAAAAATATACAAAGATCAGGAGGCAGAAAAATGCAGAAAGAGCCAAGAAATCTAATACTCATTTGTGACAGTTCAGACTGTGTGCCAGCTTGGCTGGGCTGTGATTCTCAGGGCTTCTATGTGATCCCCCTCATGATGGGATCTGCCGTGAACAGCCAATCGGGTTGACAATGAGTGTCCGTGGGCATGTGGCCTGTATCTAAATACAAGCAGATGACCTGGCTTTTGCCTACTCCGGACCCTGCGGCTGCCTCCTGTTCCCCTGACCCTTCAGTTCTGAGGACTTGCGCTATCAGCTTATCTGCTCATCTTGGGATTTGTTGATCTTTACAGCTTGTGAGTGGAGCCCAGCTCTCTGACCTGATCTTGGGATTCACGGATCATTGCAGCCTGTGAACAAGAGACCTGCTCGCCAACCCGCTGATCTTGGGTTCACCAGCCCGAGGCTACCTACATGAATCAGGAGAAGCTTCTATCCTGATCCATGGACACGGGATGTTCCAGTCCTGACAATCATATGAGCTGTTTCCTTGATATAAATCCCTCCATGTGTTTCTACAATCTACTGGTTTTGCTTCTCTAGAGACTCCAGCCTAAGACATTCATTTATGACAAAAATGCTAATCATGTACCCAGTACTCATTCTCTTCCTTGTCAGTAACAAGAGAAGCCTGTTCCTACTGGCCATGTGCCCAGCTAAAATAGACACACTGTCAGACTCCACTGACAGTGAAGTAGCCAGGAAATCTAGTATGGCTAATGACACGTTAAACGGAACAGGGTAAGGTTCCCAGAAAGTTTCTTTTAATGAAATAAGCATGGCTGGCATATCCCCTTTGCCCTTCCCTCTTCTTCCTGCTTAGAATGTTTACGGGATACCTGGAGGTACAGCAGCTACCCTGCAACAAAAAGGATGAATGCCACATCTTCTCAGGATGCACAAAAGAGAAGAGCCTAGCCTAGACCTTGATGATATAACTGAGCCACTCTATTAATCCTGATTAATAGAGCTAATCTATTAATCCTGATGATTAATAAAGCCAGTCTATTAATCCTAGACTGCCAACCTTCACCCTTCTTCCCTAACAGGCAAGTAAACTGTTTGTTCAATCCATGACATTCCACTTTTCTGTGGCTAGTAATCCTCATAGATCGTCCAACACACATTCCAGAAGGAAAAGAAGAGAATGGAGAAGAAACAATGCATGAAAGCAGCCCTGCCCTGAAAACATGAGCCTTTAAATGGAAAGGACCCACAGAGGGCCCGGGAAGGAGGAGGAGGAACATTTAGTGTGAAGGCAAATTAAAAGCATTCTCCGAGAAGTATGTCACCAAGCTTTTTCTGCAAATTTTTTCCAGGTCTGAAACAACCTCCGGAAAATTTGTTCCAGAAGCATGACACATGAGACTTTTTTTTTTTAATTTAAAATACATATACACACACACACACAGTATAAAAGAAAAAAGCTTAATTATCTCATCCCTGGAGAACAGTGGAAAGAAATCCTAGTGTGAGACAGCGGGGCTGCTGACCTAAAACCAGGAAGTCTTAATTAGAGTAAGAAGTCAGAGGACTCTATGAAAAATGTCCAAACAATGAATCCACACATTATTACATAAAACACATGATTATAAACCTCAAAGTACAGACTCAGAGATGATGAAGCGACCACATGCATTTTTTATCACAAGGCAAAAGAAAAACCATAGAGGAGTCATATTCCAATCCCATAAACAGATGTACAGTGACTTAAAGCAATTAGCATGTAAGAAACAAAGCTTTCTGAAACAACAGAATCAAAACTCTGTTGTCAAGTAATTCAGAGATGAAGACCACTTACTCCTAAATTAATTTCAATCACTTCAGATCTATAAAAGTTAAGATGATAATTACTCCTTGTTTTTTTATAGAATTCTTCGCTTGTCAGCCTTTGTCTGCTAACACATCTAAAGAGAATCATTTGAAAAGCTGGTTTAAGCTTTATTTTCCTTCCTCAAATTAAAACAATGGGGAGGTTGTTCACTGGACCAAGCTTAACTTACAGCTCATCTACAATGAAAAATATACAGCGAACTACTAATGAAACAACTCTAATTTCTTACTTTTTTTGAATTTTTTTTTCTGATCTTAGAGGAAGTCTCTTATGAACTATTACCTCATTTAGAATTTCATACTTCTTACAACTTAAAAGTGTTTAAATAAATATATCCACAGTTATTAAATGTAAAATGGATGTCACTAGCCACTCAGTAATCTAGCTGGGACTCTAAAGATTTGAAACCAAATAAACCAAAGCCACTGCCATCAAGTCAATTCCAACTCAGCAACCCTACAGGACAGAGTAGAACTGTCCCATACAGTTTCCAAGGAGTGCCTGGTGGATGTAAACTGTTGACTTTGTGGTTAGCAGACTGAGTGTTTAACCACTATGCCACCAGGGTTTCCAAAGAGGTGAAACAAACTTAGCTAATTCCTGACTCTCTCAGTATTTTGCATTGGAGCAAACATATGACTAGGTCACTATGACAGAGTTCAAGGTTTTATCCACATTACCAAAAAAACCAAACCCACTGCCACTGAGCTGGTCCAACTCACAGGGACCGTAGAGGTCAGAGCAGAACTGCCCCATAGAGTTTCCCAGGAGCACCTGGCAGATTTGAACTGCTGAGCTTTCGGTCTGCAGACGTACGCCATGAGGGTTTCCATCCACAGGACAGATACTCTCAATTTTAGGAAAGAGGTTTATTACCTATTAACCCCTTTTTAAAAGAAATTTCTTCCAATCAACAATTTTATGACAATTTCAAGGCTACTTTTAAACCCTCACTCAATCATTCAATTCAGAAATGAAATCCTACAGGAAGGAGAAGTTAAGCTTTAAAAACACTGCAGAGTCACACGTGAAAAAGCGACAGCACACCCCTAACCCATCTGAAGAGGGTCAATTAATCGTAACTAATCGATCACGGATCTCCGCACTGGTACAAAACAGGGAGCTTTTCCCAACACAGCCTCACTTGTGACACTCATTTCTGCCTGTCACCAAAATGAATTTTAAACTTCAAAAATATCCTTAACTTCCACAATAGCTTTTATTTGTGTATGTTTGAACTGTATTTTCAGCTACACGAAGTACCATACAGTTACATATTATTGTCACTGGCTGCCCTCCAGCTGCTTCTGACTCAGGGCGGCCCATAAGCAGAGCAGAGTGCTCCATGGGGACTTCAAGGATGTGACCTTCCAGAAGCGGACCACTAGGCCTGTCTTCCAGGGCACCTCTGGTGGGTTCCAACAGCCACCCTTTTACCTAGGAGTCCAGTGGGCTTGGCTGTTCACTACCACCCACAGTTTCTATGTGAGTTAAGAAGGTGAAAAATGATGACTATTACATTTTAAAACGTTTTAAACATTTCAAGCCTGGATAAATTTATTCAATATAACATTCTTCCTGTATGTCACAAATGTATACACTCAGAGATTACATAAAAAGTTTCAGCCCACTGAAACTTAAAAATATCTTTTGTAGCTTTGATTTTATTTTAAAAACGAGTAAGTCAATTTGAGCTTTAATAACAATGCTCTTTTTTTCCTCTTAAACTTCTAATTATGTAAGAACATCTTTCTTGACTCCCTCCTTGTTACCCAGTGACGTACCTACCAGAACATTACTGGTCAGTGCTACAGGTAAAAACCATTCTGCAGACTTAAAATGGCTCACACTGCAAGTATGGCTCTGTATTGCAGGGTCTTCGTACGTATCCCTCTTTCTGACTAGCACACACTGCTCCCTAACAGATGTACTCCACTTTATTTAATCATTCTCCTACTGATATTTGGCTTATGACCAACTTTTTTTTTCCACAACTTTTTGTTATTATAAACAGTGTTGTCTTGAAAACCCCAGAAATATATCTTTGTATATAAAAAGAATTATATCTCTAGGTGATGTATCTACTGATAAAGAATTCTAGACTCTACATGACATGGATTTAAAACTCTGCACACCTGCTGTCAGAGTACTCTCCAAAAAGGCTCTCCCACCTGTCACAGGAAAACACACATTCTGATATACTCGTCAAAGCACTTTTCAGGAATTCTTCGTGTTTTTGTCAGACTGTGGGCAAAAATAGTAGTGTTTCATTCCAACTGCATTTTTCCCATTACTAGCAGAGCCAATTATCTTTCCAAATACATATTACTCATTTTCATTTCTTCTTCTATAAATTCCCTTCTAATCTGCACTCCTCAAAACTGAAACACTAGATCCCATGGACAATGCTTCACAATGATACACAAAACTAAATTCTTCATCTTTCCCTCCTAACTCATCACCTGGAGGATTCTGGGAAGACAGCACTGCAAACAGACCACGGCTCTAACCCCTCCTGACACACACAAAAAGGACAAGGAAGGGGTGCTCTACTTAGAGACTCTGAGAAGGGCACACAGGACGCCAGCAGAGAACTGCAGCAAGGCAGGAACCAGCCACTCAATGAGTCACATACCAGGAAAATTGTTTCTTCCACCACCCTTGCCCCTCCCCCAAGCCACATGGGCTGCTGGTGGCTGTGAACTGGGCAGCTGGCCCCAGAAAAGGATCCCACTTCCCTGACCACCACAGCCCCTGCCTCTGCCTGCACAAAGAGATTGGACCCTGAGATCACGCTCTACAGTACACCAGGCAGGCTTCCCCTGGGCTACATGCGGTGTGCTCCCACACCTGCCGCACTGGGACAGCAGTCACGCATCAGCCAGACGTGCATTGCTACAGAAGACCCCTGCACTGAAGACTGTTCACACAGCCAGCACTCTACCTACCTGCCCCCTGCACGCCCCATGGCTCAGGTCTCCAACCCCAACTGGACAGGAGTCAGGTCAGGTTTGCACGTTCTCCCTTCTGGTCGGCACTGAGAACTGCTGACTGAGGCTGCCATGCCCGAGGCAGTCTGTCCCCTGGAGGTTGTCCCACAGCCACCACAGTATGGGGCTGGGAAGGCTCTGATGCCAACAAGGTAGAAGCCCTCAGGTGTCCCTTGGGAGAGTGAAAACCCTTCCCTACCTGGGCACTGTCACCTGCAAGCCAGCTGCAAGCTGCTGCCCCCGAGTCCTGCCCTGGGATCTGCCCACACAGCCAGTATTCTGCCTGCCTTCCCACACACCCACAGTTCTGGCCTCTGAAACCAACTGAACAGAACCCCCAGGGGCTTACGTGGGTTAGTGCGCCCCACTTCCAGCTGGCACTGAGGGCTGCCGATGGAGGCTGCTGTGTGATAAGAAGCAGGAGTCCAGGGTGAAGGCTGTACTGACAGCCAGCAATCTACCAAAGGGACCCTGACACCCACAAGGCAAAGCCCCGTGGGGACCTGACCAGAGCCCCAAGAAACAATGACAGAAAACCTCCCCATCTAACCAAGCACAGGCACTTACAAACCCAAGCAGCTCAAAGAGCCCCAAACAGGGTAAGCCAAAAGAAAGCGACACCAAGACAACCAGAGTGCAGCTCTGAAAAGTCAGGGAGAGAGAGAAGCCAACAGCCACACACACAGGGCTCCCACTAACTGTAAGTACTGATTTCTCCTCAGAAAAACTGGAGGCTGGAAAGGAGTGGAATGATGTGTTTTAAGTGCTGCAAAAAGAAAAAAGAAAAAAAAACCTGTCAGCCAAGCATTCTATACCCAGTGAAACTATCCTTCAAAAAAAAAAAAAGAGGGTAAAATTAAAATATTCCCAGACAAAGAGAAGCTGAGAGAGTGCATGCCCACCAGAACAGTCCTACAAAAAATACTAATGGGAGTTCTGCAGAAGGAAGGGAAGAGACACAGAAGACAGTACAAAGCTCCACATAAAAGGACAGATCTTTAATAAAGATACCGGCACAGGTACCAGAGAAGCTAGTAGTGCGGTGCTCACTCTGACAGCCAACATTGTACTCATGGAGAAAGACGGAGAGGTTCCCATGAAACTGGGAAAAAGGGGGCCCGGTCTCACCACGTCCGTTCAGTACTGTATTAGAAGTCCTAGCCAGTGCATTAAGAAAAACAAAAGACTTTCAGAATGGAAAAGAGGTAAAACTACTCAAGGACGATATGATCCTGTATATAGAAAATCCAAAAGGTTCACAAAAAACTTTTAGAAGTAACTGAGGAATTCAGCACAGCAGCAGGGTGCAAGGTCCAGACACAAGCATCTGCTGGGTTTCACTGCACAGACAACAGGCAGGTGGTAGCCGTGGTGAAGGGTCAGGCAGTGCAGGGCACTGGGGAAGCCAGTACAGCCCACCCAGGGCACGGTCATGGAGCTCCACAGACACGTCTTAACCACCTGCGGCACGGGACTGCTGGGACGGGGGCTGTGGAGATCACGGTCTCGGGGAACATCGAGCTCAACTGCCCTAACCTGGTTTCACAGACACAAGGCTCTGCATTCTACTTTGGTGAGCAGCACGGTTGCCTGAAAAGCCTATTTGCTTCCACCTCAGACACTCCATGGGTCTCACCCCTTTGGGAGCAAGGGAGGATGAAGAAAACTACAGACACAAGGGAGCCATCAGTCCAGAGGACTAACGGACCGCACTGCCACAGCCTCCACCAGCCTGAGTCCAATACAACTAGATGGTGCCCAGCTGCCACCACCAACTGCCCTCACAGGGATCACCAACACGAGATCCCGGACAGAGCTGGAAAAAACTGGACAACAGAATTCTTCTCAAAAAAAAGACTACACTTACTAGCCTGCCACTGACTGGAGAAACCAAAAGAGTATGGACCCCGGATGCCCTTTTGGCTCCATAATGAAGTCACTCCTGAGGCTCGCCCTTCAGCCAATGATTAGTCAAGCCCATAAAACAAAACGAGACTAAGGGGGCATACCAGCCCAGGGCCAAGGACTAGAAGGCAGGAGAGAACAGGAAAGCTGGTAAGAGAAACTCAAGGTCAAGAGGAGAGACTGCTGACATGTTGTGGGGTTGTTAACCAATGTCATAAAACAAAACGTATACTAGCTGTTTAATGAAAGACTGTTTTGTTCTATAAAAGCTCATCTAAAATACAATTAAAAATAAATCAGTTGGATTTCTATACACCAACAATAAGAAATCTGACAAGCAATTCAGGGAAACAATTCTGCTTACGACAGCATCTAAGAGAATACATACCTGGGAATAAATCTATCTAGGATCATGAAGGACTTACACAATGAAAACTATACAACACTGCTGAAAGAGATTAAAGAAGATTTAAATAAATGACAAGGTACTCCATACTCATAGATTGGGAGATTTAATAATCCTAAAACGTCAACGCTACCCGACCTATAGACTCAATGAAATCAGGACCAAAATTCCAACAGCCTTCTTTACAAATACAGAAAAAAAATCTTCAAGTTTATGTGGAGTGGCAAGATGCCTCCAATTGCTAAAGCACTACTCAAAGAGAAGAAGAACAGAGAAAACCCCCACACTTTCTGACTCATGGGTATTAAGTTGGTTTTTTATGCAGCTACAGCAATCAAAACATCCTGGTACTAGTATAACAGTAGACACGCAGACCAATAGCACAGAACTGAAACTCTAGAAATAAACCCACACACCTATAGTAAACTGGTTTTTTACACAGGTGCTAAGTCCATTCGACAGAGAAAAATGAGTCTCTTCAATAAATGGTGCTAAGAAAACCGAACTTCTACACACAGGAAAATGAAACAGAATCTATGTCTCACTATACATAAATTCAGACTGGATTGAGGACCTAAATGTGCAAACTAAAACCACAAAATTTTTAGAAGGAAAAGGAGGGACAATGCTGGCAGGCCTGGCTTTTAACAGCGGATTACCTAATAAAACAACAAAAGCACAAACAGCAAAAGACAAAATAAATGGACCCTCATAAAAATCGGAAACTTTTTGTTCATCAAAAGACTACCAAACAAGTGAAAACACAGTCTACTGACAGACAGCATCTTCAGAAAAAGCATATCCAACAAAAACCTAATGAACATGTATAGAAACTTCAACAACTTATCAACAGAAAGACAAATAACCCAAACATAAAATGAGCAAAAGACTAGGAGTGACAGTTCATCCAAGAAGACATTCCAATGGCCACCAAATACATGAAAAGATGCTCAGTGTCCTTATTCATCAGAAGCAAGTCAAAACCAGAATGAGATACCATCTGACTCCTACAAGGATGGGTACGATCAAAAAACAGAAAATAACAAATGAGGGAAACTGGAACATTACCCATGGCCGGGAGAAATGCAAATACACAGAACTGTCGAGAAAAACAGTGTGGCAGTTCCTCAACAATCTGAAGCTAGAACTGCCACGGACCCGGCTACCCCACTCCCAGCTGTACACTCAGAGGACTCGCAAGCCTGGACGCAGAGACCTGTGTACCCACGGTCACTGCAGCACCCTTCACAAGACTCAAAAGGTGGGAACAGCCTAAACACCATCACCACACAAATGGAGCAGCAAAATGTGGTCCATCCTACCACACAATACTACCCAGCCAGCACAATGAAGTGTCAATACACCCTACATAGTATGAGTGGAGATGAAAGACGACATGCTGAGTGAGATACAGCAATCACAAAAGGATAAACACTGTATGACCTCAGTAGTGTAAGACAGGAAAAGACAGATGTCTACAGAACAGAGTGTATCAGTGGTCACTAGGGCAGGAGAAGCAGAGTCTACGGGGGTGGAAATACCATGTAGATTAAAGACAAGGCTGTACACTGATTATTGTAATTCCTGCCAATAAGCTGTATGCCTGTAAAGAGTTAAACTGGCAAAAGTGGGGTGATACATTTACAGCAATGACAAAAAGCAGGAGCAGTTGCTGAGGCTGCTAGCGCACCACTGAACACTTCCTGAGATCTGGTTTCTTGGTTTGCAGGCTCAGGGTCACAGTTTCATGTGTCATTCCAGTTAACTGGCCTAACAACATGTTTCAAGCCTCTATTCTACCTCCTAGTTTGATGCCTAGCGTCTGGAATCCTAAAAGCTTGCACGTGGCCATCTGGGGTATAACAACTGCCTTCTCTCCACCCATCCTCCCCTCCGCCCCCGCCCCCGTTTGCCTGGAACAATCGAGAAGGAGGAGAGTGGGACACAGGAGGACATGGAATGTGTGGCTGATTGCCTGCATGAACAAATGCCTCCTCTGCTATGAGACCAGAGGAACAGGATGGTGCCCAGTTACCACTACTGACCCCTTTGACCAAAGATTCCATGGAAGAATCCTGATCAAAAAGAGGAAAACGCAAAATGCAATTTCAAATGCTCATGGACTCCAGACTTCCTGGAGCCACAGAGGGAGAATAAAACCCTGAAACTACTGCCCGGAGACAACCTTAAGACCTTAAGCCATAAATATCCCTGAAGTCTGTTAAAACAGCCTTAACTAGTAAACCAGAAGGTCTGCCTCGAGCAGTTTGCTCTTTTAAGAACCATCTGTGTGACGGCAACTTGAAAGATTAGACAGGAACCTTCAGAGGAGGTGAATTTACCTTAATGGGGTACGAAAACTCAGAACTGGAGAGTGAGTATGATCACACAACTCGAAGAATGTGATCAATGTCACTAGATGGCACATGCAGAAATTTTGAATAGGTGTGTGGTTTCCTGTGCATATTCTTAACAACAAAATAAACCTGTCATCCCTTTAATATTCCCTTTCTAACCAGTAATTCAAGTCAGAAATCTGGGAACATTTTTTAAATTCTTTCCTCTGGTTCAACTGGTTCTGACTCCTCAGTACTCTGGTTTCTCCCTTACCTCATTTCTTACCTACATCACTAACACAAGAAATGCTCAATAAATACTTTTTCACTTAAAAAACAAACAAACAAACAAACCACTAGTACCACTTTGTCCCAGTAAGGGCAAGAAGCACATCTTGCTCATCTCTGGAAACTCAACACTGAGCTGACGTGCAATCCAAAATGTCTGCAGACTGAGTCATCATTCCAGGGCTCCAGCATCCGAACCAAACTCTCCAAAAATAAGACACAAGAACACACGCTGAACAAGCTGTCTGCCGATGCCTCCAGAGCCAACCTGGCGACAGCCTTTCAGAGCTTCTGAGCAGAGCCGTGCCGCAGTGGATCTTCAGTGGCTGCCGGCTCGTGGAGGTAAACCTCCAGGCCTTTCTCAGTAACAGCACTACCATGACAATCAAAAACCAAACGCACCGCTGTCCAGTCCTTCTGACTCACAGCCAGCCTGTAAGGCCCAGTAAAACTGCTCTGTGCGGTCTTCAAGGAGCACCTGGCAGATGTGACTTGCTGACTGTATGGTCAGCCACACCCTGTACCCCTAAGCCCTACGCCATGGGATTTCTGCAGCACCATCAAGTGGATCCCAAATGCGTCCCGGTCAGCAGCCAGGCACCAGCCAGGCTCCACACTGGAACCTTTACCTGGGATTGGCACATGGCTTACAGTAATTGCTGAGTAAACACTTGTAACCAACCTATACTACTCTGGGATCACTCAGGTTTGAAGGTTTGATTTTATCAGAGAAAAACTTAGTAACACAATCTCGTCTTTACATGAACATAGCCACTGAATAAATCCAGTATGTCTACACTAAGGGGAGAGCAACAAACTCAAACAAAAGAAAAACCACAATTTCATACATATTTCAAATAAGGAAACATAAAAAATAACCACTGGACAAAAAAGTTCTAGTTATACCAAAACCAAACCCTATTTTTCCACAGCTACTAGTTTAAAAAAACAAAAGCAAAAGATTTTTACATCTCACCCCAACAAGGTTGGCTATGATCCAAAAAACACAAAACAACAAATGCTGGAGAGGCTGTGGAAAAAGTGGAACTCTCCTACACTGTTGGTGGGGTTGCAAAATCGTCCAGCCTCTTTGGAAAGCAATCTGGCGCTTCCTTAAAAAAATGGATATTGATATACCATTTGACCCAGTAATTCCACTACTTGGAATATATCCTACAGAATCAAGGCCTTTCACACCAACAGATACATGCACCAGAATGTCTATCGCAGCACAGTTTACGACAGCAAAAAGATGGCATCAACCCAGATGCCCAACAACAGAAGAATGGATAGGTAAACTATGGTACATATACTCAATGGAGCACTACGCAATGATAAAGAACAACGATGACTCCAGGAAACATCTCATGACCTGGTTTCAACTGGGAGACATTATGTTGCATGAAAGCAGTCAGCGACAAAAGGACAAATATTGTATGAGCCCTCTACGATAAGATCTCAAAAACACACTTGTGTATAGAAGAAAAGACTCTTTGACAGCTGCAAGGGAGGAGAGGGAGGGAGGGAAGGGGGGTAGGGTTTAGATTAGATAGTTGCTAGGTATCTGGTTGGGTGAAATCGGTGACAGCACACATTAGAAACAAGAATAATATTAAGTACACTTAAACATAACATGAGTACTCCTTCCATCTTAACCCAATATTGCAAGGACAGAGTAGCTGGGGCGGGGGGCGGGCGACCATGCTCTTAGGTGAAAGCAAGGCCAATTGGCACAACTAGCATTTTGTTAAGAGGGCTCTCTGCACCCCACATTGGTGAGTGGTGTCTGGGGTCTTAAAAGCTGCCACGCTGCCATCCGAGGGCACAGCAAATGGTCCCAACTCAGCAGGAACGGATGCCCACCGAGGACCAAAATGACATGGGGGAAAGACAACCCAGAAGACAAAGAGACCCACATCAGTGGGTGCCTACATCGACTTGGGACCGGAAGAACTGGATGGTGCCCGGCCACCACCAGTGGTAGCCACGATGGAGCTCACTAAGTTGAGTCTCACTGGCAACACAAGAATAAAATGGGGTGCACCCTGAGGTCCCCACTAAAAGACCTCAATTGATGGTCCAGTGGTTTCGGGGTTCCCCTGGGAGCATGGCCCCTCGCCCTGATGCTGCCCTTGACCATAAATCATAACGAAGGTCCACGCTTCGGACAGGAATGGATTGGACTTGGCGATGCAGTGACCATATACTGGATGTACTTTATGGTTCTATACATCTATAGTATGTCATCCTGTTTACCTCTGGCTAGAGGAAGGAGAGTGGGTGAAGAGGAGGGAAAAAAGAGACTGTTGGGAGGATGAGACATGTATGGAGCAGAGAGGAATAGTGTGCTGTCACCAGGCAGGGAGAGCAGTGGAAGCTACATATAGGTGGGTATGTAAATTTATACGGGAATGTACATTTTCACCGTTATATTAAATAAAAAATTTAAAAAAAAAATTTTTAAAGTTTTGCCAGCACTGTATGGGCAAAGTCTCAATGTCCGTCGCCAGGTGAAGACACACACTAACTGCGGGACACCCACACAAGGGTGCCACTATGAACCAAAAAACCAGAAACGACTATGGCTACATGCCACCACATGAGTGCATGTCACGTAATTATTTTCCCTCAGGGAAGTCAGACAAAAGCAGGGTATCTACCGTATGCTTCCACTTACACAAAGTTCCGGAATCTGACCAAAGCAGATCAGCGGTCCATGGTGCGGGTGGCAGGAAGAGGGGATTACAAGGACCAGAGGAAACCTTTGGGCACTGGCAGGTTCATCGCTGTGAATATTTGACAGGCACACTCATATCCAAATTAGCAAATGGTACGCTTTAAATATGGGCAGTTTGTTGTATGTCAATTATACCTTAACAAAGCGATTTTTTAAAAAGATCAGATTAAGTAACTCCCCTGTGTACAACTTTTCAACAGCTCCCCATCCTCTAAAACAAACACAAAAATTGCTACAAGCTTTAGCATCCTTGCAAGGGAGACCAAAACCAAACCTGCTACTGCCAAGTAGCTTCCAGCTCACGGTGACCCTAGAGGACAGGGCAGAACAGCCTTGTAAGGGAGATAATCTTTAAATGTCATGAACAGCAAAGTCACATCAAAAGCAGCTTTATAGTACCTACTGAAAGCCAAAGACATACTTCAACTGGTTTTAATTTTTAACTTCATAAGAAAAAAAGTAATAATTCATAAAAATTTTCCAATTTTTATCAGAAAATTAAAATGTGGTAAACTCTCATAAATTACCTGTAGAAGGTGACGATTTCTCTGAGTGTTTTGCATTTAAAAGTTTCCTGCTGATGAAGATGTAACCGCAGGGACATGATTTACATGCAACAGGAACCTGTGAAACGACAGAAACCTGTCATTACTATGGCTCTCCTGTTACCCCTCTGTGTCTACATGGCCCCCTCAGCTCCCACCTCCTAATGACCATTTTCAGACAGGAGTATCATGTCCTGTTCCTTCTCACACTTCCCTACTGCTTCCTAACGCCATACAGGCAGTGAATACACGCTGAACACGTGCTGATGTGAGCAACCCGCAGAGTACCATAACAGGGTCAGAGTCAGGGAAGGGGTTGACAAAAGTAGCATTTTCTAAAATGTTATTTTGACAGTAGCATATGGTGCAGAAACTAGAAAGGGTGACTGATTAACAAGTCACTGAAGCATTCCCAGCAAAAAGGGCTCAGCTGGCAGACAGAACGGAACTAAAGACAACCTGACAGATATTTCCAGGGACGGGAAAAAGGCTCCAAGGGACTCCTGCGGAAGAAGCTGGATGGACTGAACAGGACTCTCAGGGTTCTCGCGTTTGAAAGGAAGATGCCCGGCACTACCAGCAATAAAAGAAAAACAGGTAACAACGATCAGAGGGGCCACAGTATAGCATACCCAGAAGAAAACGTAGGAGAAGGGCGGCACTGAGATCTGGGTGCTTGTAGTCTCTGTCCCAGAAAAGAACACTGAACAAAACAGGCCAACTCTCCAGATGTCTGTTTCATCTGTAAAATACCCACAGTTTCTTCTAGTGGCACAGTGGTTAAAGATCTCAGGCCACTAACCCAAAAGTGAGCAGTTCCAATCTACCAACCAATCAGGCAATCCCACTCTTCATTACAGGGTCACTGTAAGTTCAAATCAACTCAACAGCAACCAGATTTGGTTTTGTTTTTGTCTGTTTCAAAGGAGATCTGATGGCACAGTAGTTAAAGCTCTCAGCTGCTAACCAAAAGGTAAGTGGTTCAAACCCAGTAGCTGTTCCACAGGAAAAAAGACCTGATCATCCACCTCCATAAAGATTAGAGTGTTGGAAATAGAAGAGGACACAAATAACCCAAATAGTAAATGAAATGAGGGGCATTACAAAAGACTCAACTGAAATAAAAAGACTATAACAGAGTACTATACAAAACTAGATTCAAACATATTTTGAAAACCTAGAGGAAATGGACAAAATTTCTAGCAATACACTATGTAGCCAAACAAAAAATAATGTTGAAAACCTGAATAGGCCCACAATAAGGAAACGATTGAAAAGGTAGTTAAAAAAAAAAGAAGTCCTGGCCCAAATGTCATCACTGGAGGGTTCTACCAAGCATTCAAGAGAAGAGCTCACACCAGCACTACTCAGGCTACCCCACAACAAAGGCAGGGATGCTTCTAAATGACTTCATCTGTGACATCAACATAATCCTGATACAAAAATCAGGCAGAGATCATGAAGAAAGAAAATTACAGACCAATACCTCTCACAAATATAGACACAAAAATTCCAGCTAATAGAACTCAGCATCATATAAAAAAAATAATATACCATGACCAAGTGAGATTCATACCGAGTATGCAAGGATGGTTCGATATTAGAAAATCAGTCAATATAATCTAGCTCATAAATAAAACAATCATACGATCATCTCAACTGGCACAGAAAAGGCACTCAACAAAGTCCAACATCCAATCCTGATAAAAACTCTCAATAAAAAAGACAAAGAAGACAAACTCCTAAAGGCTCCTTGGAAGCAAAGATGGCAGAGTACGTGACCTATTCTGGACATGCTGTCAGGAGTGACCAGTCTCTGGAGAAGGACATCATGCTTGGTGCACATCATCAGTGAAAACGAAGAAGACCCTCGACGTGTGGCTACAGCAACGGGCTCCAGCACAGTCACTGTGAGGGTGGCACCGGCGGGGCAGTGTTTCCTCCCGTTGTGCACAGGGCCACTATGAGCCAGAAGTGACTTGACGGCACGTAACAACAACAACATACAAATGCAACGGCCAACACCATTCTTCATACAGAGAGGCTGAAAACACTCCTCTTGAGGACAGGAACAAGACAAGGATGCCCGTTATCACCACTCCTCTTTAACACGGTGCTGGAAGTCCTGGCTAGAGCAACACGGCAAGGAAAGGAACTAAAGGGCTTCCACGTTGGCAACAGAGAAGTAAAACTATCCTTATTCGTGAGCATGACACTATACATAGAAAACCCAAAAGACTCCACAAGAAAACTACAGAAACTCACCAGTCAGCTGAGAACCATGATACAAGATAAATGCACAAAACTCAACTGGATTTCTATACATCAACAAAGAGAACAACAAAAACAGAATTAGGAAAACAATACCATTTACAATAGCCCCTAAAAAATAAAATACTTACGAATAAATTTCACCACGGATGTAAAAGACCTATACAAAGAAAACTACAGAACACTACTGCAAGACACCAAGAGATCTACACAAATGGAACCACGTATCACGCTCACGGATAGGCAGACTCAACATCTGTGAAAATGGCAATTCTACCCAAAGCAATCTAAAAACTTAATGCAATCTCAATCCAAATACCAAGAGCATTGTTTAGAGAGACAGAAAAACTAATCACTAACTTCATGTGGAAAGGTAAGAGGCCCCAGACAAGTAGAGCACTAACGAAAAAGGAAGTAGGAGGACCCACACGATCGAAGTCAGAACCTATTAAACCACTACAGGAGTCAAACAGGCTGGTTCTGGTACAACAGCAGATACACTGACCAGTGGAACAGAACTGAGAGTCCAGATGTAACCCCACCCACCTCCAGTCACCTGATTTTCAACAACGGCCCAAAGTCCACCAGATGGGGAACAGTCAGTCTTTTTAACAAATGGTGCTGGCAAAATAGAAGTCTACCTTCAAAAAACTGAAAACAGAACCCATACCTCACACTTTACACAAAAACTAACTCAAAAGGAGTCAAACACCTAAATATAAAAGAAACTATAAAGATGATAAAAAATAGGACCAGTGCTAAAGGTCTTAATATAGCATTAAAAGGATACTCGACACACTTGGCAGCCCTTGGCTAAAAGGATACAAGCCATAGCAAACAACTCACAAATGCTACAAGACAGCCAGATAACTGGGATTGTATAAAAATTAAACATGCTCTTCAAAAGACTTCACCAAGAGAGTCAAAAGAGAACCTACAGATTGGGGGGGGGGGGGGGCGCACATGTGGGAGATTACAACCTTGGAAACCGGATGGGCCAGTTCTAGCCTGACCTATAGGATCGCTATGAGCTGGAAACGACTCAACAGCAAAGGGTTTTTTTTTTTTAGCTTGCTTTTCTGTTTCAAGTGGTTTACGAGTTCAAATACATTCTTTTTTAGTACAAATTTACTGGAAGCCATTGGGAAACAATTTAAAGAGAATTTCCACCATAATCATTTCCCTAATATTAATCAATGATCCATAGAATCAAGACATATTCACCAAATGCCAGAAATTAATCTCAACAAAATAATACTCACAGACTAATTAGTCAGGAAATTGCAGTCCCCTTTATAAAATAAATTCAATTTGCTCATTGTCCCGCATGTGTACAAGTTTAGTTGTAATTATAAAGCTTTTTATCCACGCACGTGCATAACGCTCTATACTTTAGAATGTACATACCTGGTTTAATGAAGCTAACTGAAACTCTGGCAGAAGAGTACTGGACAAAGGGCCTCTAGTTTGTATGGAAGAAAAATAACAGTGAATCCCAGAAATAAAAGTTAACTCCAGATACGCCCCCAAGTTGCTTTATTAAGAATGCAATGTGGTTCCTTCCAACCATGAGTGAAAATGTAGTGCTAGCTATTCTTACAGACGTTTGTGTTTAATTTTATTTCGTGTCTTCATAGAAACCAAGCTCAAAGGTATTGACTCCTTTCCTTTACACTTGAACACATTATACAGACATCCAGAGTCATGCAAACTGTTTTAGAATTAATGCAATCCAAGATGCACACCCTTCATATTCAACAGCTCCTCTGTTGCTCAACAGGCACTTTCTTCCTGCTACTGAAACTCGATACGTTTGAAATAATAGGTGTCTGTCTTATACACAAGAAGATTATAGCGAACACATCCAGAGGTAACAGACACTGCTGCAGTTAGAGAAGAAATACACATTCGGCTTTGGAATCCACACTGTACTAATAATGACTAATTTGACTGACTGTCATCCCTCAATTCAAAGCGTTTTTGGCTCAAGAAACATCATTCAGGGGTTTGGGCTAATTCATTCTAGACATTTTACTATTATTATTATTTGTTTATATTGTTTTTGTTGAATGGAAAGCACCTCCTCTTCTCTCCAGGGGAAGATCCTACAAAAAGAATTATGAAATAGCCTGGAATACTTTGGTGATATTAATCTCATGTAAATTAATTATAATTTTGATTTTAAACAAACACCCTGAACTTCCTTCAGATTTCAGTTACCAGTGAAGATACCAGTAATAAGAGTTTTAATTCTACACTTTCAGAAATTTTAAAATTAAAAAAGTATTGGTACTGATGGTTTATTATGGGTGTACTATATCAAGTTATTCCTTGACTAGTGTGTTTAAAATGTTTCTATCACGACAAGTACAACTAAAAAACTACAGTTAAGAAAAAAACCTAGTCCAACACTCTCTCACTAACTTAAAAGCCCCCCAAACAGTACACAAACTTCACTTATATGCTTTGCTGCTCAACAGAACCAAAGTTACTTGCAGAAGAAATGTTTGCTATATGTCACATAATCTTGAAACAAAAAAACAAAACAAAACAGAAATTGCTCTTGAAGAGAAACATAAGGCAAAAACAAACACAAAAGATGCCAGAAATTAATAAGAGCGTGAATACTACTACACACTGAGGAAATTTAACTGGCTGATGAACATGAAATCCCATGACAACAAAGAGCATCACAGTTCAGAGGGCTTGTGACCACCTTCCAAAAGAGGCCTGCAGGGGAGATGTCAGAAGGCAACCGAAAGTCCCTGAGTCTTCCTTGTTGGCTGGTTTCTTTGGTGTGTGTGTTTTACAGCTTACCACACACACACACACACACACACACACTCTAAGTCTGTTCAAACGAGGAAGCTCTTCAAACTTTAAAGATTACACAGTTACATATAAACAAGAGCTAAATCCCAACTCAATGTTCTTTAGGCAACTGAAAAATCACTGCAGTATTTTAATGTTAAAAAAAAACTGTCTGGTAAAAGGACAAATACTGCATGATCCCACTGATATAAGGTATCTAGAAAAGGCCAATGCATGGAAACAAAGTTACCAGGGGCTGGGGAAGGAAGGGGAGTTACTGGTGGGAGTAGGGGGTTTCTGTGTGCAAATGGGGGGTCATAGGTACCCAACTTTACTGTCACTGAAAGATGGACTCTCTAGAAAGGCTTAAGTAACAAAATTTTTGGTTGCAAACGTTTTAACACAGTAACTTTCTGAAGTCTTCCTGGATTGTGATTTTTTTCAGATTAGAGTCAAAAGAAGCTTTTTATCTCAAATAATGAGAAACCTAACATTATAAAATTAATCTATTATTTTCTTCAGCTACATTACTATAAATCACTTCCAAGAATCACCAAAATATTAGTCTTCATAAATGTCGTAAGTAGCATTTACAATAAAAGATAAGACCAACTTGTGAAATTGTGTACCAGCTGCTTCCACGTAACAGAACGCGTAAGTGCGTGAAACCAAGTTAATACCACCTTCCTGAATACGGTGCAGACAACGTCTTGTTGGGCAGCTGCGGGACTTCCACAAGTTTGTTTTCCTTTCCTCTTTCTTTAACCAAGATCTTAAAAACAGGTTCTTTCTCCTGAAAGGTTACTTTAAGCCAAGTAAAACAAGGTCAGGATTTGCAAGGACTTGTGCCCTCCAGAAACCAGAATGCAGACAGCATACCACACAAATGCTAGACTTCTGCTCAGTTACTTTCAACAAATGGAAATGATTTAAATACTGTAATCATGTCCTGCAAAGCAACTTGAATCTCCAAGTCCAATTTTGTCATAATTTGACAGATTTACGAAGAGCAGAACTAATGCTACTTCGGAAAACAAGACTGGGGTGCTGTCACCCCGTGAATGCGAGAGCTCCATAAAGTCCCAAACAGCCTGTAAGTCACCGAATTAAAACATGGGACACACCGGGTCAGCCCGGCAGGCTGCTCCTCAAGAGTGCACTCAATCTGGCCCTCAGCTTATTAAAACAAGCCGCCAGCACTGCTAATGACTCATGACTTTTTTTTTTAAAGGGGGGGGCGGAGGAGGCAGTCATTTTGGAAAAAACCAAAACTCCCCCCGCGAGACAGGAGAACGGCCCAGACGCGTGCCGGCGACAGGCCGGTTTCCCGAGGACGCCCCGCGACTCCGGCTGGGCAAGCTCAGCTTCCAACGCAGAAAAATGAGATTTTTAAAACCACACAAAAACACCAGCTCGGCGGAAAAAGCTGTCACTATCCACAGAAACACAGGCTCGTATTTTTAAAAATCTGGAGGCAGGAGAGCCGAGATTCTAACAGCGGGTACCTGGGGGGAGGGAGGTGTCAGTGGGGGCGTTATTCAATCACGATCTGTCTCAACAACGTGAAAAAGGGTTTGCATTTATTCACACTATCAAAATTAATAAATGTATTTATAAAAATATGGTAAGTTAATTTAGGGAAAAGATCTTCAAATTCGCCCAAACTTAAAACCCCTTTTGTTCTCACATTTAAAACCCCCTCCCAGGCCGCGGTGTGCCGCCGGGAGCCCGCAGTTTGGGGGTCCACCGCCCCCGTGTGCCATGGAACAAAGCGACCCGGGGCAGGACCTGGGCTCGGGGCCGACGCACGGGCCCCGGGACCCGGGCACAGGCGCCGGAGGGGCCGCGCCCGTCCCTCGGCCTCCGTCAGCCGGGCCGCCGCGGGGCCGCAGCGGGCCGGACGCGGCGCCCTCTCCCCTCGCCAGGCGCCCGCGGCCGCCTCGCAGGCAGCGGGGACTCCCGCCGGCGCCGCGCTCCGGCCCGGCTCGCGGCGGCCACCCCCCGCTCGCCGAGGGGACCCAACGGCCGCCAGGCGACAGCCACCGTCCCCGCGCCGGGCCCTGCCCACCTGTTGGTCGCACTCAGGGCACGACTTGGTGGCCATCTTCACTTTCTTGGCTCGACTTGCAGACATGCTGCCGTCCCTTCAGCAGCGGCTGGCGGCGGCGGCGGCTCCTCGGGCTCCTCCCCTCGCACCTCAGCCGCCCGGCCTCCGCCCGCCCGTCAGCCTCCCGCGGCCCGACTCAGGGATGGGGGGGCTGGCGGGAGCGCGCCTGCGCGGGCTGGCGGCGGCGGCTCCTCGGGCTCCTCCCCTCGCACCTCAGCCGCCCGGCCTCCGCCCGCCCGTCAGCCTCCCGCAGCCCGACTCAGGGATGGGGGGGCTGGCGGGAGCGCGCCTGCGCGGGCCGGCGGCGGCCTGCGGGCCGCGGGGTGGGGCGCCGTGCGAGGCGACGGGCGGACGTCCGGAGTCGGCTCCTCGGGACTGCGGCTCGCACCCCGCAGCACGCGCGGCCTCGAGCTCGTCCCAGCTCTCCGCTCGAGCCCGCGTCCACCGCCAGCGGGACAATGGCCACGCCGCTTTGGGGGGTCTGGGGGCGTGGCTAGGACCGCACTCCGCAGAAACGGGCGTTGCGCTCAACCAACGAATGCAGAGAGGGTGGGGCGTCCGCGGTGCTGAGCCCACCCCCTCGGGGAAGGGGAGATGGTGAATATGGGGGGACGGGGCGTCCACAGTGCTTGAACACGCCCCCTCCTCAGGGTGGAGAAGACCGTGAATGTGAGGGGGCTGGGCGCCCCCCCCCCCCGGTGCTGGACACGCCCCCTCATCGGGGAGGAGGAGACAGTGCGGCGAAGGGCGGGACTTATGACCCCACCCCCCTCAGGGGGTGGAGAGAGTCGGCGTGAAGGGGCGGGGCCACGGGAGGCCGCCGCACGGACGTAAACCTGGAGGCCGGCAAGTCTGGTCACTGGGGAACCCTACAGCCATCTGCTGGGGCTGCTGTATGTCCAGTCCTGTAGCCGGCTGTGAGGGAAAGAAACGTCGTCCGTCCACCGGAATACTTAGGGGCGTTTCTGTCAGACAAATGCGAGTCCTAGGAGTCCCTCCGGTGGCGCCAATGGCTAAATGCACTGAAGGCTGGAAGTTGAATTCACGCGGCCTCGGAAGACAGGCCTGAGAACCCGCTCCCCAAAGATCACAGCCCTGAAAACCCATGGAGCAGTTCTGTTCCGCGCTGGGTCACCGCAAGCCAGCATCCACTCACAGCAGCTAACAATGCCGAGGTCCCTGCCTTCAAAGGACGTTAACACCGGTAACACGGGATCTACGTTCACCTTGTTGCTAAAGCAAAAACCCAAACTCGGCCCTCTCGGTGCATTCCAACTCGGAGCAACCCTGTAGGACTGAGTAGAACTGCCCCGTAGGATGTCCAAGGGGCACCTGGCAGATTTGAACTACCAACTTTTGAGTTTGCAGCCATACATACCTCTTAATCACTAGGCACTGGGAAGACTAAATCTGTAGACTCTATTTTGGGTTTGTTAATTGCTGTCAAGTCGAGCCCCACATGCAGCAAAAGGCAATATAATCAAAATTTAAAAGGCAACTTAGGGGTGCTGGTTGTTAGTGCCGTCGAGTCGGTCCTGACTCACAGTGACCCTACAGGTCAGGGCAGAACTGCCCACAGAGCTTCCAACCAGCGCCTGTTGGATCTGAATTGCCGACCTCTCGGTCAGCAGCTGTAGCACTTCACCACTAGGCCACCAGGGTTTCCGGGGAAGCTAGCAACTTCCACCTCTGAGAACTTAAAACGATAAGCTTCCCACCTCTGCTCAAATCCCTTTATGCCAAGATTTGCACATTACAGCATTATTTGCCAGAGCAAATTTTCAGAAATAGCCTGGACAAGAAGCTGCTTGAGAAATTAAGGCATTCATACAACCAAGTGTCACTGCAGCTCTTCTCAAGACTCTCACAGAGCTGTATGAAGCGATACCATGATCTCTGCGATGCAGCGCTAAGTGAAAAAAAAAAACAGGATACCTTGTCTGGAATGTTACCATTTGGGTCAAAGTAATGCCAGCCAAGTGCAGTCGAGTTGGATCTGACTCATGACGACCCTAGTGGCCAGGGCAGAACTGATCCCCGGAGTATTCAAGGAGCGCCTGGTGGATTTGAACTGCCGACCTTGTGGTTAGCAGTGGTAATGAGAGGTATTTATGATTGCATGACTATCTCCAGAAAAGCACACAAAAAACTAGAAAAGGAACTGGGGGCCAGCATGGGAGAGCCTTCACTGTGTCCCCTTTCCTGCGGCACTGTCTGAATGGCCACTGTGGGCCACCTGCTGGTGTCTGAAACACTGGTGCCACGGCTTCCAGCACCACAGCTACATGCCAGCCACCACAGCAGGGCGGCCTGACAGGCGGACGGTGGAGGGACAGATTTACACACAGCTCCCGAGGAGCCGCGCAACCCGCCATCACGGGCACCGTGGGGGCTCAGAGACTTTGCTAGAAGCCGTCTCCTGAGCTGAAGGGTGACGTGGAGTCGCTGAGCCACGGGGGAACCCTACCAAGCAGACAGGACAGTGTGAGCAAACAGGAGTGCTGTGGGTATGCCAAGTACAGGACAGAGAGTTAGGGCTGGAAGACTGGCCACAGCCGGCTCTGCAGGGCCTCTGGTGATGTCGGAAAGAGTTGTGGGGAGTCACCCTGAGGACAGTGGGGCAATGAGGGCGTTACGTTGGAGGGTAACCATATCAGATTTGAGGATGAAATCTGTCCAGCAAAACGCCTCAGAGAGCAGACCCGAAGTGGAGACAGAGAAGGGGACGAGGAGAAAGGGAAGAGGCCGAGCTGAAAATCAGAGACCACAGTAGCAAGACCTGAGAGGAGACTTTGCCGGGAGGGAACCACAGACACTGCTAGAATGACTCCCAAGTTTCTGTTGCAAGAATTGAAGCCCTCGTGAGGCAGCAGAGGAAGATCGCCCCCAGCTTTCCTCTGAGGAAAATGGAGTAGAGCATGAATCAGGAAGCTCAGCCCTGATGCCTGGCTTCCAGCTTAGGACCATTTTTTAGCAGTTTCATTTTAACAGTTTGTTTTTCTGAAAAGATCCTTTCCAGAAAGACCTCTTGTGTGGGGTGGGTGTTAAGGAAGAGGCCCTTGGCTACGTGGGGTCTGCTGAGCGGCTGATGCATCAGACACCGGCAGCCGGCCAGCTCCGACTCCATCGACTTCTCTCTGCAGGCACTGTCCAGTTAACCAAACCCACTGCCGCAGAGTCGATTCTAACTCACAGCGACCCTACAGGACAGAGTGGAGCTGTCCCACATGGTCTTCAAGGAGCCACTGGTCGATGTCACCACCGTGCTGCCAGCGCTCAGCCTTCCAGTTACCTACCACACCTGCTGCAGCGGAGGCAGTGTTGACCCATAACAACCCCACAGGACAGAGGAGAACCATCCCATCATTTCCAAGAAGCACCTGGTAGATCTGGACTGTCAGCCTTTTGGTTAGCAGCTGAGCCCCTAACCACTGCACCACCAGGGCTCTGCTTTCCAGTTACCTACCACACCTGCTGCTGTGGAGTCAGTGCTGTCTCACAATGACCCTATGGGACAGAGCAGAACTGTCCCATCGCTTCCAAGGAGCACCTGGTCGATGTTAACTGCTGACCTTTTGGTTAGCAGCTGAGCTCCTAACCACTGCACCACCAGGCTCACCTTCCACATAGGGATGGTCACATACCTTCCCTCCAGCCAGTACGACAGAAACCTGCTCCTCTGTCCTTCGCCTCTCCTACTTTCTCCTACATCTATAACATAGACCCAGGTCCCGAAGACACCGCAGGCACCCTGACCCAACGAGAGCATAAACTGTACTAGTCACCCACGGCTACAGGGAAAATCACCCCCCAAGTCAGCAGGTTAAAGAGCACTGATTACCTCCCAGTTTCTGTGGATCAGAAATCCGGATGTGGCTTTGTCCGTGCCTCTGGTCTGCCGTTCCATCTGAAGTCTGACTAGGGCGAGAGCCACCACTAGGCTCATCACAGGGCTGGTGGCAGGCCATCGCAGTGGCTTCTTTACAGGACCGTCTCCTAACATGGCAGCCAGCCTCCCCAGAGCTCGAGATCCAGGAGACAACAGGCGGCAGCACCTACGGTAAGCCACACTCGTCACGAACAAAGGCCCGAGATGGCGAGCCGTGGCTTCTGCTCTGTTTTCTGCATCAGAAGGCAGTTAGCTTCAGTCCAGCTCACACCTGACGGAGGGGACCACACGAAGGCAAGGGCATCGGGAGGCAGGGTCATCAAGGCCCGTCTCACCCAGCCAGCATCATGCATGTCACTGAAACAGATGAAGAGAAAGTGAGGCAGCCCGCCCCTCCGTGGGCTTCTTCTCAGAGGGGAGGGGACCCTGCTGTCAGGCGGATTCCACACGACTCACAGAGCTGCCCGAGGGTCTCCAAAACTGTCATCTTTACAGAAGCAGACAGTCACACCTCTGTCCTACAGAGCAGACAGCAGGTCAGGACCTCAGTCATACCGGAGCGCTTCACCACGCACCACCAGGGCTCCTTTCAGAGAGGGAAAACAGCTCACAGTAAGACACCACTCCACACCCTCCAGGATGGGTGTGTTTAAAGAAAACAGTGTCAGGGAAACTGTCAAGTAACCGGAACACTTACACTGCTGAAGAGGGTATACAATGCACCCAACGGAAGCTGTAGCCGGGGAGCTGCCGTAGCCGGGGAGCTGCCGTAGCCGGGGAGCTGCCGCTGCCTCCCGGTCACCCCGCAAGACAGAGCAGAGCTGCCCAGTCTCCAGGGAGAGCCCTGATGGGTTGGAACTGCCAACCTTCTGGGTCAGCAGCTGTAGCTCTTAACCACACCACCGTTGGGGCTTGCAAACAGGCACCGTCACTATGAAAAAAGTTCTGCTGAAATACAGTCTGTGACCCAGGATTTCCAACCCTAGGTATTTACCTGAGAGAAATTGAACACACATCCATAAAAAGACTTGTGCAAGAATAGTGAAAGCAGCGTGGTGCATGATAGGTCGAAGCCTGGGGAAAAATATCAAACAGGTCATCAGACGAAAAAATTGGGGCATGTTTTCAGTGGAACACTAATCGACATTAAAAAGGAACAGACTGGAAGTCTCCAACAGCATGGATGTCACACACACACTGAGTGAGAACCTCACACAGACCAGAGTTTGCTGTGACCCATGACCCATGACCCATGTCTATGTGGCTCTGGAAAAAGCAAAATTATTCTGTGGTGGAAAACAAATCAACACAGGGTGGCTGCTCGGTGAAGAGGTGGAGGTGAACGGCAGGGGTGCAGGGTGCTCGCCGGCTGTCCAGGACAGTTTGTACCTTAATGGAGGCTTGTGTTACACAAGTGTTTGCATTCAACAAAACTGAGCGATCTATTTAAAATTTGGGCATTGTATTGTACTTAAATATTACCTCGAGAGTCCTGAGCAAATACTGAACTTTAACTAATGACATGTATACTGACGTTTTCGGAGTGAATGTCCTGATGCTTGCATCTCACTTTGAATTGCATGGGTTTGTGGACAGCAGCATCGTAGAGGGTGCTGGTGTTATGTGCCATCAAGTTGGTTCTTACTGACAGCGACCCTGTGAACAACAGAACAAAACACTGCCTGGTCCTGTGCCATTCACACCATCATTTTTATGCCCAAACCCATTGTTGCAGTCACTGTGTCAATCCACCTCTGTCATGGATTGAATTATGTTTCCCCCAAAAACGTGTGTGTCGATCTGGCCGGGCCATGATTCCCAGCATTGTGTGATACTCCTCCACATTGCAAATCCTGCCTCGGTGATGTGACGAGGGAGGGTGGGCGGCAGTTGTGTTGGTGGGGCAGGACTCAGCGTGTAAGACTTCTGTGTCTTAGGCAGTCTCTTGAGACAGGAAGGAAAGAAGCTAGCCGAGGGGTCTAGTGACCTCATGCCAGGAGCTTACCATGTCCTTTGGAAAGGACTGGGCTCCCAGTGCCTCAGAAGCTTCCAGTCCAGGTACAAACTGACAGCAAGCACTTTCCCCAGAGCCAGCAGAGAAAGCCCTGCTGACACCCTGAACTCAACTTTTAGCTTCCTGGACTGTGACAAAATTTCTCTTCCTAAAGCCATCCGTTTGTGGTGTTTCTGTTAGCAGTGCTAGATGATTAAAGCAATCTCCTTCAGGGTGTTCCACTTTTTCACTGACCCTCCACTTTGCCAAGCATGATGTTTTTCTCCAGGGACTGATCCCACCTGACAACATGTCCAAAGTATAGAAGACCTAGTCTTGCCATCCTTGCTTCCAAGAAGCACTCTGGTTGTACTTCCAGGACAGATCTGCTTTTCCCTTTGGCGGCCCATGGTACGCTCAACATTCTTCTCCAACACCACAACTCAAAGGCATCAGCTCTTCTGTCCTCCTCGTTCCCTGTGCAGCTTTCGCATGCATATGCTGCAATCAAAAACACCACAGCTTGGGGCGGGGCACCGTGGTCTCCAGGTGACATCTTTACTCTTCAGCACTTTGGAGGCCTTTTGCAGATTTTCCCAAGGCAATGCATCTTTTGATTTCCTGACAGCTGCTTCCATGGGCATTGATTGTGGAACCAAGTACCTGACCACCTCAATCCTTTCTCCATTTATCACGACCTCACTTACTGGTCCATCTGTGAGGATTTTTGTTTTCTTAACATTGAGATGCAACTACACTGAAGCCTGTGGTCTTCGGTCTTCATCAGTGTTTCAAATTCTCTTCACTTTTAGCAAGCAAGGTTGTGTCATCTGCATGATGTGGGGTGTTAGTGAGTCTTCCTCCAATCCTGATGCCCCCCCATTCTTCTTCACATGGTCCAGGTTCTTGGATTATTTGCTCAGCATACAGGCTGAGAAGGTATGGTGAAAGCATACAACCGTGATGCACACCTCTCCTCACTTTAAACCATGCAGTGTCCCCTTGTTCTGTCTGCAAGACTGCCTCTTGATTTGGCTTGAATTTCTGACACTTCCCTGTCAATACACTCTTGCAGTCACTTTTGAATGACCTTCAGCAAAATTTTACTTGCATGTGATATTAATGATATTCTTCAATAATTTCCACAATTAGCTGGATCACGTTTCTTGGGAATAGGCATAAATCTGGATGTTGGCCCATCAGTTGGCCAGGTAGCCATCTTCCAAATTTCTTGGCATCGATGAGTCAGCCCTTCAAGTGCCGCATCTATTTGCTGAAACATCTCAACTGATATTCCATCAATTCCTGGAGGCTTGTTTTTCACCAGTGCTTTCAATGCAGTTTCAACTTCTTCCTGCCGTGCTCTCAGTTCCTGATCACATGCTACCTCTCAACATGGTTGAATGCTGACAGATTCTTTCTGGTACAATGACTCTGTATATTCCTACCATCTTCTTTTGATCCTTCTTAAGTCGTTTGGTATTTTCCCTATAGAATTCCTCACTATTGCAACTCCAGTTTTGAATTTTTTCTTTAGTTTTTTCAGTTGGAGAAATGCAGTGTGTGTTCTCTTTTCATTTTCCATCTCCAGCTCTTTGCACATCTCATTATAACTTTCTTCTCAAGCTGCCCTTTTAAATCTTCAGTCCTTTTACTTCATCCTTTCTTCCTGTTGCTTTTGCTACTTGCTGTTCAAGAGCAAGTTTCAGAGTTTCTTCTGACATTCAATTTGGTGTTTCCTTCCTGTCCTTTAAACGACCTCTCGCTTTCTTCACGTATGATGTCTTTGATGTCATTCCACAACTCGCCTGACCTGTGGTCATTAGTGTTCAACACAATCAATCTGTTCTTGAGACAATCTCAAAACTAAGGTGGGATATACTCATCACATCTTGGCTCCTGTGACCTTCTAATTCTCTCTAGTTTCAATTTGAACTTGAGATGATCTTGAAACTGAGGTGCGATATATTCAAGGTCACATTTTGGCTCCCGTGGACTTCTTCTAATTCTCTCCAGTTTCAATTTGAACTTGAGATGATCTCGAAACTCAGACGGCATATACTCAAGGTCACATTTTGGCTTTTGTGGACTTCCAATTCTCTTCAGATTCAATCTGAACTTGCATATCAGCAGTTGACGGTCTGTCCTGCTGTGAGCAGCTGGTCTTGTTCTGACTGCTGATAGCAAGGTTTCCATCGTCTCTCTCCACAGATGTAGGTGATTTGACTCTAGTGTATTACATCTGGTGAGGTCCAGGTGTATAGTCACCATCTATGTTGATGCTAACAGGTGTTTTCAATAAAGAAGTCATTGGTCCTGCAAAATTCTGTCATGAGATCTCTGGCATTATTTCTGTCATCAAGGACATATTTTCCAATTACCAATCCTTCTTCTTTGATTCCAACATTTGCATTCCAATCACTAGTAATTTTCAGTGCACCATGATTGTATGTTCAATCAATTTTGGACTGCAGAATGCTAGTAAAAATCTTTCCTCATCTTTGACCTTAGTAACTGGTGTGTATATTTGAATTACAGACATATTAACTGGGCCTCATTTTAGACACTGTACTTCAGGAGTGACCTTGAAATGTTCTTTTTGACAATGAATGCAACACCTTTCCTCTTCAAGTTTTTATTTCCAGTGTCATGGATTGAATTGTATCTCCCCAAAAGTTAGTGTCATAACATTTGGTTGGGCCCTCCATTTTGTGATTTTCCTATGCTGTAAATTCTAATCTCTGCCTGTGGTGAATAGATTAGATTATGTTAAAGGGAAATGAGGTAGGGCTGTAAAACCCTTCCGAAGGTCACCTCCCTGCTCCAATGTAAAGGCAGCTTCCCTGAAGAGTGGTTGCTTGCACCACTTTTTATCCTTTTATCCTACAAGAGATAAAAGAGAAGTAGAGTTGGGAACCTCATATCAAGGATGCAGCACCAGGAGAAGAGTGTGTTCTTCAGACTGAGGTTCCTGTGCCAGGATGCTCCCTGACCAAAAGACTGATGCAACACAGGATCTTTCCTCTAGAGCTGACAAAGAGGGAAAGCCTTCCCCTGGAGCAGACACCCTGAATTTGGACTGGCAGCCTACTGGACTGCGTAAGAATAAATTTTTCTTTGTTAAAGCCATCCACTCTTGGTGGTTCTGTTAGAGCAATACCAGATGACTAAAATACTTGGCTTAGTAGACCCTATGACTGTCCAATTCAAAATGGCCAGTGTACTTCAGTACACTAATGCCTAGGATGTTGTTTATGCCTTCTATTTCATTTTTGACAATTTCCAATTTTACTAGATTCATACTTTGTACATTCCATGTTCTGATTATTAATAGATGTTTGCAGCTGTTCTCATTTTGAGTTGTGTCATATCAGCAAATGAAGGTCCTGAAAGCTTTACTCTAACCACGTCATAAAGGTCAACTTTCCTTTTGGATGGCATGCTGAAGACGAGTTCTGGCGGAGTTTACCTCTCACTGGCTTTTATTTCTAGATTTGCTCAAGACCTTTCACACATACTGTTCAAGCAGTTGCAGGTGTTGTAATCTCACAGTATACAATTAAACCAGGCAAGGGCTCCTTCAGTGGGTCAGGACTGCAGGAAGAAATGGAATGTGTGTCTAAATGCCTCCTCTGTTGTAAGTCTAGGACTGGATGGTGTTCAGCTACCACTACTGAACACTTTGATCAAAGATTCTACAGCAGAGTCCTGATCAAAAGGTGGGAAATGTAGAACTGAGTTTCAAATTACCATGGAATCCAGGTTTTCTGAAGCCACTGAGGCTAGGTGAACCACTGAGATGGTCTTGAAACTTAAGCCAAACCTAACCCCCTGAAGTCCGTTTTAAATCAGTTTAGTTTTATTCAGTAGACAACATCTGCCTTGAGCACTGTGCACTTTTAAACAATTATCTGTATGTGATCAAGTTGACCACAGCAATTCAAAAGGTTTGATGAGAAGCTGAGGGGGCAATGAGTTTATGCTGATGGTGGAGGAATAATTTGGAAAAGGGTAGTGAGAACAGCCGCACAACTTGAAGAATGTACGGAAGGTCACTCAACCGTACACCTAGAAATTGTTGAATTTCACCAAAATATATACATATAACATGTTATGTGACTGGAGAATCTGCATGGCAATCAAAGCCACTTTCCGTTCTCTCTTGTAATTAGGACCCAAGCTGCATAAGGGATGCTGAGGGCAGTGAGATGCATCTTTATTTTAGAACACAGAAGTTCCACCAAGAAGTCTTTTAAGGCTTTAATTTTATTTTATATTCTATGGAAGAGAAAAATGAGAGCATTTAGATGCTTGGCTGGTCTTTATGTGCAAAAACATACTCCTTTTTCTTCCAGACTCAAAAGTTGCCCGTAAATTAAATAGGTATCAATGTAAAGTGTTAGTTCCTATTTTTCCAAACAATGGGGAGATGTCGAAGTTTCTGTTCCACATGATGGAAAAAAGTTCCTTTGTGTTTATTCTGTCTACATTTAACCTTCCATACTTCCAAAAAGGAATAGGCTATGATTGTAAGAAATGATACAAACAGTTGTCAAAACACTCACCTTGGACCTGAGAGAGGGCTTTGCTTGTCCTTCTTCATGGCTGACAAGAACAGGTCAGGAGGAAGCCTCACTGGAGATGAGCCGGGTAACTCAGAAGCCAGCAGTCCTCTGCAGCCAGGGAACTGGGGACAGTCCAAGCCAGGTGCCACCTTCACCGAGCGCTGCCCACGAGCCTGCCCCAGACACGGAGGGGCTTCCCATGGCCTCCCTCACTCTGCGTGGTCTCCTCTCCTTCTCCTTCCACAGTGGTGACTACCACTTCCTGGGCACTTGCTCTGTGCCTTGTTAACACTGCCCTTGTTCCTCCCCAAACGATGCCAGGCCGTTCCCCAGGGCCAAGCTGGCAGTTAGAGAAAGGGAGGCTCAGGAAGTGCATCAGCCAGGAACCCTGCTTCTGCAGAAAAGGGACACCAAAGGCAGAACGGCTGAAGCCAGAAGGGTAGGACCCACAAGGGAGGCAGCAGCAGCCTCGGGCACAGGCAGAGCCAGAGGGGGTGAGGATCACCAGGCCTGTGGTCCTCGACAGAGGTGCTAAGGTGCACCGCCAGGCCCCACGCCCCTCTCTGCAGGCGGGGAGGTGGATCGCCGGGCCCCGCACCCCTCACCAGAGGTGCTGAGGAGTGTGGCCAGGCCCCGCAGTAGCTCGGGAGGTGGACCGCCGGCCCCACGACCCTTGCCAGAGGTGGTGAGGCAGATCGCCAGGCAAACTCTCCGCCCTCCATCTGTTTCCTGTCTCACCTCACCGCGTTCCCACACGTCCCGACAGCTCCTGGGGCTGGAGCAAGCATATCCACTTCCTGCCTCGGAGCTGAGCCCAGCACGCCACTCGGGAAGACTACAACTGGTGGAGGGACAGGCAGCCACTTACGTGACCACCTCCCCCTGAGAGACTAGCCACGTGAAACCACCTCCTCTCGCAATGACCAAGGCACTGCTCTTGCCTTCTGTGACCCTCGTCCTCCTCCTTTCACCTCTGACATGAAGTCCCCCTGCACTCGGGTCCCCTGCGTCCTCATCACTGTGACTCACGCTGGAAGCATCTCCCAAAGCCTTGCGTGGACCCCCTGACATTGCAGATGAGCCGACAGGCAGGTGACTCCAGGCGAGGGTGTCCAGCTAAGCGGGTGCGCACATTAGGGCTACAAGCAGCCTACACACCGCTCACCAAGGCTTGTGTCATGATGTAAGGCTACTTCCACCCAAAGGGACAGCTCTTTCTTTCTTTAAACAGGCTTCCTCAATTGCCCTGTCTCCTTCATGCAACAGACTTACCGGGTTGTCAGAAGGAAGAGAGGCAGGAGAAGGGCCCTCCCAGTACTTAATATCCCAGCTTACTCCCTGGATGCCACAAATAGCTGCCAGCCAAGCGACATCATAATGAAGTCACGACATCACAAAGAGGTCTCTGATAGGCCACCTATGGATTTGAAAAACTAGAAAAAGGCACTGGTGCTTTGTGACAAAACAAACACAAAGCTGTCACTGAGCCACAATGGCCACACTGAGCCACACCTGGCCTTTTCATTCAGGGCCATACTTTCCAGGGGCCTGATGGCACTGCCCGAGCTGCCCAGGTCGTCATGGCACCGAGTCCTCAGCACCTTCGTGCACATACAATGCACCGTGTGGCTGTCACACCATCCCCTCAGGAAGAAGTCCCCAACTCAGACATACCTGTAGGTTTCCAGTACTGGCCGCATCTCAGTCTTCCTGTTCTGCCAAGGCCTTGGAAAAGTAAATTCCATCCCATACAACTGTCTTTTTTGTCGGTCAAAATAAAAATGCAATACTTTCAAGAATTCTTTTTCATTCATTCAAAATACGCACTGTTGGCAGTAACCACTTTCCCCTGATGGAATATTAAATGATGTACACCACATTTACAAAGTCAGCATATTTACACTGGTAAAATGTATGTGAATTCTCCAATTACTGCTTCTCAATCAGGGAATGTTCTGTTTTCCAGAAAAAAATCCAAAGGATGAAAAAGTGGTCATCTGTGAACACACGGCTGCACGAGAATGCTGAGCGTGACCCAACTTCCTACTCCAGCACGGTGAACTTGGCCGTGGTGCTGAGATTTCAGGGGTCGAACACCGTTAGGAACCAGCCGGGATCTGCACCTGCTCACCCATGGGCAGCACTCTTAGATCACACTCGGATACATGTTTTGAACATACTGAAAATCAAATACTGCTAATCATTGTTTCACCAGTATTAGAAAGTGGCACTGAACGATCCTCTCCTCAGCCCACCACACAGTCACCAGAATCCTCTCTGGCAGCAGTGACAGTGCCGGCTTGTTTGGGAACGTCATCACATCCCAGCTGTCGTCCAGGTCAGCTTCCACGGTGACACGCGGCCACCTTCGCCCTTTCACGTCTGAAGAGGCCAGCGTCTCTCTGGCGTTCTCAGTTCGTGGTCCTCCAGCACCAACGAGTGTGGTTTCAACCCACCCGTCCAATGTTTCAGTTCCCCTACCGCAGCCCGGCGCTGAGAAGCCGTCGGAGCGGAGGGCCCTGAGGCCGCTGCGAGGGATCACTGTGCGTGTCTGCTGCCATCACTGCTCCCCACGGAGCTGCCTTCCCAACAGCTCAGGGTCTCCCGTGAGGCCCTCTCTGCAGACTCATAGCCCAGAAGGGAGTTTCGCAGACCACGCCTGGACAGCCCTCTCACTGACAGAGCCCCCGCAGACCGCGCTGATGCTTCCGCTCGCCTCGGCCACACGGTGGCCCAGCTTAAATTCATATACAAACAGCATGTGTAAATCATTTACAGATAGTGTTATTCACGTCTGTGCAGAAAATTAATGACAAAAGGTCAGTCACCAGAGATTGCTGATGAGTGCAATGCCATCACAAGTATTGGACAACACCATCAAAAACAGACCTGATATCAGCTTTACCAATCAAGGCCAACTTTTAATTGGTCACATACCAGCATTTTCATTCCCAAGTTACCTTTTTTTATCAGTTTATTTTAGGTGGATGTTGCTTTTAAGCCTCTGGCTCTCTATTAGGAATAAAATTTCCAGCAGTTCTGTAAGCATCTACTGTGTAAGAAACACTTGCAAACTAAGATATGAGTTGTGTTTTAAACCCAGGCATTCGATGTCTGCCCCACGTCTTCGGGACCACCAAAGCAAGGTCTCAGGTCCACTTGCTGCTTGTAGAAATGTCTCCCATAGCAGTTTCACAACTACCTGTTTCTCCTGTTTTCTCAGAGGCACTTTTAGATCTCCCTCCGCCCCGACTCTCGGGATCTGACGGCCGCTATGTGACGGCCTCTTTCTGCTCCCTCAGTTCTTATCTGCTGTAGGCTTTGTCTCCTTTCACCTCTCAGTTCAACTCCTCTGGACTTCATGCTTCATTCTGGTATTATGAATAAAAACAGCGTGAGTCAGGGCTGTGGAAGAGCTCCATTTAGGTTCCAGTTCCCGGCCCCAGTCAAGTATTTTAAATAGCACTAGAGGGCACAACCCTGTTCTTAAAACTGCAGCTATGACATCTGTGGCCCATCAAAGGGTTTAAAAATAAAAATAAAGGACAAGAGGTATTCAGCCGAATTCAACGCTGCAGAATGCTTTGGAATGACAGTGGCTTTACTTCCAGCTTCCCGTGCCCACAGAAACCCTGGTGCCGTGTGTACTAGTTCGGCTCTGTGGCTGCTGACAGAAAGACCGGCAGTCCTATCCACAAGCTGCTCTGTGGAGCGGTTCGGCTCGGTCCTGCACGGTCACTAGGAGTCCGCATCAACTGGACGGCAACAGGTTTGGTTTTTACAAGCACACATTCCTCCAAAGCAACCGTTCTGCCTTTTTCTTCCCATTTCCAGGATGATGACACAGAAAGGGAAAAGCTCTCTACTCCTTTTTGCCCTCAGTTGAATTCTAGATTAAACCATTCCAAATAGGTAAGCTTCTACGATGAGAGGGGTGGAAAATCGGACCTTAGCCATCATCTATCGGCACCCAAACAAACTCAATGTAGCGCAGCGACATCAGAAGCTGCCTCACTTTAGGGGGAGGGATGAGAAAAAGCACATTTAACAGCGTAAAGCTCATTCCTATGAGGTGGAGGTCACAAACACCTCCCTTCTCCAACCTTTTCAACAGTTGCGAAACCCACTCTTTTCCCCACAGCACTCTACTTCTCTGCTGCGTTCAATAATTCACTGCAATAGCCACATAGAACTCACATATCATACTCACAGTTACAGGACGTCCTGGGCAAGTTAACAGGCTACAACTCGAGTCAGGATCAACTCGGAAATCACAGACCAATTCAGGGGACAGGATACAGTTCACTCACCATGACAGCTTCCAACCAACGCAGTTCTGAGCTCCTTCTCTGTGTGTCCACGGGCCTGGCCGCAGTCTGGTCTTGGCCACCAGACCTCTGCTGCCGGACCGCTCCGTCAGGGCCCCCCAGAACGTCTGCTGCCGGCCCCTGCTCCGTCGGGGCCCCCCCAGAATGCCTGCTGCCGGTTCGTGCTCTGCCAGGGCCCCTCTCCAGGCCCCACTCAGTCGAGCACGGCAGCTCTCTGGCACCGTTGTCAGCAGCCCAGAGACACCTCACTCCCTCAGCAAGCCTCCTGGCCCACGGTGCTCAGTGTTCACTTCCTGTGGGTCAGTGAGCCCACCACAGTCACCTGGCCCCACAGGTCCTGGCCCCCTGTCGCGACCTCCTGGCTCTCGGCACTCATGCCATCCTACGTGACGGACAATCACAGCATTTGCAGATACAACCTGCTTTATCCGCTTCTTCGTTACCCATGCCTGCTCTCGCCATCACTTCCTGCCGCCTGAACGCGCTGGTTATCAGACTTCCGTGCACCGCCGTGCAGGAGCAGAGACAGGGGTGGCCTTACTGGGCTCTAGAGATCTGGAGGGAAATGCCCCTCATGGTTTCCCAGTCAGTAAGACATTGGTTTAAGACTAAGGTATCTGTACTTCATCACAGTAAGAAAGTATCCCACGATTCTTACTTCCTTGAGCTTTTTTTTTGACATGTAAACAGTTACTGAATTTTTTCAAAGGCTTCTCAGTATCTATGAAGATAATCCTACAATTTCTCTTTGGTTTACTGATTCAGTATACGATGTCAATACCTTTCCTAACACTGACCCAACCCGCGGTCCTGGAACACACCAGCCTCCGCACTTGCCCCTTTCTCTCCTCTCCGCCGAGAACCTGCCTCCCCTGGTTTTCACAGGCTCAGCCCTTCGTCCAGTTCAGGTCTCTGCTAAACAACGACCTCCTCGGAGATCCAAGCCCTGAGCACTCAATCACGAGGAGCCTTCTGGTCACCCTCGAGCACAGTCCTCTGCTTTGATTCTCTACTTAGCACTTACCAGGTGCTGACGTTTCTCCTCGGTTCATCAGGTATCTGTCCTGGTGAGAACGTACGCTCCATGACAGCAGCGAACCTGTGTCTGTGGAGACTTCCTGCTACATGACCAAGAAATACAGTATCTGGCATCTCTCAGGCACTCAGTAAACACTGTAATTCCCATTTTGAGATCATTAAAGGAACTCAATGTCAGATCTTACCGCAAGGAAAAACTAACAAAAATTGCCTTCTCTGAATACCTTTACTGAATAAATCTAGATTTGCCTATATTAGCGAGAAGCTACAAAAACACCCAATTTAAGAACAGCAATTTTCTGACAGTCTAAATCAGGGAACTGGAAAATGCTAACCAGTACTTTAAAAAATGTGAACACCAAAACCAAGATTCCTTTTCTTTCATTTTTAATATTTTCAAGTTAAAAGTTTTATCAGTATTGTGAAAAAGGTTAACCTTTAACTTGGATAAAGAACAAATCAGTAGCACAGGTGAACTTACTGTATCTAGTAAAAAAGCTAAGATGAAATGAACTTTCATAGATTTTAATATTTACACCTCATGAGCAAAAATAAATAAATAAACTCACAAAAATTAATTTCCAGTACATCCACTCCTCACTCAGTGATATGGTTAGGTTCTGAAGACCAGGTTGTTTTGTGAAAACTGGTGTTTTGTGAAAACTGGTGCTATACAAAACTGGAGGATGGCCGCATCAGACCCCGTAACAGAGGGTGACATCACACAACTGTCAAGCTGTCGAGAGCCACGGCCCGGCTGAGTCGACCCCTTCACCCCGTAACCAGTGATCACCCCCTCACCTCAGCACCACCACCGCGGGATGCAGCCCACCAGTCAGCGATTGGATGGTAGATTTTCTACTATTGTCACAAACGCAAAAACGAGCTAGTCAGTCAGTGACGGGTAGGTGGGTACCCTAGACACTCAAAAAGGTAGAAAGGCAAAAGAACTCAACAGTTACCTGTAAAGGCAGATGATTTCTCAGACTGTTTTACTTTTAGAATTTTCCTCTTAATAAATATATAACCACAAAGACAAGATTTACATGCAACAGGAACCTGGAAGGAAAAAATACATCACTGATTCACTACCATCACATCCCTCAACTGTGTATGTGGTCTCTTCAACTGAACAATGTGTTACTTGAACATCAAAATCACGTCCATGTTTAAATGTCTCTCTTCACAAAATACTGAGATACAAATTATTTCCTGCATACCTTCCCCTTCTCCTAGGGCTGAACAGTGTCAGGCACACAGTAAACACTTCATCTAAACTAACGTGACAGGCCACAGGAAGAATCTAAAGAAAGTGAGTATTTCCCAAATGTCAGGCCGAGAAAATACGAACACACAGATTAGACTAGGCCAAAAGGGATCGATTCGGAAATTACTACACCAATCCCAGGATTAGTGATTATATAAATAAACAAAGGATACATCCGACAGACAGTTCAAAGGGGTGGGGGGGGTGATTTAATGGGGAAATAATCAACAAATTGATCCCTAGTCACAAAGCAGAAAAAAGAACTGAGCAGGCTCCGAGAGCCAAAGCAGGGACAGGAAGATGCCCAGCGCCCCTGACGGGAGGAGGGTTTCTAACAGCCACTCTGAGGGGCAAGGAACGACAAGAGAGGAAACAGATGTCTAGAAAGTTACTCCCATTCTCTGCTCCAGGAAAGACCTCTAATAAACTTCATAAGCGCTGTAGGTTTCTTTTCCTCAGCTGTAAAATATCTAAGGACCTCTTCTGTCTGAAGAGGTCCAAGATCTTTCAGGCATTTAAAAAACGAATAATTACTTAGGAGCTTTCTTAAAGTACAATGAATACATAATGAATGGCACCTACTTATAATTTTCAGTTTGCTAAGTTTCGGCACGTGTATACACACGTGAAACCATCATCACAGTCAAGACAGGAGCACACGCGTCATCCCCGACGGCTTCCGCATGTCCTCTGTAGTCTCTCCTCCCACCTCCACCCCCACCTTCTAGTCCCCATGCAACTACTGATCTGCTTTACATCACCACAGAGTAGTTTGTATTTCCTAGAGTTTCAAATAAATGAAACCAGAAACACATATTTTTTTCTTTGGATTCTTTCACTCAGCGTAATTCTTTCGAGACTTGCCCATGTTGTTCTGTACAACAAGTGAATTCCTTTGTGTTGCTGACCAGTACGCCTCTGTGAGGGTGTACCAGTTTGATATTCATCAACTTGTTAGTGGATATTTAGATTCCTTCCAGTTTGAAGCTACTACAAAATAAAACCAGAAAACCAAATCTGTTGCTGTCGAGTTCATTCCTACTTACGGCAACCTTACAGGCTACAGTGGAACTGCTACATACAGTTTCCAAGGAGCAGCTGCTGGACTTGAACTGCCGACCTTTCCGTCAGCAGCTTATGAATATTTTCATACCACTTCTTACACAGACATCCGCTTTCTTTTCTCCTAGATAAATACCTAGGAGAGGAACAGCTGGATCAAACTGTTTTCCAAAGTGGCTGTACCATCATATGTATGAGTTCCAGTCCTTTCACACCTCACTGACACTTGGTTTGTTCAGTCTTTTATAAGGCGGTGTAGCGGTTAAGTGCCACTGCTGTGGTCCTGTAACTGAAGAGACCTGAGTGACCTGATTGAGGTTCTGGAGATCGAGCCAACAAGCGCAGTCTCCCAATGGGTGTCATGCTTGCTACCCTGCCCCCAAAGCACATGAGGGTGCATCCTTTTTGGTAGCAAATGGCATAAGTTTATTAGCCAAGCCAAGCCAAGTGCTGTCAATCCATGGGTCAGTCTCGATGAGTGGGAAAAAACCCCGTATACATTTTCGGGGTGCTTTTTATTGGCAAAAGCTGGGGGTGATGTCCTATATGGGAGGAAGAGGTAAGTAATTTGGTTTCTGATTGGCTTTGAGGCTCCTGAGGCCACTTCCCAACTACCAGGAGGAACTGGTACATTTGCATCACAAACTTGCAGGGAGAGCTGTTGATGCTCCCTTGGTAACCTTACCAATGCCGTGTTGGTGTGCGTGTGTGTTCTATAATGTAAACCACGACCTTTGTCATCCCTGGAAAATGTCAGATTCTGGAGTAAAATACGTGCTGCAGCAATCAGGTTCCCTAGCTAACCTCGTCACTAAACACGCGACTAACTGCTAACCAAAACGCGAGCAGTTCAAACCCACCACGGGCTTCTTGGAAACTCTCTGGAGCAGTTCTACTCTGTTTGATAAGGTCACTATGAGTCAGAATCAACTCGACAGCACTGGTTTGGTTCTGGGTTTTTTAAAGTAGTTCATTTTATTGCTATGCTAACAGTAATACCACAAGCAGGTATTTTCTCAGTTTAGGAGGCCAGAAGTCCAAATTCAGAGTGCCAGTTCTAGAGCAAGGCTTTCTCTCCCTGTCAGCTCTGATGTCGTTGGTGATATTCGTGGGGTCTGTATCTTCTCCTCCAGGTTTTATTGCTTCTCTGTGTCTGTGTTTTGTTGTTGTTTTTTGATTGGCTTAAAACACACCCTACACCAATATGGCCACATTAACATTACAAATAAAACCCTATTCCCAAGTGAGATTAAATCCCCAAGTATAGTAATTAGGATTTACAACCCATATTTCACCAGGGCACAATTCAACCTACAACACCCAGGTGCGCAGTGGTTAAGAGCTATAGCTACTAACCAACAGCTGCTTCTTGGAAACCCTATGGGGTTCTACTCTGTCCATATATAGGGTTGCTATGAGTTGGAGTTGATTTGACGGCAATGGGCTTAGGTTTTTGTTTTTGTTTTGGAACGACCACATCTTTTCCTGTGCTTATTTGCCATCCATATATCTACCTTAGTGAAGTATTCAAATCTTTGTCTAATTTTTTTCATTGAATTGCTTTTTATTATTTATACATTCTAGATACAAGTTTGCTGGACATATGCTTTGCAAAGACTTTCTCATAGTCTGTGGCTTCCTTCATTCTTTTAGAAGTGACTTTCGAAGAGCAGGCATTTTGATTTCGATAAAGCCCAATTTAACTTTATATGTTTCTTTTTTGCATCGTGTTTTTGGTGTCATAACTAAAATATGTGCCCAACTCAAGATCACACAGATTTTTCTCTATTTTCTTCCTGAAGTCTCACAGCTGGAAAGTCTTAATTTAAGTCTACGACCCACTCTGAAATATTCGTCTAGGGTACAAGGTAAAGGTCAAAGTCTGCGTGTTGTGGTGGCTGTTGTCATGTTAACATGCGTGTGCCCAGCAGCTCCAGCACTGCCGTCGCAGTCACCTAGTCCTGCTCTGACAGAATACCACAAAGTGGATGGCTGCAGCAGGGAAAAGTGTACTCTTACACAGTCCAATAGGCTGTTTGCTCCCGGGAACGGGCCTTCCCTGTCAGCTCTAGAGGCAAGTCCTTGGTCGGGGAGCATCTTGGCGCAGGCACCTCAGGTCTGCACGTTGCGCTCTTCTCCTGGTGCTGCTTTCTTGACAGTGCGAGGGTCCCAATTCTCTGCTTGCTTCCCTTTTCTTTTATCTCTTGTAGGAGGAAAGGATAAAGGGTGGTGCAAGCCACACTCCAGGGAAACCCCCTTTACAGTGGAGCAGGGGGTGACCTTACACAGGGATTTACAGTCCCACCCTAATCCTCTTACAGCGCAGGAAAATCACAAAATGGAGGACTACCATAAAATACTGGGAATCATGGCCCAGCCACAAGGCTACGCACCTGTTTGGGGGGACACAGTTCAATCCATGACGGGCACCCATTGAAAAGGAGTTGTTGTTGTTGTTTTAACATGGAGATATCCAATGGTTCCAGCACCATCCACTGAAAAAGAATATTCTTTCTCTGCTGCTGTGATCTCGCTGGAGAGAAGGAACAGACTACTCCCTGCCCCGACCCCCGCCAGCTTGGTTCACACACTGAGACTGACGACTCACTCACTCAAGCACCACGAGTGTATAAAAAGGCTTTCAGAATGAGGTTCTCCGGGGAAGAGCTGGGTAGATTCCCAAGCAGGTCCAGATCAGCTTGAAAGAATAAGGAAAGGAGCACAGCCTGGGGTTTTAAAGGTGATTAGGTGGGGCAGATGGGGTGAGGGCCCTGCATGTGCACAGTCTGGAAGCCTGTGGGGGCCGAACTTCCTGACGGAGCTAGAGAACACCTGGGCTTCCTCATCATCTTGCCCATGTGCCGGGGAGACAGAAAGGAGCAGCGAGACTTCAATGCTGTCAGCACACATCAAAGGAGTCTGCCTGTTTCACCCCGGTGAAACTGCCTGTTTCCACCCCGGTGGCTGATGACTCAAACATAGCTGTTGACTCAAAGATATCCTGTCGTATTCTAATGAATTTAAATTTGTTTACCCCAAACCAGCACTGTAAGAGGCCTGTAGCCTAAGGCCACTATGAGAGGTAAGTTCCATTGAATGCCTTGTTCAAGAGCGAAATACCCTGTATTTTGAAAAGTGAAATGAGTACCTGAGTCACTCCCAGTAGCGTTTGGAGCACCAAGTGATCTTGGTGAGACCTTGTATGTGCAGAGACAAATGTGGCCTTGATTTATATTTTGGGTGCCCGTGACATAAGCAATTCCCAAAGTTACTCCAAAAGGGGACAAAAGTGAAAGAAGTGTTGTGGCTACCACTGGCCAGATGAAATGGGAAGATCATCTGCAATAGTCTAAAAGTCAGTCAAAACGCACAGACGGGGCTGATGGGGCATCCACTGTAAGGTACAGCCTGAAGTTTGGCCAAGTGTCCTGACCTCTAGGTCCTGTCCTAGAATGAAGAACATCCAGGTCAAGGAGTGGACAGCAGCAGCTTTCCTATGGGATCCATCATGTATGATAATACCTGTAAACTGTAAAAACTCTCTTGGCAAAGTTAATTCCAAGGGGCTCTTGAGGTAGCCAAAAGAGGTGTGACCATCTCCAGCGCCACAGCAGATGGGAGGGAACTGAGGGCTCTGTGAATCTGTGGAATTCAAGCAAGGAAACAGTTCCAATGGTTAAGGTAAGGTACACCTTTTTGTCCATTACATTTGGATGAATATAGAAAAACAAAAATCATCACAACAAAAATCATCACAACTAGACCAGTAAGCAACACCCTCATAAATGGAGAAAGGATTGAGGCTGTCAACGTTTTGTTTTACGTGGGTCCACAATCAACGCCCATGGAAGCAGTAGTCAAAAATCAAAAGATGCATTCCATAGGGAAAGTCTGCCACAAAGGACCGCTTTAATAAAGTATTGAAAGTAAAGATGCCACTTGGGAGGACCAAGGTGCACCTGACCCAAGCCATGGTATACTCAATCACATCACATACATGTGAAAGCTGGACAATGAACAAGGAAGACAGAAGAAATGACGTGTTTGAAACGTTGGGTTGGAGAAGAATGTTGAATGTACCATGGACTGCCAGAAGAACAAACAGATCTGTTCTGGAGGAAGTACAACCAGGGTGCTCCTTGGAAGCTGAGATGGCAATCATATCTTACATACTTTGAACATGTTGTCAGGAGGGATCAGTCCCTAGAGGAGGACACCATGCTTGGTAGAGGGGAGAGTCAGTGAAAAAGAGGAAGACCTTCCACGAGATGGACTGAGACAGTGGCTGCCAAGATGGGCTTAAGCATAAAAACAATTGTGGGCATGGTGTGGGCTCTGGCAGTGTTTTGTTCTGCGGTCTGTGGGACCGCCATGAGATGGAACCAACTCAGTGGCACCCTATGTGGAAATCCCCTCAAGAATTTAGAGACATTTTGTTTAAATTTAATGTGAACCCCAGATATATCTGTAAGAGAAGTGTCAGTATCAAGTCCATGAAGATTTAGCAGTTGGTGCAATTTTTTTAAAGAACATGTTTTTACTCTTTCTCTGACTGTACAACACACTTCACTAGTTTTGCAAAGGTGTCCCTCTAGTGAATTTGAATGTCTAGGTGACCCCTGGAGAACTAGCACGGTCAAGCACCAAGCCCACTGCACGACCTAATGAATCTGCTGTAGAAAGCAGACATCAAAAATGCAAAAGACTACATTCTTATGTAGGGACAGCAAATTTACTTTAAAAAAAAAAAGGCAGAAGAATGAGCAACATTTTTGAAAAGGCAGCACCTAGAAAAATACGGCTTCAGCGAGGACTTAAGTTTTAAGTACTGTTCTAGTCAACATTTTAAAGTGATTGTGAGCTATAAAATTTAAAAATATGTTAAAATCATCCATTTACTAGAATCTAGGAAAAAGTCATTACACTGCAGGTCCTTTCGTCACATTTATGCGAAGTTTGGTGGCACTGTGGAGCTGGGAGCCCACGGCTCGGGGGTCCACCGCCCACGGGTGCAACGGAAGACAGCCGCCCGAGGCAGGAAGGGGCCCCGGGGCCAGGGCGCGGGGGCCGCCCTCGTCCCTCGGCCACTGTCCCCCGGGCCGCCGAGGGGCTGCGGCGGGTCGGACGCGGCGGCCCGCCCCCTGGCCACGCGCCCGCGGCCGCCCCCCACCCCGCCGGCGCCGCACGGCGCACCGAGGCCGCGGGGACCCGACGGCCGCCAGGCGACGGCCACCGCCCCCGCGCCGGGCCCTGCCCACCTGTTGCTCGTACTCAGGGCGCGACTTGGTGGCCACTTTCTCGGCTCGACATGCGGACGAGCTCCCGGCCCCTCGGCAGCCGCGGCAGCCCCGGCGCGGGCTACCCCCCCGGCCCCTCAGCCTCCCGCCCCGCCGCCCCTCGGCCCACCGGCGTACGACCCGGACCCCGACCCCGGACGGAGCGCGCGTGCGCGGCTGGCGGCGGGGCCGGCGGGCCGGGGGGCGGGGCGCCGGGGCCGGGGGGCGGGGTGCCGGGGCCGGGGGCGGGGCGCCGGGGGCGGGGGGCGGGGCGCCTGGGGCCAGGGCGGGCGGGCCTCTGGAGTCGCCTCCTCCGGACCGCGGCGGGCGCCCTGCATCCCGCGCGGTCCCGAGTCTCGACGGGAGCCCGCATCCACCGCCAGCGTGACAATGGCCGGGCTGCCGTGTGGAATTTGGGGGCTCGGGGCGTGGCTTGGGCGGGACTCCGCAGAAACGGGCGTTGTGCTCCACAAACGAATGCACGGAAAGGGCGGGGCGTCCGCGATTCTGAACACGCCCCGTCACCTGGGAGGAGGAGACAGCGAGCGTGCAGGGCGGAGCGACCGCGGTGATGAGCACGCCCCCCAATCCGGAGGAGGAGACAGTGAGCTGGAAGGGGCGGGGCCAAGGGAAGGCGCTCCGCCCGAAAAATAAAGCAAAACCAGCCAATGGCCTGGAGTCGGTTCTGACTCCGAGGGGAGGCTGGTGGATTCCAGCTGTCGACTACTGGTAAAGCGGCTGGGCTGTGAACCACTGCACCACCAGGGCTCCGTTTAGTAGGAGCAAGCCTCCCACTGGCAGGCAAATTTGAGTAAAATACTGCCTCTGTCCGCGAGGAGCACAGGCCAGCTCTGTAAACCAGTGCTTCTCAACGTCCGTGGTGAAGGACCAGCTCGAGTTTTTTGTTTTTTCTTAAACCTGTCACTAATACTTAGTAAAATAAGATAAAAATTAATTACTGGGAAAAAGGAAACAAAAAAGATGTACAAAATGTAAATCTGTTTAAAAAGCATTGTACTCGACGGATATAAAGTTACATTTCCGTAAGTGGAACCAGCATTACATAGGAAGCAATTTAAGAAATTGTGAGCTTTGGTCAGAGACTGTTTGCCAGTGTATTACAGGAGATGGCTATTACACTAACTAAAATCACAGCTGTGGCTGAAACCAGACTCTTGAGTGAAATGGCTATTTGACTCTCCAAATACCTGGAAGCACACTTTGAATGAACACAACGTATATAAATACTTAAAGCTGTGGGTGTAGGGGACCAGTGTGCTTCTTATTTGTTCAGGTATCTAAATCAGGTTGGATTGACAATTGTGCTAGTTGCAATAGAAATTTTATGTCTGAGACAATTTCTGTATTCTCATGGGTAACAAAACCAGCCTCTTCAAGGTATGCTGATTGAAATGAAAATGCGTTTTAATTAAGTTTAGCAAATTCAGGGCACTGATTCTTTTTAAGTTTTATTCAAAATGAAATTATTATTATTTTCAGAATTATTTTCGATCCTTATCAGAGGCCAGTTCCAACAATTTATCTTGTAAAGTAATAGATTTTAAATTATCTTTTAATAGCAATAAAGTAGATTCCAGACTCTATTGTTATATGCAAGGATCTTCTTGGGAAACCTTTTATGGAAAACCTGTTGGTGCAGTGTTAAGTGCTACGTCTGCTCACCAAAAAGTCAGCAGTTTGAATTCACCAAACGCTCCTTGGAAAGCATGGAGCAGGTCCACTCTGTCCTATAGGGTCGCGATGAGTCAGCACTGGTTTTTTGGGAGAGGGAGTTTCTTCTGGGGGAAAATAAAATGCAGGATGTCCTATCACATTTGTTTAATGTTGAATGATAACTTTTCACAGGTGTACAATGTCAAGTTCATTGCCACTTTCATTGACAGTTGTCATTAAAATATGGAACATACAAAACAGCATGCAAAATCTGTTCTTCCAAGTTTCTTTCATTTTTGTCTTTTAATCTCATCTGCCAGTGAAAAATATGTTCTATTCCTTCTTTGCATTAAAATATTAAGATCATTAAGAATACCAAAGATATTATTAAAAAATCAGCACTTCCGACAGACCAATTCGTGTCTTTAAAAGTTGGAGCCTCAGCCTTGTACTAGAGGTTCTAGTCAGAGCAGTTAAGCAAGAAAATGAAATAAGATGCATTTAGATTAGGAAGGAAAAAGTAAAACTGCTTTGTATGTGCATGTGTACTTCAGATGAAAATTTATAGACCGGATTAGTTTTTTGCTAAACAATTAACGCACACATTGTTTTGTGACATCAATTGTCAACTTGTGATGTGTCAGCACTGTCCCTTTCTGCACCTTAGCTTACCCATTTCCATTAGTCCAGCTTTCCTGTGCCATCTCATCTTTGGTCTTGGGCTGCTGTACCCATTAGTCTCCTATATATGGTTGAATTACGTGTGATTGCTTGTTTTATAGGCTTGATCTTTAGCTGATCTTTGTCCAAAGGGTGAACTTTAGGAGTGACTGCAATACTGAGTTAAAAGTAGTGTCCAGGGGCCAAACCGTTGGGGTGTTTGTACAGTCTGTCAAACTAGTAAGTCTGACCTTTTTTAGTGTGTGAATTTTTTCCAAGTTTGTCTGCCTCTCTGTCTGGGACCCTCTGTTGTGGTGCCCGTCAGAGCAGTCAGTGGTGGCAGCTGGGCACCATCTAGTCATTCCAGACTCCATCTGGTGGAGGCTGTGGTTGTTGTGGTCCGTTACTCCTTTGGGCTGCTCTTGTCGTTATGTCAGTGGTTTTCTGCATTCTTTTCAAAAAGTAAAACTATTTCTATTCACAGATGACATGATCTTGTATATAGGAAATCCTAAGAAATCTCAAAAACCATTAGAACTAATAAATCAATTGTATTTCTGTACAATGATTGTTCACTGCAATAAGTAATCCAAAGATAAAATTAAGAAAACAACACCATCAAAAATATTTAGGAATAAGGACAAATATTGTATGAGACTCCTACGATAAGAACTTAAAAACAGACTCATGCACAGAAGAAAAGACTCTGATGGCTGCAAGGGTGGGGAGGGAGGGAGAGGGTGAGGTGTAGGTTAGATAGTTGATAGAAATTTGGTTGGGTGAAATCAGTGACAGCACACTTTAGAAAGAAAATCAATTTTAACTCGACTTCAACATAACATGATTGCTCCTCCCATCTTAACCTAATATTGCAAGGATGGAGTAGTTGGGGCAGGAGGCCGTGGACCATGCTCTCAGGGGAAATTGAGGCCAATTGGCACAACTAGTGTTTCACTAAGAGAGTCTTCTGCACCCCAAATTGCTGAGTGGTGTCTGGGGTCTTAAAAGCTGCTGAACTACCATCTGAGGTACACCAAATGGTCCCAACTCAGCACGAATGGATGATCTCCAAGGACCAAAATGACATGGGGCAAAGAGAACCCGGAAGAGAGACAGACCCACATGAGCGGATGACTACATCGACATGTGACTGGAAGAACTGGATGGTGCCCAGCCACCACCAGTGAGAGCCATGATGGACCTCACAAAGTTGAGTCTCACAGGCAACATGAGAATAAAAAGGGGTGCACCCTGAGATCTCCACAACTGATGGTCCAGAGGTCTCGGGGCTCCCCTGGGAGCATAGCACCTGACCCTGATGCTGCCCCTGTCCATAGATCGTAATGGAGGTCAACTCTTCAGGGAGAAATGGATTGGACTTGGTAACAGTGAGCAAACACATCATGTGTGCACCTTTTGGTTCTATGCATGTATAGGATGTCATCAGCTGATCTCTCACTGGGCACAGGGGAAAGGGTAGAGAGGATGGGATAGGAGATTGTTAGGAGGATATGACATGTACAGAACAGAGGAGTGTGTTGTCACTGGGCAGGGAGAGCAGTGGGAGCTGCTCATTGGTGGGTATACAAATCTATATGGGATTGTATATTCTCAATCATAATAAAAATGTATATTAAAAATATATATCTATATTTAGGAATAAATCTAATAAAAGAAGTACAAAGCTTATACTCTAAAAACTATAAAACACTGTTGGAAGAACTCAAAGAAGACCTAAATAAATTAAAACATGTCATGTATTTATGGATCAGACTTAATATTGTGAAGATGGCAATATTCCCCATGTTGATGTACAGATTTAACGTACTCTCTCTCAAAATCCTAGCTAGTGTCATCACAGAAATTGATAAGCTGATTATAAATTTCACACAGAAAATTGAAGATTGAACACTGTGAAAAACAACTTGGCAGTTTCTTAAAAACTTAAATACAGAACTACCATATGACCCAGCAATTCTGTTTACATACCCAGAAGACTTGAAGGCAGAGACTCAAACAGATGCTTGTACACCAATTTTCCTTGCAGTACGTCATTCACAAGAGCCAAAAGGTAGAAAAAACCTAAATGTCTATCAACAGATAAACAGATAAACAAAAGTTGTGTAAACATTAAAAAAAAAAAAAAGAGAGACTGCCATTGAGTCAATTTTGATCCATGGCAACCCTATAGGACAGAGTGTAACTGCCACGTAGGGTTTCCTTGGCTAGGCTGCAAATCTTTACAAGAGCAGATGCCAAATCGTTCTCCCACTGTGTATACATACAATGGACTAATAATTGGGCCATAAAAAGCAATGAAGTTTTAATATATGCTGCAACATGGATAAACTTTGAAAATATCCAAAGTAGAATAAGTTAGACACAAAAAAGACAAACGTATGATCCCACTTACTATGAGATGCCTAGACTAGGGGATAGCACTGACGCATCGAAGCACTAGCAACCAAGGTCACGTAACAGTTTGTGTATTAACTTTTTAATGAGAAATCAGTTTGCTCTGTAACCTTTCACCCAAATCTCTCCCTCTTACACAAACACACACACACACACACACACACACACACACACAGAGTCTAGATGAGGTTGACGCATAGAGATGGAAAACAGATTAGTGGTCACCAAGGGCTGTTAATCCATGCGAGGAGTTAAGGCTTAACGGCGAGTTTCCATTTGGGACCATGAAAAAGTTTTGGAAACAAAGTGGTGATGCCTGCACAACCTTGTGACTATAATTCATGTCACTGGATTAAATACTTAAAAATGATTACAGTGCAGATGTCATGCATATTTTACCATAATTAGAAAAACTAGAAGTTACAAATGGAAATAAGGAAGAAAACAACTGTACAGATCTCACTGAAAAAAAACTGAAGGAACTCAAAATAGCCAAAAGAATCTTGAAAAACAACTCAGACTTCCAGGTTTCAAAACTTAACTGCAAAGCCACAATCACCAAGCCAGTGCGGTACAGGTCAAAAACAAACAGACAAACACATATTGGCAGACCCGAGCTTAGAGCTCCCAAACCACACCCCAACACTCCTCGTCAGCTGACTTTCAATGTGGGCCAAGACAATCCAATGGGGAAAGAACAGTCTTCTTAATGAATACTGCTAAAAGACCAGGCTTGATGGTCTGACAACCCAGAGGGTCCCCTAAGAGCACGGCCTCTGGTCTCACTCCTCCCCTAGAGCTGAAACCAGCACCCAAACAACTCTTCATACAAAATTGGACTGGTCTGTAAGCCATGAAGTGAGAGGGTGGAGAAGGGGGACAGGACCACCACCTTCTGCCTTCATTCTTCATTGTCCAACTTTCACTTGCATGTAAGCCGTTTGAAAATACCATGGCTTGGATCAGGTGCTCCTTAGTCCTCAGAGTGACATCTTTGCTTTTCAGTACTGTGAAGAGGTCATTTCCAGAAGATCTTCCGGTGCAATCACAGTGTTGCTTATTGGTCTGGCTGGGAAGATTTCCGTTTTCTGTATGTGAGGTATAATCCACACTAAACATACTAAATGCTGTCACCATTCATCTTCATCACTAAATGCTTCAGGTCCTCTTCACTGTCAGTGAGCAAAGCAAGGTGGTGTCACCTGCTTGTCATAGGTTCCTAACAAGTCTTCTTCCATCTCTGACATCACGTTCTTCTTCATACAGCCTGGTATCTTGGATTATTCATTCGGTTTATGGTTTGGATAAGGACGGCAAAAAGATATAACCTTGATACACACTTTTCCTGACTTCTGATCACGCAGTATCACCTCATTCTATTTGCATAACTGCCTCGGGGTCTAGGTACAGGTTCCACACAAGCACAATTAAGTGTTCTGGAATTCTCTGCAGTGTTATCCATAATGCGTTATGATCCACACAGTTGGATGCCTTTACACAGTCAAGAAAACACAGCTAAACATCTTTCTGATATTCTCTGGCTTCAGCCAGAATCCATCTGACATCGGCTGTGATATCTTTTGTCCCACATCCTCTTCTGAATCCAGCTTGCATTTCTGGTAGTTCCCCGCAGACATACTGCTGCAACCACTTCTGAATGATTTTCAGCATCATTTTACTTGCGTATGAGGTTAGTGATATTGTTAGACAGTTTCCGCATTCTGTTGGATCAACTTTCTTTGGAACCGGCACAAACACGGATCTCTTCCAGTTGGTTGGTCAGGTAACCATCTGCCAAATTTCTTGGTGTAGAAGAGTGAGTAGCTGCCGCGCTGCATCTGTTTGTTGAAACGTCTCCGTTGGCGTTCTGTCGGTTCCTGGAGCCTTGTCTTTCGACAACGACTTCCCTGCAGCCTGAGCTCTTCACTTCGCCGCCCTTGGTTCTCGATCACGTGCTACCTCCTAAAATGACTGAGTGGTGACTAGTGCTCTTCGGTCCAGTGATGATGTGTAATGCTTCCGTCTTCTTTTCATGCTTCCTGGTTTGTTCAATATTTTCCTCATAGAAATCTTCAATTTTAAAACTTGAGGCTTGAATTTTTTCCTTCAGTTTCTTCAGCTTGAGAAATACTGAGCATGTTTCACCCTTTTGGTTTTCTAACGCCACGTCTTTGCACATTTCATTGTAATACTTCCCTTTGTCTTTCCCGACCACCCTGGGAAGTCTTCGGTTCAGCTCTTTCACCTCGTCACCTTTTCTGTCTGCTTTACCTCCTTGTGTTCAAGAACAAGTTTCAGAGTCTCTTCTGACATCCAATTTTGGTCTTCTTCTTTTTTTTTTTTAACTTGGCTTCTTGATGACCTCTTGCTTTCTTCACATACGGTGTCCTGGATGTCATTCCACAACTCAACTCATCTTTGATCATTAATGTTCAGTGCATCAAGTCTAGTCACAAGATGGTGCCATGGATTGAACTGTGATTTCCTCTTCCCCCCGCCCCCAAAAGCTGTGTATCAGTTTGGCTGGGCCGGGATGCCTGGATGTGAATGTCAATCCTGCCTCCATGATGTTAATGAAGGAGAATGGGCAGCAGTTGTGTTGGTGGGGCAGAACTCAATCTGTGAGGCTGTATTGTGCCTTGAGGCAATCTCTAGGGATATAAAAGAAAGCAGCTAACAAAGAGATTTGGGGACTTCACATAACCAAGAAAGAACATGCCAGGAGCCGAGCAGATCCTTTGGATCTGGTGTCCGTGTTCCTGAGAAGCTTCCAGTCCAGGGGAAGATTGATGACTAAGACGTTCCTCTAGAGCTGACAGAGAAAACCTTCCCCTGGAGCTGTTGCCCTGACTTTGGATGTGTAGCCTACTCTTTTGTGAGAAAATACATTTCTGTCTATTAAAGCCACCTACTTGTGGTATTTCTGTTATAGCAGCAGTAGGTGAAGAAGACAGATGGCCCCTCAGTTGGTGTGGAACATACCCAAGGTCGTATTTTGGCTCTTGTCGATGTGTTTTAATTTTAATTTTCTTCAGCTTCAGCTTGAATTGGCATGTGAGTAATTGCTGGTCAGTTCCACAGTCAGCTGCAGGCCTTATTCTGACTGATGCTGCAGAGTTTGTCAATTGTCTCTTTCCACTGATGTAACCAATCTGATTCCTGTGTGTTCCATCTGGTGAGGTCTAAACATATAACTCACCACTGTCAGGTCAATTCTGGTTCATCCTGAACATATAGGACAGAGTGGAACTGCCTCATAGAGTTACCAAGAAGCAGCTGGCAGATCTGAACTGCAAATCTTTTGGTTAGTGGTCATAGCATTTAACCACTATGCCACCAGGGTATCTTCTACTTGTATAGTTGCTGTTTATGTTGTTTTGAAAAACAACATATTTGTGTTACTGGAAAAGCCCTGGAGTTCAGCTACCCGCCACTAAAGCCAATGTCAGAGACAAGAGATCAGGTGAATGATCATAGATTTTATTTGCAAGCCAGCATTGTGAAGAGACAGGGGATGTTCTTGTCCTCAAGCCTGTCTCAAGTTGTCAGGCAAGGTTGGGATGTTTAAAGGGAGAGGCCACATGCAGATGCAGGGGTTCAAAAGGGGCTTGAGGAAGTGGCTGGGTTCTTTCAGTGCTTTGGCCTCTCTAGGTCATCTGCGCAATAAGGGTGTCACCTGCTTTTCTGTCTCCCAAGGCCATCACCAGCCATTCAGGAAAACAAAATGGTGATAGACACCACCTGGCCAGCAATCTGAAGGAAAAAGGCTCCAACACGAGTGCCTTCCCTGTCCTTCCTGGCCTCCTGCTTGATTCCTTTATCACTGGTTAGAGCCTGGTTATCAGACAACCGGTATCAATCTGCAGCAGCATCGCCACCTGGGGCTTGTGGAATGTGGAGGTCATATCCTCCCCTGCATATTGGGGACAATCTGAAACCATGCCTTTCAGGCCCTTAATTTTAGGTCCTCCCCAACCACTCCCACCACCGCCCCAGGTGCACTCATGTCCTAATTAGGACAGAAACCAGCCTGTGGTTTCATTTGAAATAAAGAAGTTTTTGGCCTTGCAAAATTCTATCATGTAATCTCTGGCATTGTTTCTATTACCAAGACCATATTTTCCAACAACTGATCCTTCTTGCTTCCAACTTTTGCATTCTGATCATTGGAACAACACCAAGCAGAGGAGTACCAGAGGCCTGCTTTGTTAAGGAGACTTGGAGACTAGTCACAGTACCAAAGTTCACCATAACAATTGCTTATAACAAAAGCATACAGTAACAACAACAGTATGGAGCAACATCCCTATTGTTACCCAGTAAGAACAATAATCTCAAATTTAGTGCGTGCGTTTTTCTACAGTACACAATTTTTACTATAATCCCTAAATGTACTATTGACTTCAGCTGGTTTTTTTTTTCATACTACCACTTTCTTAATGATGGAATCAGTGTTTGATTCACATTCTGACCCTTGTTTTGTAATCTGGTCATCCACTCCAGCGTCTTCCTGTTGGAACCTTGAAATCTAAAACACACTTTTACGGAATTCATAAAATGTAAGCTGCATTCCCTGACAATGCAAGCTTTCATGGTTGCATCCACTTCAGAGTTAGTTGTATTTGTGTCTAGAAAAGTAGGGAAAAACACTTTTTTCATACCACTGTCACGTTTGTATTTTGTGCATATCCAAAGGGATCAACAAATCTGTCTGGGAAGAAGGACATCCAGAGTGCTCCTTGGAAGTGAGGATGAAGACGCTTTGTCTCACGTCCTTGGATGTGTTAGCAGGAAGGACCAGTCCCTGACGTGACGTCACGCATGGTAAAGTGGACGGTCACAGAAAAACAAACAAAAGAAACGTCCAAGAGTTGGAATGACACACTCAGTGCAGCAGACACAAGCACAGTGACAACAGCAAGGCCGGGAGAGCGGCGGCGGTGTCTCTGCTCGCACAGTCGCTGTGAGTTGGAACCGACTCAGTGACCCCAACAGCATCATGTTTAAGGTGCATGTTTTAGTAATAATCATTGATCAAGCTGCAGTGAAAAATACTCAACGAGCCTGACTTGTTCTAGTAGCTAGTCCCTGGATGTGTCAGATGGTGGATTTGTTCTAGTGGCTAGTCCCTGGATATGTCACCTGGTGGATTTGCTCTAGTGGCTAGTCCCTGGATGTGTCAGGCGCTGGTGTCACTGGCAAACAGCATTTAGTCTTTTCTACTACAGATTTTGCCAGTAATTACTAGCAAATCTCTTCAATGTAGTATTTTACCAGGGGTGTGATAGTCATATATGATTATTTATGTCTTAGCCACCTAACATGCTGTTTTCTAAGTAGTCAAAAAAGCAGTAATGTTTATATGGTTATTATTTAATGCCTGCTTCTTTTGGCTTTTTTAAAATGACAGTGTTATTGAGATATATTTTCTATGTCATAAAATGCAAAGTGTTTTTTATAGCAGCTTTACTGAGATTTAATTTCTGTACGATTTAAAGCGTACAGTTCAGTGGTTTTACTACATCCAAAGAATTGTGTAAGCATCATAATTAATTGTGGACCATTTTTATCACCCCCAAAAGAAACTTCAGACCCACTAGCAGTCACCTCCCATCCCCTCTTCCTCCAGCCTCTGGCAACCACTAATTGGCTTTTTATCTCTCTGTATCTGCCTATTCAGGGCATTATAAACAAGTTGAATCACATCAAACCAGAAAACCAAACCCAGTGCCACTGATGCCAACTCATCATGACCTTACAGGCCAGAGCAGGATGGCCCCACAGAGTTTCCAAGGAGCGCCTGGCAGATTTGAACTGCCAACCTTTTGGTTAGCAGTCATAGCACGTAACCACTGCACCACCTGGGTTTCCATCCATTACCCAGGTGAGCCTTATTCTATGTGGGCTCTGTCCCAGGGTGCAGTCATTGTTGAGGGCCATCTTGGATGCCAGCTACGACAGCACCCTGCCAGGGCATGCTAGGGACAGCTTCAGAGGAGAAGGGACATTAAGAGAAAGAACTCCCGGGTCCAGCTGGCCCAGGAAAAATGAGGAAGATGAATAGAGGTGAGCATGTCTGGGCTTGACTTACTGACAAAGAAAGAAAGAACCAGGAGAGACGCCAGAGGCGCCTGCCACTCTCTGGCTGCGGCTGCTATTTCTAATTTTACTCAGAACCTCTGGTGCGTGCTGATCAGGTGGCCTTAGGTGCCCTGTCCCGCGATGGGCAATTAGACCAGGCAGGGGCTTCCTTAATAGCAGCTGTTGTGTGCCCGCTGAACCCAAACAGCTAGTCAAAGCCCCCTTGTGTTCTCTGTCCTAATTAGGACATGAGTGCATCCTCAGGGAAGCTAAGCCTGGAGGAAACGAGATGCAGTGGCCTCTCCCAGCTCCTTTCTTTGTTTTAACATTCTGAGCACAGAGCCTCTTACAGCTTTTACAGTCTGGGAGGAAGAAGAGCAGTGGGAAGCTCAGATCTTTTAAGTAAATCACATTTTTCATTTCTTACAGAAAAAATGGAAATATCTCTGGAGTAATAAATCAGGGATCTCTGCTTTTGTTTCCCTCTCCCTCTGCCCCTGCTCTGAAATCCTCCTAATGCTGTAAATGTGATCACTTCATATTTATTCTTTTGACTTGACCTCAAAATTGACAGATTTCCATAAAGGTGTAGTCTCCAATTAACAGCAACAAGAACAAAACCAGAAACAGGCAGAAACTGTCCAGGTAGAGACAGCAGAGGAGATGCTCACCTTGGGCTGGAGAAAGGACCTGTCCTTCTGCGTGGCTGAGAAGAACAGGTCAGGGAGCTCTCCCCGGAGCTGAGCTGGGTCTTTGCAGCCAGGAACTGGGGACAGTCTTGGCCAGACACCACCCTCACTGAGCGCGGAGTGCTGCCCACAAGGCTGGCTTCCCGCCGCCCGCCTCACTCTGCAGGACTTCCTCTCCTTTTCCTTCCACAGTGATGACTACCAATTCCTGAGCATCTCCTCGGTGCCTTGTCGTTGACACTGCCCTTGATTCTCCCTGAACCATGCCAGGTGCTCCTGTGGGACCCAGGTGGCAGTTAAGGAAGGCGAGGCTGGACAGTGTGTTGTTATTGTTGCAAGGTGCCATCGAGTCGATTCCAACTCATGGCAACCATACTTACAAGAGAACAAAACACTGCCTGGTCCTCTGTCATCCTAACAGTTGTCATTACATCCCTTGTTACAGCCACTGTGTCAGTCCATCTCCTTAAGCATCTTCCTCCTTTTGCTGATGCTCTACTTTACCAAACACGATGTCCTTCTGTGGGGCGGATCCCTCCCAACAACATGTCCGAAGTATGTCAGACACAGCCTCGCCATCCTTGCTTCTGAGGGGCACTCTGGTTGCCCTTCATCCGAGACAGATCTGTTCGTTCTTCTCGCAGTACACGGGATAGTCAAGGTTCCAACAACCACGATTCAGAGGCGTCCATTCTCCTGTCTTCCTTAGTCATTGTCCAAATGTCACATGCACGTGATGTGACTGAAAATACTGTGGCTTGGGTCGGGCACACGAGTCCTTAAGGTGACATCTTTGCTTTTCAACGCTTTGAAGAGGTCTTTTGCAGCAGATTTTCCTAAGGCAGTGTGTCTTTTCTTTTCTTAATAGCCACTTCCACGACTGGGGATCCAAGTAAACGAAATCCTCAACACCTCAATCTTTTCTCCATTTATCATGATGCTGTTTACTGGTCCAGTTGTGCAGATTTTTGTTTTCTTAATGTTGAAGTGTAATCCATACTGAAGGCTGTGGTTTTTGATCTTCATCAGTAAGTGTTTCTAATCCTCTTTCCTCTCACCAAGGAAAGATGTGTCATCTGCATAACACAGGTTGTTAATGAGTCATCTTTCAACTCCAGTGCCCCGTTCTTCTTCATATAGTCCTGACTCCCAGACTATTTGCTCTACCCGGAGACTGAATAGGTATGGTGAAAGGAGACAACCCTGATGCACACCTTTCCTAACTTTAAATCATGTTGTGTCCCTTTGTTCTGTTTGAAAGACTGCTTCTTGATTCACGAGTGTTCTGGCATTCCCATTGTCAATAACATTATCCATAATTTGTTATGACCCACACAGCTGAACGCCTTTGCAGAGTCCGTAAGATGCAGGTAAACCTCTCTCTGGTCTTCTCTGCTGTCAGCCCAGATCCACCTGACATCAGCAGTGATATCCCTGGTTCCACATCCTCAATATACAGCTGCAGCTGCTTTTGAATGATCTTTAGCAGAATTGTACTTACGTGTGGCATCAATGACACTGTTTGATAACGTCCACGTTCGGTTGGATCACCTTTTGGGGAAACAGCCACGAATATGGATCTCTTCCATTTGGTTGGTCAGGTAGCTGTCCCCCAAATTTCTTGGCATAGATGAGTGAGCACTTCCAGGCCTGCATCTTTTTGTCGGACCTCTCATTTGATGTTCCATCAATTCCTGGAGCCTTCTTTCTCACCAGCACCTTCAGTCCTGCCTGGACTTCTTCCTTCAGTACTGTTAGTTCCTGATCAGACGCTACCTCTTGAAATGCTCGAATGCTGACCAGCTTTTTTGGACACAATGACTCTGGGTATTCATTCTTTTGATGCTTCCTAATATTTTCCCCATAGAATCCTTAACTGTTACAACTCAAGGCTTGGATTTTTTATTCCGTTCTTTCAACGTGAGAAATGCAGAATGCGTTCTCGCCTTCTGGTTTTCTACCTCCAGCACTGTGCACGTGTCACTGTAATACTCCATCTTCACGAGCCTCCTTTTGGGATCTTCTGTTCATCTCTTTTACTTCATTGTTCCTTCCTTTCACTTTAGCTGCTCAACATTCAGGGGCAAGTCTCAGAGTCTCTTCTGATACCCACTTGGGTCTTTTCTCACCTGACTTTCTTCTTAACAGCCTCTTGCTTTCTTCATGGATGATGTCTTTGATGTATTTCCACAACGAATCTGGTCTTCAGTCATTATTGCTCAATGCACAAATCTATTCTTGAGATGGCTTCTGAACTCAGGTGGGACATACTCAAGGTCGTAGTTAGGCTCTCCTGGACTTGTTCCAATTTTCTGCAGCTTCAGTTTGAACTTGCATACTAGCTGCTGACGGTGTGTTCCACAGTCAGCTCTGGGCCTTGTTCTAACTGATGATACTGAACTTTTCGACCCAGTTAATACAACTATTATTCAAATTTATGCATCAACCATTAGAGCCAAAGATGAAGAAATGAAAGACTTTTACCAGCTTCTGCAGCCTGAAATTGATTGAACATGCAGTCAGATTACCTTGATAATTACTGGTGATCAGAATGTGGAAGTTGGAAATAAAGAAGGATAGGCGTTTGGCAAATATGGCCTTGGTGTTAGAAACGATGCTGGAGATCACATGATGGAACTTTCTTCAAGACCAATGACTTCGTCATCACAAATGTCTTTTTTCACCAACATGACCGGCAACTACACATGGACCTCACTGGGTGGAGCACTCAGGACAGAACACCCAGGAAGGGCATCAGCCATTTTGCTTTTACTGGAATAGAAAACCAAACTCAGGACAGTTGAAGCACAAGGCATATTTATTGGGTCATATAGAGGAAAAAAAAAAAAGCAAAACAAAATGAATGAGTGTGTGAGTTTTAGGGGCAGGTGGATCCATGTGTTCGCAGAGCCACCAAACCAAGAAAAACTGAAGCCACTGTCATCAAGTCTATTTCTGCTCACAGTGAAACTGCCCCATAGAGTTTCCAATGGGTGCCTGGTAGACTTGAACTGTTGACCTTTTGGTTAGTAGCCTGTCATGGATTGAACCGTGTCTCTCCAAAAATGTGTGTTGCCCTTTGACTGGGGCATAATTCCAAGTATTTTATGATTGTCCTCCATTTTGTGGTTTTCCTATGCTGTATGTTAAGGAGGCTTAGGGTGGGACTGTAAATCCCTTCCTATGGTTACCTCCCTGTTCCACTTTAAAGGGAGTTTCCCTAAAACGTGGCTTGCACCACCTTTTATCATTTTATCGTACAAGAGATAAAAGGAAAGGGAAGCAAGCAGAGAGCAGAGGACCTCACTTCATTAAGAAAGCAGCACCATGAGCAGAGCGCATCCTTCAGACCTGAGGTTCCTGCACCAAGATGCTCCCTGACCAGGGACCTTCCTCCAGAGCTGACAGAGGGAAGGCTTTCCCCCGGAGCAGACACCCTGAATTCAAACTTGTAGCCTACCAGATTGTGTAAGAATAAACTTTTCTCTTTTGAAGGCCATCCACTCTTGGTATTTCTGTTAGAGTAGTACAAGCTGACTAAAACATAGCCGTAGTATTTAACTACTACGCCACCCGCGTTTCCCACAAGGCCTTGCCTTTTCCTCTGTGCCCATCGCTCTGTGCCCCTTGCAGCAGGCTCTTTGTATCTGCAGGGGAGGCTGCGGAGAGAACTCAATACCTGCATTTCCTCATGTCTGGCAGTCTATCACACGTGGCAGCCCAGGACGGCTCTGTTTGGGTTTCCCTTCAAAGATAGCTCACCGCTCTGCTGCTAGGACTACAGCCAGCTGACGGTCTCCGGTGGACCACCCCAAGGGTCAACCCCTTCCCAGTCAACTGCCAGCAATAGCTGCTTGGCTGGGACCCTAGGGCCTGATCACTACCGTCCAGTACAGGTTTCTTCTAAGCAGCAATCTTTGCTCTAGAACTCTCCACGAAGTTAACTGGGACACAAGTCTGACTGTGCCCAGTCCTACTTCCCCCCTTTGGCTTTCATGGGTACTGCTCCTGGCTCCCCGGCAAACCTCTTGAACCCCAGCATCATCTCAGTGTGCTTTCCCTGCAGGGGTAAACTGACCAGTGTGTCTCACTGGCGCCCATCCCCACTTGAAGGAGGTAATGACATTGCTTTCCTAGACCCTTTGGGTCCCTTTCTACTGCTTTTGGGTACGCCGCCTTAGAGTCAGAGTCCCTGGGAGACCTAAACAGCGGATGTGCTGGGCTGCTAGCGGGAAGGTGGGGGTCACGTCTACCCAGAGGTGCCCTTCATCGGGAAAATCCGCTGCTGGAAACCTTGCAGAGCACCGTGCTGCTCTGAGTCACCTGCCATACGTCGCCTGATGGCAGCTGGTCAACCGGCCCTCTGACACCCCACACCTTAGCTGCCTGAGGCCTGCTCTCAGGCCACTACAGTCCCTTTGTCACAGCTGAACACAGAGAAAGTGAGCAGTGGCCGCTGTTTCCTGTCCCACTCAACCAGTGAGTGACAGGACACTGAGGAGTTTCAACTCCAAGTCCCTACCAAGCGCCCCCTCTCCTGGTTTCCAGTCAGATCCTAGTTCTCGCCAGGGTTCTCTAGGGGATGCGGCTACCACTGCGCTCCACGGGACACTGCCCGAAACTTGACCCCACCGGGCCTCCTCCCCTTCTCTGTCAGACTTCTTCCGCGTCATTGAAGGATTTATTTTTTAGACATCTATGTAGCTGGGCAATGAACAAAGAAGACGGAAGAAGAATTAACGTCTCTGAACTGTGGTGTTGGAGAAGAATATTGAATGTACAATGGACTGCCAAAAGACCAATAAGATCTGTCCTGGAAGTACAACCAGAGTGCTCCTTGGGAACAAGGATGACAAGACTGTGTCTGACATACTTTAGACAAGTTGTCAGGAGGGATCTGTCCCTGGAGAAGCGCGTTGATAGGGTGGAGGGTCAGCAAAAAAGAGGAGGACCCTCAACTCGATGGATTGACACAGTGGCCACAACGATGGGCTTAAGCATGAAGACAATTGTGGACGTGGCCCAAGACCAGGCAGTGTTTTATTCTGTTGTGCACAAGGTCACTGTGAGTCGGAACCAACTGGACAGCACGTGGCAATACCGTGCGTTCCAAGGTTTAACAGTTGCTCTCTATTTACCTGGAGCAACAGAGGAAGAGGGTGAGTCAGGGACGGGAGGAGGAAGTAGCACGGAGCCGGACTGCCCCCGAGAACGAGGGCCTCCTGTTACCACGAGACCACAAGCAAACAGTGTCGAGCTGCCGTCGCTAAAGATTTTGATCAAAGAGTCTGTGGAAGAATCCTGAGCAAAAGAGCGGAAATTCTGTAACAAAATTCCAGATTCTCATGGAACCCAGACTTCCAGAGCCACTGAGACCAGATAAACACATAAAGATAATCTTTAAACTGTATACAGTTCAAATCCGCCAGGGGCTCCTTGGAAAGACACCCTATGGGGCAACTCTACCATATAGGTCATTACAAGTTGGGATTGACCTACGGGCAACTGGTTTTTCTTGTGTTTTGGTTTTTTGGTTTTCATTTGATCACTTTGGCTCTGAGACTGTACATGTAATAAGCTAATTTGAATATAATATCAGACGTCTGATTTGGATTTTGAGTTACCGTCACCAGCACCCCTCCCCCCACAGACCCTCAGTTGGTCACCCTACTAGGATACAGCCAGTAAACAACTTGCAAGGACTGATTTGTGGCTCTAGATGGCAGACGTGACCCACCAGTGCTACTCACGGCCATCCCTTAACTGTCACAGCTCTCCTGGCCGGTGGGTTCCTGTTAACAGCCCAGGGGAAGCTGGCTCTCCCACTGCCCCCCTCCACCTTCTGTCATGGTCACTGCCCACTTCTCCATTGCAGAAGCAGCCAGGGCTTTCCAGCTCCTAGAGACCCTGGACCACCCGACCCTTCCGAAGCCGAGGTCTCCTGTGTGGCTGCCTCCACCGGCCACCCTCAATGCACACAGACTGTTGGCAGAGCTGACCCAACGGTGCGTCCCTCTGGGGGAAACGGCTAAGGGACCCTCCCGGTGCAGGACATGCTGGTGTTTGAGCAGCCAGTACAGGGCTCGGCCTCCTCAGTTGTTTCAGCCGGGCTTCTGCTGCCCTTTGGACTTCAGAGTTAAATGACGTCAGTTGATACCATGGAATTAATAAAGACATCCTTACCTGCAAGTAACTAAAGTGCACTGTAAACTATCTTAGGCCCAGTGGAGGGATAGGTGAGTTATTTGGTCAACAGCCTTAAAAATTATAAAGGCCAAACCAAAGCCATTGCTGTCAAGTCAATTCTGACCCTGTGAGCCTGTCAGACAGCGCAGAATTACCTGACAGGGTTTCTGAAAGCCCCTGCAGGATTTGAACTGCCGAGCTTTCAGTGAGCAGCCAAGCTCCATAGGTCCATGAATCCAGTCACGGCTATGCTCCCTGAGAGCTTCAGGGGCAACTGGATCCAGGCACTCAAAAAAAAAAAAGTCATTTGCCCTCCTCTCTCCCTTCCTTCTCCAGCACGGTCTGTCTGAGCTCTGTGCCGACAGCAGGCAACCAGGCCTATTTTCTGGGTGAGCAGCCTCAGTAACAACAAGAAAACACGCCTCTCAAGTCCGACTTGACTTGGGTCCAAGCTCATTCCTAGATTAATCACAAGCGAGGAGGCCCCCGGAGACAACATACCTGGTTTGGCTGATGCTGGAAACAGAATTAAGTCCGGAAGAGAATGAGGGAGGCTTCAGTCACCAAGAAAAAAATCAAGGCACTGTCCCTGACACGGGGAGACAGGGCAAGGCCAGACGGCAGGCCTGCGGGGGCCTGAGGCCACGTGCATCTGGTTTCTCGCTCCGCTACCCATTCTCTTATGCACTCACCCACTCTCACTCACTCACACACTCACTCACCCACCCACTCACCCATTCCCTGATTCTCTTACCCACTAGTTCACCCACCCACGCACCTACTACTATTTTTTCAGGCTCCTGAGTCCACGGTTGTCGGGCATACCCTCAGGCCTCCTGCCTGGCAGCCTGCAGCCTCTGTCTCCCTTCCCTGAGGTAACTACCCTGCCTACCCCCGCTCTGGTCTCCTCACCACACATCCTGCTTTTCTCTCTGAAGAAGCTCACCAGCTTATGCGCAGACAGTGATCTATGCGGTGTTATGAACCTGGTGTTCGTCTTCCCACAAGAAGCTTCAGGGAGTCTTGGTGGCATAGTGGTTAACAGCTTGGCTGCTAATCAGAAAGTCAGAGATTCGAATCCTCCAGCTGCTCCTTGGAAACTCTATGGGGCATTCTACTCTGTCATATGGGGCGACTGTGAACCACAGTTGACTAGACAGCATCTGGTTTGGTTTCAGGCTTATAAACTTTGTAAAGATGAGATCATGTCTTGGTGTCCCCAGGGCCCAGCACGGTGCCTGGGATGTACTCAGTGGATATCTACTCATTCATTCCTTGGACAATCACCTACCAGGCACTGGAAATAGTAAGCCTAACGAGACAGGATCTCTGCTTGGGTTCCGTGCCGGTGAGAGAGGCAGTCTAGGAAATCAGCGACCGCAGTTCAACTGTTAGTGTTTCCTCCAAGAGCTGCGGGAGCCGGAAGAAATAGTGTTTGAATCAGAGGACTCCAACAACTGTGGACTCGGGAGCCGGAAGAAATAGTGTTCGAATCAGAGGACTCCAACAACTGTGGACTTGGGAGCCGGAAGAAATAGTGTTTGAATCAGAGGACTCCAACAACTGTGGACTCGGGAGCCGGAAGAAATAGTGTTTGAATCAGAGGACTCCAACAACTGTGGACTTGGGAGCCGGAAGAAATAGTGTTCGAATCAGAGGACTCTAGGACAAGTTTTTCGCACAGCCCTGCTGCTGGCCTCACTTCAGAAGTAGCAGACTTGAGCGAGGCACGTGAGAGGAGGAGGGTGCTCTCCAAAAAGCATGTTAGGAGGACCTGTAACCGTCCACAGCATCTGGGGGGACTTGACATCAGTCTCGTAGGATGAACGTCTAGAAGGGGTAAGCAACCCGCATCAGAACTACAGTCTTCAACTAAGCCAGCGCCTGCACGAAAAGAAGAGGGGGTGGTGTCTCAAGGAGAATGCTTTTGACGACAGTCTGATGACATCAGTCTCTAGCTCGTGGCTGCTGCACGTATACCCTCAACAAATGAGCAAATGCCTGCACAAAAATAATTGGAGTCTCTCTTTTTGCTTAAAACAGAGAACAAAGCCAGGCAGGGATACGGCTCATTGCTATTCCAGGCAGGTTCCTTTAGAAGTAAAGGGTGAGAGAAATTACTCGAACACAGGAGGATTTACGTAACCCTGTCAGTGTGAAATAAAATGTGCCCAGCTCCACCTACCATTTCAGGCCAGGACCTGAGATGGTTATGGAAAGGGGGTGGAGGGAGGGTATTGGGGGAAGTCAGCAGACAGTTGAGACCCTGGGGCCCGGGGAATTCAACACCTGGGGGGTCTGACAACAGCCCCAATGGCGGAGGAGCCCCTGGAAGCCAAGCCTCTTCTCTTTTTCCAGCTTCTGGTAATTGTCACATTGGAGAGCTGAGGGTTAAGAGGAAAGCAGTTATTCAAAAGGACAGCTGTACCTCTTCACAGAGGAAGTTCAGCCCCAACCCCGATTTTCCCTCTGGCCCTAACCTGAGTGCTCCTGGCCTGGGTGGGGTCACCAGGGGGGAGAGCTGTAAACCGCTTATCAAGCCCCAAGGTTTGCGTCTCCGGTCGCAGCAGGGCCTGCTCCCCCAGGGGATGTGGGGAAATAGCTACCAGAGTCTGAGGCTGTAAACAAAGCCTGGCGAAGCAAACCAAACATGGATTGTTCTTAATGTCTTAATCACACTCAGCAACCGCGCCCTCGGGCCTACACCACACCCAGCATGCAAATTAACGGACTCGGAAAGCTCTTTGCGGGCCAGACCCGTGAGCTGACGAAAGGGGTTAACGGGGTCGGACTGAAGCACCCTCGCTGTACCCTCTCTGTCCCCCAAATCAAACCCTCAGCCGTGGAGTCCATTCTGACACACCGCGACCCTAATTCACAGAGCAGAGCTGCCCTGCAGGTCCCCAAGGAGCAGCTGGTGGGTTCAAACTGCAGCCCTCCAGGTCGGCAGCCTTGACCACTGTACCGCCGGGCTCCTCCCCTGCAGAGTCACTAAATCTCTGTGACTGCAAAGACTCAGCTAGATCTTGCTGCATGCCAGTCACTGCTCTAAAGGGCTTCACGCACGTGGCGTCAATTTTGCATCACAACAGTCTTTTGGGAAGTGTCAGCTGCTAACAACACGTGAGGTCCGGAGGGGTGTGGCCACTTGCCCAAGTCGCACAGCTTTTAAATGGTAAAACCGAGGCTAGAATCCAGGTGGCTTGACTGCAGAGCCACACTGTCAACCACCGTGACACGCTACCTTTGATGACAGGTGCCATCAAAGTCATGCTGACCCATCCCTTGTCATGGCATCTGTGGGTTGACCATGCCTGGTTCCCCTATCCCTCTCTCCTCATTCAAGAGGCTCTGAAACTGCAAACTAAGGTGACCATCATGGATTGAATTGTGTCCTGCTAAAGCCGTGCAGCGATTCGGCTGGGCCATGATCCCCAGTACTATGTGACGTCCCTGTATGTTGTAAATCCTGCCTCTAGGATGTGAAGGAGGGAGGACGAGTGACAGTTGCTTAGTGAGGAGGAACTCGTTCTGCAAGACTGTGTTGTGCTGCGAGGCAGTCTCTTGGGCTATAAAGGAAAGGGAGGCAAGCAGACAGTTGGGGAATTCCTGCCATCAGGAAAGAAGCAGTGCTGGGAGCAGAGATATCCTTTGGACTAGGGGTCCCCTGGCCTCAAAGTTCCCAGTCTAGGGGAAGATTCACAGGGGCCTTCCTCCAGAGCCAACAAGGAAAGGCTCCCCTGCAGGTGACACTGTGAATTTGAACTTTCAGCCTACTGGACTGATGCAATAAAAGCTCTCTGTTTAAGCCACCCACTTGTGGCATTTCTGGCAGAGCAGCACCAGAGGACTAAGACAGCGGTGAAGCCCTTGACTGGGTACGAGTCAGCTGGCCTGTTACCATTCTCCTGACTTCAGTGACTGGTTCCCTCAGGGCTTGTGACCCAGTCAAAGCTACTGAAACGTGATGGAACTTTTTTTGGAAGAGAGTTCTCTCCCCTCCCGTGGTTTTCATCATGGGAAGAGGCAAGGTGAGGATCTTCTGCAGCCACTTTGTTGCCATGAGGGGAGGCTGCCCAAGGGAAGGGTGCAGAGAAAGCAGAACAAAGAGAGAGGCTCCTGTTGTGTCCCAAAGTGCCACAGATTAGGACTCCAGGAAGTGTGAACAAGGGTGTACAGTGGCAAAGTCATGTCATACAACATAAGCGGGCCGCCTGGTTTGGGCAATGTGGTATTGCTGGTGATTTACTTTGAGCGCTGCATCCAACCGTTCCTGAGCGTTAGGTTCCGTGAGCCAATCAATCTTGTTAAAATTCAATGTGAAGTGTTCTGCCACTTGAATCATGACACATTCTAAAACAATGTCCCTTAGCCTTGTGAAAGAAGGCCCTCACCCTGGCAAAGCACCAGAAAAAGGCTGGAAACAGGTTATTAGAAGTCTCAGCTTCTGTGTTTTTGTACAGAGGACAGCAGCAGCACAGACCGCCCCCTGACACCGCCGCTGGTGGATTCCCTCTTAGCATCACATTTAACCCTGGTTAATGCTGAGATGACGTAAATGCTACTTCCACGTGGCCCACGAGTCTGCTGGAGACAGAGCACCGCCAAGCAGGCTCTGCAAATTGCAGGGCCTCTTGGGTCCTGGAGAAACACTGAGAGTATGGCCCCTGGATACCGTTTTAGCTCGGTCATAGAGTCACTCCTGGGGTTGGCCCTTCAGCCAAAGATCAGACAGGCCCATGAAATGAAAGGAGACTAAAGGGGTACACCAGCCCAGGGGCAAGGACAAGAAGACAGGAGGGGACAGGAAGGTTGGCCATGGGGAACACGCCCACCTTTGCCAAGGGAGGGTGGTGACAAACTGTGAGGTCATTAACCAGTGTCATAAAACAGTATGCGCACTAACTGTTCGAGGAGAACTGTTTGATGAGAACTGTTTGATGAGGTTTCTCATTAAACCTCTGAAGTACAGTACAAAAAAAACAAAACAAAACAAACAGCCAGGGGACCTGGGTTGGTAATAAGTGCTCAAAGAGGACTTTAGCCCTCGTCTAGGTGTTATTTGCTTATAAAGGAATGCATTTATGAATTACTCTTGAAATTAAAAATTAACTTTTAGGAAGATGGGGGATAAAGGGCAAGTCCTGTCCTACCTGTCTTAGATAAGTGTCTTCATTCTTTTATTTTGGTTGTGGGACACCGCAAATAAAACCTCACATGAAACACTTCAACAACTACCTGTTGTGTTTTGGAAACATAACCCAGGTTTTTCTTTGGAACCCGCTTCCTCCTGTGCACCCGTAACTGTGTTCAGACGGGGAGAGTGCATAGTCCCCACCTGTCTCCGGACTTCAGCAGGAGCCATCGGAGAAGAGGAGCTGACGGTCCATGCAACGGACACACCGGGAGAATGTGAGCCTGGTGTCGCTGTAGCCGTGTGTGCTGCCTGCGGGAACAGCTCGCCTGAGACTGAAGTCAGTTTAGAGAAGGAAAGTGGGTCAGAAAACTGGGGGAGGAGAGGAGGAGGCAAGTTCAGATTTTTGACATTATCTCCAAAGGAAGTCATATGTTCAATAATGTTTTTGGTGAGCTAAAAGTACTAATTAAGCATAATTATTAACTTATTAAACATAATCATATTAGGGTATTTTTTAATCTCCTGAATCCCCATAAAAAGCAAACAGAGTAACTATATGATTTTACCCAAAACTATCAACAACAAAATCAGATGGCAAAGTGTCCCCATGACCTCTAAACTACAAGTTACTGGTGATAGATCACCCACACTGTAAGATCTGCGGGACAACCCTTGTGTGTCTTAGTCACCAGTGGATGGCTTTTACAAACAGAAGTTTATTTTCTCACAGTCTGATAGGCTACAAGCCCCAAATCAGTGTGCTACCTCTAGGGGAAGTCTTTTTTCTCTCTGTTGAGTCTGGAGAAGGCCCTTGTCATCACCTTCCCGTGACCTAGGAGCTCACCTCTGCAGGAACCCTGAGTACGAAGGACACGACACGCTCCTGGTGCCATGTTCTTGGCAGAATGAGGTTCCCCTGTCTCTCTGCTGGCTGCTTCTTTTGTATCTCAAAAGAGATTGGCTTAAGACACTATCTAACCTGGTAGGTCTCATCAGTATTACTGCCACTAATCCATCTCATGGGACAGTGAACAAAGAAGACAGAAGAAGAACTGATTCCTTTGAATTGTGGTGCGGGAGACGAATGTTGAATGTCCCATGGACTGTCAAAAGAACCAACAGATCTGTTCTGGAAGAAGTCCAATCAGAGTGCTCCTTGGAAGCAAAGATGGCAAGACTGTGTCTTACATACTTTGGACATGTTGTGAGGAAGGATCAGTCCCTGGAGAAGGACATCATGCTTGGTAGAGTGGAGGGTCAGCAAAAAAGAGGAAGACCTTCTTCATGATGCATTGACACAGTGTCCACAACAATAGGCTGAAGCATAAAAGTGACTGTGGACACGGAGCAAGACAGGGCAGAGTTTGGTTCTGTTGTTCACAGAGTTGTTATGAGTCAGACCAGACTTGACAGCACCTAACAATCCATCTCATTACATCATACCTTTCCCCTTGCTGCTGAGTCAGTTCTGACTCATAGCAACCCTACAGGACAGAGTACAACTGTCCCATAGGCTTTCCAAAGAGTGCCGGGTGAATGTGGACTCTGGACCTTTTGGTGAGAAGCCGTAGCTCCGGGCCACTGTGCCACCAGGGCCTCTGGTTACCTCATAGTGACAGAACTGACAACACACCAGGAAGTCGCATCAGAGGACTAAATGGTAGACAACTGCACAACACAGGGAATCGTGACCTAGCCAAGGTGACAGATACTTTGGGGTGACACAATTCAATCCATGATGGCATTTGTGCAGGAGAAGCTGTAGGGAAGAAACAAGACATCTAGTGGGTCAGCAAACAGACACGTACAGGAAGGCTCACTGGATCCCGACGAGCGCAGAAGCTCCCGCAGAAGGAATCTTGCCTGCTGCACAAGCGACGGCCCGAAGGGTCTCTGATGAGATCTAGGGGTCTGCAGAGTCGAGGTTCCATGAATTCTTAAAACCAATCACTCAGGTTGCCTTCCATGTAAAGCCCCATTCTGAGAAGAAACTGCTGGACAGAGAATCTAAACAGAACAGGAAGAGGTAGTAGAGGCAAAGTGAACGTCCAGATGCAAGTGGAGGAGCTATTGTTGCAAACAGAGAAAAAATCAGTGTTGCGGAGGACTTTATTTTTCTTGGATCCACAATCAGTGCCCACGGAAGTGGCAGTCAGGAGATCAGTGAAGGACTGTATTGAGCAAGTCTGCTGCAAAAGATCTCTTTAAAGTGTTTAAAAACAAAGATGCCACTTTAGGACTAAGATGTGGCCGACCCAAGCAATAATAGTGCTTTTCAATCACTTCACATGCATGCCAGTGAACACGAAATGAACGGATGATGAGAAAGGAGGGCGGAAGCCGAGCTGGTGCCTCTGAACCACGCTGCTGGTGAAGAACGCTGGCTGTCCCACGGGCTGCTGGAGAGCAACGTCTGTCTTGGAAAAAGTACAGCCAGCATGCTCCTTGAAAGGACGGGCAGCGAGCCTTGGTCTCTCGTACTCTGGACAAGCTGTTAGGAGGGGACTGTTCCTTAGAGAAGGACATCGACAGTGCTTGGTGAAGCAGAGGGTCAGAGAGAAACAGGAAGACCCTCAGTGAGGTGGCTGCCACAGCAGGCTCAAACACTGTGACAGCAGCGAGCAAGACACAGGCGCGGGCTTGATGACTTCACTTTTGTCCCCGTGTATCATGATGCTGCTTATTGGCTCAGTTGTGTGGACTTGTGTTTTCTTGAAGTTGGTTCAATCTATAGCGAACGCTGCAGTCTTCAACTTTCATTAGCAGGTGTCTTAAGTCTTTGCTTTCAACAAGCAGGGTTGTGTCATCTGCATATTGCAGATTGTTGACAGTCTTCCTCCAATCCTGATGCCAAGATCTTCTTCATGTTGTCCAGTTTCTCAGATTATTGGCTCAGCATACACATTGAATAAGTACGGTAAGAGGATACAGCTCTGATGCACACCTTTTCTAACTGTAAATCACACAGTATCACTTTGTTTTTTTGCATGACTGCCTCTTAGTCTACGCACAAGTTCTACAAGAGGACAATAATGTGTTCCAGAACTCTCATTCTTCACAATGTCATCCATAATTTGTTATGATTCACACAGTCGAATGTTCTTGCATTGTCAATAAAACATCTTTCTGGTACTTTTTACTTTCAGCAAGGACCTGTCTGACATTAGCAGTGATACATCTGTTTCTAAATTCGGCTTGAAACCTCTGACAATTCCCTGTCCATGTACTACTGCAACCATTTTTAATTATCTTTAGCAGAATTTTACCTGCATACAATATTGATGATATTGTTAATAATTTTTACATCCTGTTGGATCTCCGTTCTTTGGAATGGGCATAAATATGGATCACTTCTAATCAGCTGGCCAGGAGCTGTCTTCTGAGTCTCTCAGAAGACTGAGCATCTCCAACATGTGTTATGTCAGACGAAGCAAATCCAGCAGAAACGTCAGTGGCTGTTGAGTCTAGGTGGTGGGTATGCAGGGCCATACTTTCGTGTGAGTTTAAACACTTTCATAGCAAAGTGTTGACTAAGATCATCGTAAGTAAATAAAGCTACAGCACAGTTATACCCTGCTTAGGCTTCTCCCATTAGATACAGTGCCTTGCAAACAATGGAGCTGGCTCCAGCCTTTTTTGGCCTGTGAGTGGCCCTGACCGAAGCTCGGACCTGGAGGTTCTGAACTGCGACAAAATTGTCAGGTCTTTGTAAGATTTGTCTGTTTCTTGCATATGTTATTTTTGTCTGTTCTTTTCCCCTGAACTTGTCAAAAGCCCAGAGTTCCAAGGCAGCAAGAAGAGGGACCTCTGTGCTGGTGGCCGAAGTGTCAGTCAAGCATCTAAGTCAGTGAGCTGAGGGCCTGAGTGTAAGGGGAGAAAGAGAAACTGGACCCTGGGCCAGGAATTACCATTTCACTGCCCGCTGGTCAAGCTCTGGTTCTGTGAGTCCAGAAACAACTCTGAATTCCCTGCTGTGGTTGGCACTCCTTAGCCTGCAAGCTGGCACTTTCTGTGCATTTATAGGAAGGAGGCCTGTGCCCAGTAGCTCCTGTCCTCTCCTGTCTGAGCCTTGCTTTGCTGCTATGATGTTAATCGATCAGAAATGGTCCTGAGGCTGTCCTACTGGTTTCTTTCTAGATGAGAAAGAAGAGGGTGGAGAAGAGGGGACAGGTGCTCGCTAAGAGGATGCTAGAAATAAAGAGGAATATGCTGTCACTGGGTGGGGAGAGCAGAGGGAGCTGCAGATAGGTGGGCATGCAACATTGATTTGGATTGTATACTTTCCCTTAATCACAATGAAGAGAAAGAAAGAAGGAAGGAAAGAAGGAAGGAGAGAGAGAGAGAAGGAAGGAAGGAAAGAAGGGAGGAAGGGAGGGAGAGAGAGAGAGAGAGACAAAGAAAGAAATTGTCCTGAAAATTCCATTCTGTGATCTGGCCACCCTGTCCCTTGTCCTTGTCACCTGCAGGAGATGGCACCACCATTTGTACACAAAACCAAAGAAGGTGATTCCACAATGAGTATGCGTGCCAGCTGGCACAGACATGGGTTTCTAATCAGGAGTTCTGGCTCTGACATTAGGTAACAGGTGTGGGCTGTGAAGAAATGCCATGAGCTTTCTCTGTTCCAATGTTCTCATTTGTACAATGGGTTAATAACAGCTGCTTCTCAGGGAGGTTGGAAAACTGAATGAGAGGATTTAAGAAATGATACAGAAAACTCTAAAGCTGTCCACAATTGCAAAAAGATGGAATCAACCCAGGTGCCCAACAACAGATGAATGGATAAATAAACTACGGTATATATACTTAATGGAAGCTTATGCAATGATAAAGAACAATGATGATTTTAGGAAGCATTTCATAACTTGGTTTCTATTGGAATACATTACATTGAGTGAAATTAGTCAGCAGCACAAGGAAAAATATTGTATGAGACCACCTTCTATAAGGCTTAAAAACAGACTCATGTATAGAAGAAAAGACTCTTTGATGGCTGCAAGGGAGGGGAGTGAAGGAGGGAGAAGGCTGGTTATCGATTAGATAGTTGATAGAAACTTTGCTGGGCGAAATTAGTGACCACACACATTAGACAGAAGATCAATTTAACTGGACTTCAGCACAACCTGAATACTCTTCCAGTCTGAACCCAATGTTGCAAGGACAGAGTAGCAGGGGTGGGGGCTCGGGGACCATGCTTTCAGGGGACATCGAGGTCAATTGGCATATCTAGCATATTCCTAAGAGAGTCTTCTCTACCCCATACTGGTGAGTGGCGTCTGGGGTCTTAAAAGCTAGCAAGCCATCTGAGGTACACAAAGTGGTCCCAACTCAGCAGGAACAGATGATCACCAAGGATCAAAATGACATGGGGGAAAGGGAACCCAGAAGACAGAAAGACCCATGTGAGTGGGTGACTACATCAACATGTGACCAGAAGAACCAGATGGTGCCAGGCTACCACCAGTGACAGCCATGATGGGGCTCACAAAGTTGAGTCCCAGTGGCAACATGAAAATAAAAAGGGGTACATGCTGAGAACTGCACTAAAAGACCACAACTGACAGTCCGAAGGCCTCAGGGTTCCCCTGTGAGCATGGCCCCTAGACCTGATGCTGCCCCTGTCCAGAAATCATTACTGAGGTCAACTCCTCAGACAGGAGTAGATAGGACTCAGCGACATAGACTGACCATATTGTGTGTGCACTTTATGGTTTTATGCATCTATAGGATGCCGTCCTACTGGCCTCTACTAGAGGGGAATAGAGAGGGTGGAGAAGACGGGACAGGAGATTGTTAAAAGGATATGACATGTATAGAACAGAAAGGAGGAGTGTGCTGTCACCAGACAAGGAGAGGAGGAGTTTCATATAGGCGGGCATGAGAATTTAAACTGGATTGTACACTTTCATTCAATTACAGTAAATAAATATACCAAAAAAAAAGATAGGATGGCTCTCAGGAAAGAGGCCACCTAAAGAACTCAAGTTAAAAGAAGAAAATTATAAAGCTATTTTCAATATATGATCCTGATTTTATTCCCAGGATGAAAAAGAGGAACACTTCATTCCAGCTTTCACAGGCTTACACAGGGACCACAGTAGCTGCCCACAGCGAAGGGTGGGGCTTGATAAGTTCAAGGGCCTCTGCGCTCTGACCTTCTGGGCTTCTATTAGCATGGGGACTTGAAGGCACCACAGTACTTGGACAGGCCCTGGTTCGTCTCAATTCTCCACTGGTGACCCGCCTGGCAAAGACCACAGAGAATTTACTATGGTCACGCATTGTCAAAAAGATGCTTAACCTAAACCATCAGAAAGATCACAGTGGCTCAGAGTGTAGGCCTCAGAACCCGTCAGGTACGAGTCTCAGCTCTGGCACTTACTAGCTATGTGATCTTCACAACCTCTCTGAACATCAGCTTTCCCTTCTGTATGATGGGGATAATGGTAGCCTGTTTAGGGTTGTTTGGAGGCTTTGGTGTGGTGGTGGAGCAAAGCACTTAGCACAGCACCCAACATATTAAAAGGACTCAGTAAATCTCAGCTGTAACTGTACAATACTATTATTGCAAAAGTTTGGTGCCAGGCCACCCCAGTATTCAGTGCAAGTCACAGATACGTGTTTGGGCAAGTGTCTGTTCTGCCCCTATTTCTTTAGTCACAGAATAACAAACAGATTTTCTCTAGACAAATACCAAGGTTCCTGAAGAATGAATAAGTACTGTTGCTGTTAGGTGCCTGTGGGTCTGTGCTGAGTCATGGCAACGCCACCAGCAGAGCGTCACACTGCCCTGTCCTGCTCCAGCCCTGTAATTGTTATGCTTAGAGTTTGAAGGGTCTTCCTCTTGTCACTGACCCTCTGTCTACCCTTCCAAGCGTGACGTCCTTCTCCAGAGACCGGTTCCTCCTGATGGCACGTCCAAAGTACGTGGGATGTAGTCTCTCCATCTTTGCTTCCAAGGAGCCCTCCCAACGCATTTCCTCCAAGCCACGTGGAGGTTCTTGTAGCCGTCTGCGGTGTATTCAATATTCATCACCAACACCCCGCAATTCGAAGGCATCAGTTCTTCTTCCATCTCCCTTATTCATTATCCATCATTTCATATTCATTTGCATATATATGAAATGACGGAAAACACTACAGCTGGGGTCAGGCACATCTTAGTCCTCAAAGTGACACCTTTGCTTTTAAACACTAAAAACGTCTTCTGCATAGTTGTCCAGTGTGATACGTCGACTGCTGCTTCCATAGGCACTGATTGTGGACCCAAGTAAAACGATGTTTGTGACAACCTCAGCATTGTATCATGATGTTGCTTACTGGCCGGTTGTGAGGATTTTTATTTTCTTACTGTCTTGAGATGTAATCAACACTGAAGGCTGCGGTCTTTGCTCCTCCTTAGTAATGGCTCCAAGTCCTTTTCTCTTCAGCCAACAAGGCTGTGCCATCTGCACGTCGTCGCTTGTTAGTAGAGCTTCCTCCACTTCTGGTGCCACGTTTTTCATCACAGAGTCCACCTTCTCAAATATTTGCTCAGTATACAGACTGAATGAATGCGGTGAAAGTATCCAACCCTCACACACACCTTTCCTGACTTTAAACCATGCAGTGCCCCCTCGTCCTGTTCAAAACTGTCTCTTGGTCTTTGTACAGGTGCCATTTGAGCACAGTTAACTATTCTGGGATTCCCATTCTTCAAAATGTTGTCCATAATTTGTTACGGTCCACACAGTGGGGTGCCTTTACCTGGTCAGTAAAACACAGGTCAACGTCTTTCTGATACTCTCTGCTTTCAGCAATGGTGTTCCTTGTTCCCTGTCCACTTCTGCATCCAGCTTGAATTTCTGGCCGTTCCCTGTCCATATATTGCTACAACCACTTTTGAATTATCTTCAGCGTAATTTTTTGTGTGATTATCAATGACATAGTTAATTAATTTAGGCATTCTGTTGGGTTACCTTTCTTGGGAGTGGGCACAAATGTGGGTCTCTTCCAGTCAGTTGACCCAGTAGCTGTCCTCCAGACATCTTGGCATAGATAGTGGGCACCTCTCGCACTGCGTCTGTTTGCTGGAACACCTCTGTCGGCATCTGTCCATTCCTCGGTCCTGGTTTTCTGCCGGTGCCTTCGGCGCAGCTTAGACTCCTTCCTCCCCATACAGTCTTAGTCACCGGGTACTTCTCTAACAGAAGTACCGTGAGTGGACGGTTTTAACAAAAAGAGGTTTATTCTCACACAGTCTAGCAGGTGAGAAGTCCAAATTCAGGGTCCTGGCTCCCGAGAACACCACTCTCTCTGTTGCCTCTGAAGGAAGGTTGTATGCTGCATCAGCTTTTCTTCGGTCTGAAAGCATCTCAGCACAGAAAAGTCAGGTCTGAAGGATGTGCTCTGCTCTTGGTGCTGCTCTTTAATGGTATGAGGTCCCCAACTCTGTTTGCTTCCCTTTTCTTTTATCTCTTATAGGATAAAAGCTGGTACAAGCACACTCCAGGGAAACTCCTTCATGTTGGGGGAGGGAGGTGACTTTAGGAAGGGTGTTATCATCCTACCCTAATCCTCTTTAACATAATCTGGTCTGTTAACCACAGGCAGAGATTAGGATTTATAGTATAGGAAAACCACAAAGTGGAGGACAATCTCAATACTAGGAATCATGGTCCAGCCAAATCACTACACGTACGTTTGGTGGGACAATTCGATCCATGACAAGTACTATTGGTTCTTGGTCATATGCTACCTTCTGAAACGGGTAAGTGTCAACTAATTTTTCTTGGTACAGTGACTGCATTCCTTCTGTCTTTTGATGCTTCCTTCATCGTTCAATATTTTCCCCATAGGATCCTTCAGTATTGCTACTGGAGATTTAAATTCTTTCTTCAGTTCTTTCAGCTTGAGAAATACTGACCATGTTTTACCCTTTTTGTTTTCTAACTCCAGGTCTTTGTGTATTTTATTATACTACTACACTTGGTGTTCTCCAACTACCCTTTGAAGTCTTCTATTCAGCTCTTTTACTTCATCATTTCTTTTGTTTGCTTTACCTACTCTGTGTTTAAGAGCAAGTTTCAGGGTTTCTTCTGGCATTCATTTGGTCTTTTCTTCCTTTTCCATCTTTTAAACGACCTCTTACTTTCTTCATATATGATGTCCTTGACTTCATTCCACAGGTCATCTGGTCTTTGTCAAAAGTGTTCAGTGTGTTAACTCAACTTTCAAGGTGGTCTCTAAATTCCAGTGAACTATGCTCAAGGCCCTATTTTGGCTCTCATGGACTTGTTCTAATTTTCTTCAGCTTTAACTGGAATTTACATATGGGTAATTGATGATTTGTTCCATAGTTAGCCCATGGCCTTGTTCGGACTGATGATATTGAGCTTTTACATTTTCTCTTTCCATAATGTAGTCAATTCAGTTCTTATTGTATTCCATTGGTTGAGGTCCATGTGTACAGCAACTGTTTATATTGTTGAAAAAAGATATTTTCAGTGCAGTTGTTTGTCTCGCAAAGTTCTATCATGTAATCTCTGGCTTTATTTCTATCACCATGACCATATTTTCCAACTACTGATCCTTCTTTGTTTCCAATTTTTGCATTCCAGTCACCTGTAATTACCAGTGTATCTTGATTGCACGTTTGATCTATTTCAGTAAGTGCAAGTTGTTAAATAGCTTCCACTTCGTCCTTATTGGCCGTAGTGGTTGGTACGTAAATTTGAATAATAGTCTTATTAACTGGTCTTCCTTGATTCGTACAGACGTTGTCCCATTGCCGACAATTCTGTGCTAAGGACAGATCCTGAAATGTTCTTTTCAAATGAGTGCAGTTCCATTCCTCTTCAGTTTGTCATTCCATTGTAGTTAGTCACATCGTTGCCTGACTCTAAATGGCCAAGATCACTCTACTTCAGCCTAGGGTATTGATCTTTATGCATTCCACTTCATTTTTCATGACGTCTGGTTCTCCTAGATTCATACTTTGTACATGGCACGTTCTGATTACTAATGCATGTCGACAGCTGTCTCTTGTCATTTCTGGTTGTGACACATCAGCAAATGAAGGCTCTGAAAGTTGCACCCCTTTCACATGGTTAAGGTTGACTCTACTTTGAGAAGGCAGCTTTTCCCCAGTCATCTTTTGAGCGCCTTCCAACTTGAGGGGCTTGTTTTCCAGCACTACATGGGACAGTGTTTTACTGCTACTGATAAGCTTTCAGTGGCCAATTTTCTCAGAAGTAGACTGCCTTAGTCTATAGTAGACTGGCCTTAGTCTATAAGCTCTGCTGAAAGCATCCACCAAGGATGATTCTGCTGACATTTGAAACACCAGGGGCCAAACCTCCACTATCACAGCAACATGTAAACTGCCACAGTGCAGCAAACTGACAGATGGGAGTAGGTATTAAAACTCAAAATATTAAAAGAATAAGAAAGAATTATAAACCATAATAGCTTACCAAACCAAAAACACGTTGCAACCAGATCAGTTCCGACTGATAGTGACCCTACAGGGCTGAGCAGAACCGCTGCATATGGTTTTCAAGGATTGCCTGGTAGGATTCAAACTGTCGACCTTCTGGTTAGCAGCCATAGCACTTAACCACCATGCCAGCTGGGTTTCCAAAAACCCATTGGGGGTAGAATCAATTCCAACTCAGAGGCACCCCATAGAACAGAACAGAACTGCCCCGTGGGTTTCCAAAGAGGGCCTCGTGGATTCGAACTGCCAGCTTTTCGGTTAGCAGCCAAAGCTCTTAACTGCTGTGCCACCAAGATCTCTAGTGGCTTACAGCATCACACAATCCTGCTCCTGCATTCCTAGGTCTCCAAACTATTATTTTCTTTCTGTCTTTCTTTTTTTAATTATGATTGAGTGAAAATATACAATCCAAGTCAATTTCACATGCCTGTGTCTCTACAACCGCATCTTCTCTCCCCACCTGATGACAGCACACTCCTCCTTTTCTCTCTTCTAGTACCCTCCTGGGAACACTTGCCCCCTCCCCTGTAGGACAGCCTTCTGTAAATATATAAAATCATGAAGTATGCACACCACACATGCACTCTGTGTCTCTCAATCCAGTCCATTCTTAGTCTGTAGGTCTCTAAATTATTTTGTAAACTCTCCTCGTTGAAAGACACTGTGGGCTAAGGAAGAACGTATCCGGGAGTACTTAGTTAACATCTGGAAATCATGATTTGAGCACTTGCTCTGTGTTTTGTCTGATTTTAGGCATTCTGACGGGTGAAGTCACTGAGTCTGCTGCTGGAGACTCTCTGCTCGTCCCTTGGACTGACAGCGATGACTCCCAATTGTCCTCCATGGCAGAAGTAAACGTCAAAGGCCCTCGTTAGCGTCTCTGAAAATCCCGGAAGCAAGAAACCAAGGAATGCAGAAAAACAAACAAGCTCTGAAGAAACAGGTTTTATGTGTTTATGACACCCATACAATCTTTCTGGCTCTTTAACTGCTTCTGCTCCACCTACTACCTTCTCACCTGCGCTGAGTTAAGTCAGCAGCTAAAACCAGAACGTGCCTGCCTTTGTTTGGGACGTGATTAGCGCTGGCCGAGATGGGCACACACTGCCTTGGGTGAATCGCTCTGATGCAGTCTCCGTCTCCATAAGTCACACCTCTGCTGAGTGTGCCAGTGACCTTTTGCTAGCCACTTTATACCTCAAGTTGGTCTTTAACCCACTTTGCACGTCACGCTGAAAGCTTGTTGATACATGTGCTCTGACCATTAGCTCAACTCAACCAATATTTACCTGTTAGGGAAACATGTTGTCAGGGTGGCCCCGTTCCCGGAAAGGTACACCGTGCCTGACAGAGGAGACGGTCAGCACCAAAAGAGGACCTCAGTGAGGTGGACTGACACAGTGGTTGGAACGACGGGCTCAAAAGTCTTTCCAACTGCTGCGTCAGTCCATGTCATTAACAACTGGGTGGGGGGGGCAGGCAGGACCAGGCTGTGTTTCGCACTGTAGGGTCGCTGTGAGTTAGAACTGACTCAGTGGACCATTAACAGCAGTCGAGAAACAATCGTTCTTCTCAAAAGACTCGGAGCAAGTGGGATCTTAACAGAACTTTTTCTAATCTTTCCCTAAAAACTCAATCCTGACTTTGAAAAAAAGAGATCCTTAATTAAAAAGAAAGAAACACCTGACAGGCAAGGATGGGCGTGGAACGAAAAGCAGCAGGCAGACAGAAAGAAGAAACGGTGGGTGGCCTTCTCCGAAGTAAGGCCAATGGCATTCCAGGGCTCACACAGAATTCTTGGCCATTCTTTTTTAAAATTGTGAAAATATATTGAGGCAAAAAGAAGTGTTCATCACTGATAACCCCCCACTCAAAGGTAACCACTAAGTGTCACCCTGCCAGCCTGCTAACTGACCCAGTTACCCAGAAGAAAAGTAACTCCTAAGTCTCCTTTCTAATCCTCTCGTCGGCCCTCTGCCACAGGTGCTCTCGTCGTGACTGACGAGGAAGAGACGGGTGACGAGGAGGAGACAGTGTCAGGCTCAGCGAGACGCAGCTGCAGCTCCAATGGGGACTCGGTCACGCCGACCAAAGCCACACTCCTTGTACCTGGCAGGGGGTCTAAGAGCGTCAGCCGAGCCCCGCAACGCAAGCATGACAACGGTGCTCTGGGAGGCCCCTCCAATGTCCACTTTAGTCTGAATGACAGCAAGGGCCGGGCCACTCACAAGGTCCTCGTGGGAGGGGTGTCATGGGGTGGAAACCCTGGTGGCACAGTGGTTAAGTGCCACAGCCGCTAATCAAAAGGTCGGCAGTTCAAACCCAGGACGCTTTCCTTGAAAACTCTATGGGGGCAGTTCTACAGAGTCAGAATTGACTGAATGGCAGTGGGTTTGGTTTTCTGGTTTGGGGTGGGAGGTGCTGTCCTCTGGGCAGGCTTGCAGAAGACCTCCCCAACCCTGCTAGATGGCCCGTCTGACCTCACTATGTCGCAGGGAAGCTGGAACAGCAAACACCTGGCTGTGGGGGGTGCTCTGGTCCCACGATGCAATGCTCTTATCCACCTCCCCCTCCGCTCACCCTCTCCCAGGTGGCTCCTTGTGACATGTGAGTCACTTTGTTGGCCAGTGCTGAAATAATCCACGTTGCATGGCTTTCTGGTAAAATTGAATTCAAATCAGCTTGAAGAGTGGTCGGCAGTGGGGGCTGCAAGGTCTTCCAGTTTCTCAGGACAGCGAGTAACTCAGAAATCAGGCCGCGATGCAGGTAGTTGTGTAGGTGAGAAGGCTTAAGGCCGAAAAGGAGCCTTTCTTTTTAAGGAAGGACATCCTTCCCTCTCTGCAGGCTGGGGCTGCCAGGTTCAGCTCGATGCAACTCTCCGCCGAGAAGTTCCGTTTCCTCCCAGATGAGGCCAAGCTCTGTGGCTGCCAACCGAAGGATCAGCGCTTCAGGCGCCCTGGGCGCCTCCCGGAGCCTGCGCAGGGCCATCTAGCTCGCTGCCCGCTCGGCAGCGCCCGCCTCACTTCCTGCTCGCTTCCGTCTCCGTCCGGACCGGACGGTGGACAACTCGAGAGAGCTCACTTTCTCCTTCATTCACTCGTTCATTCACAAAACAAAAATCCATTGAGGACCTCTGTGTGCCAGGTACCATGCTGGGGATACAGAAGGGCCTGGCCACTTTCTGTCACCCACGGCCTCCTCCAGACCAATGCTGGACTTTGGTGTCAATACCGCAGCTCACCCTGCTCCCATCCATTCTCCACGCAGCAGGCCTGAACCACAAAACCCATCCACCACAGCTGAGTCAGCTCCAACTCACAGCGACCCCATGCATCACAGAGCAGAACTGCTCCGTGGGGGTTTCCTCGGCTGTGACCTCAGCA